>OX578139.1:95015887-95615887 GCA_951213105.1 Amaurobius ferox | reverse complement strand
ACATGCATAAAGCATTTGTTATGAAACACTTTCCAACTAAAATGCAATTTTATTTAAACATCTCTAAAATGCGATACAATCAGCACTGACATATTTTAAATTATCACAGTACTACAATGATTTATTATATTTGAAAACTTAAAACTTCATCGAAAAACATGAACTTCATTCAAATGACATCATCGAAATATATTTCGTCTGGCTCTCTATGTAAAAGCAAGGGATATTTCATTCATATCACTTTTATCCCAGACTCCAGAGCTATATATCTTTGCGTGAAAAAAATTCAGCAATTCTTACAACTCATTTTACAAACGCTTGCTTACATTCTGCATCCATTAAAATTAAACTTCTTTGTGGAAATAATCAAAGTGTGATGTATTTAAACTCAAAAATATTGTAAATGCGTTGGTGCAGGATAGAGATACTCAAAAAATAAAGTGGTTTTGGAACGGATGCAACACTAATTATAAATGTAAAAGAACTTCAAAAATCATGATTTTGATACTGGAAAAAGAAATATGGATGCCATATTTTATTTTGAACTGAGTCACGTGACATCTTCATATAATATGGGAGTAATTGTTATTTTAATTTTTACTTTAAAAACTACCAAATATATTTTGTTGAAATCGATTTTATATATTTTAAGGAATAATTTGAATATTTCCTAAAAGTTTCGAAGCAATTCGTGAATTCTACCTTCACTTCTAATATGTTTGAATATGTAGGTCCCATAGGGTTTAATGTATTTCCTTTATTCAAGCCGGGTTCAATCCAAAACTAATTGGGTGATATTATTAGTTTACATTCCCATATGTCCCACAGACCGCCTCAACAACGCATAAAGCTTTCATTTTGATAAAGTTATTTTTACGGCAGTTATCGTGCGGACGGACAGACAGTCAAACAGAGAGACAGACAGACAGAACGAACAAAGTCATAAACAATTTTCGACTATGTTGGAAAGTGTTAAAAACGAATTTTCTATAGCAGTTGCATTTTTCAAACGAAATATTTTCCGTTGTTCAGTAATGTAAATCAGTGAAATGCGTTAATACGGCAAACAATTTTCAATAAATTTTTTGCGGTATAAATAATAAAGAAATGGATATTAAGAAACCTGGTGTGCTCAACAAACTTTCCCTATAGACTCAAATTCATCTTCCCTTCCATAGAAGAAGCATTCCATAACATTAGCATTATTTAAACGAAAAATTTTCTTCTGTTTAACTAAGTAAATCAATCAAATGTGTTTATACGACAGATAATTTTCAAAATTTTTTCTTGTATAAATAATAAATAAATGGGTAAAAGTCTATATAAATAAAATTGAACATATGTCTGTCTGTTTGCTTATCTATCTGTCTCGTCATCACGGGAGAACGGCTGAACTGAATTTGATGAAATTCGGTGGGTAGCCTGGAAATAGTCCCACTTAAAATATTTGGAGTTTCTTCGACCAGTGGTTCTCGAGATATTAGTAAGAAACGAAACTTTCGTTTGTCTCATCATCACGGGAGAACGGTTGAACCGAATTTGATGAAATTTTTTGGATAGCCTTAAAATAGCCTCCCTATAAATTTAACCCACGTTTCAAGTATCTAAGATCAGGGGTTGTCGAAATATTAATAAAAAATTAAACTTTTCCTTAAGATTTCTACTCTCTAATAACTCCGTGGTTTATCCAAACAAAATTGAAAGTGAATTCAAATTTTGATGGAAGATTTAAAGTTTGATGGAAATTTTTTTGCGCTAATTAGTCACTTTCTGGAAACATGAATTTTTTTTAAACATGATTTAAATGGGAAATATATCTGCATGGTTTATTTTTCACAAGCTTTTACTGAACAATGAAAAGTATAAAGAAATCAAAATTGTTATTTAATTTCGCAGTTTATGAGGAAGATTCTATCTTATATCATGTTGCTCAGAAACGCATTTAAATTAAATCTGTCTGTTAATTTTAATTATTATTTTTTCGATTTGAATAATAAATAAATGTGTATAAAAATATATTTTAGAAAAGAACGATTTGATTTTTCTTACAACATTTTTGACTGGATAATATCAATTACGGCCTTCAGGTTTAATCGTTATTATTACTGATATTTTCGGGGATTATTGATTCATGGATTATTGATATTTTCAAGTTATTGTGCAATTGCTTTATTATGACAAAAATTGTTTAAACTCATATATTGTACGTTGTACGAGTAATTTTCTACAAATACACGGGTATATCTTCTAATCTACGAAAATATAAGTAGTACAGGTATATTGGCATATGTTTTGATATATATTGGCATATATTGGAATCAATTACGACTTTCTGGTATAAAGAGTACGGGGATTATTGATATTTTTAATTTATGACGTCATCTCTTTCATTTTGGCAAAGATTTTTGAGACTCATATAGTAATACGGGTAATCTTCTACTAACACACTGGCATATTTTCTAATCTGCAACAATATAAGTAGTATGGGGTTGTATATATTTATTCAATTATTTTTTTTTGTTGTAAATTTACTTTCAAAAGGGGTCTGGATGTTTCATTCTTCGGATCTGTCCTTGAAGATAATTTTGCATAGTGAGAACAGATATTCTTAAGCTTCTCTTTAGGAGCAATAGATTTAATATTTTAACAGAATTTGCACATGATTGCGAATTATAAGTTGCTTTATATTATATACTCCGTACGAAGAACGGGTATGCTGCTAATATCTGATATGTTCAGCAAACTTTCCCATTAGATCCAAATTCATTTTCCCTCTCTTTTATAAATTATTAAATAGAGTTTAATGCACAAAATACATTGAATTTGCAGATTTATTCCAATTTTCTTTTTTATTTGGATGTTTTCTAAAGACTACATAGCCAAAATACAATAAACTAAACTATCTTGAGAACGGTCAGTTCTACAGTTATTGGGTTGGTCTTATTCTTTACGTTAAAAATTACATATGAAACATGCATTTAATTGATACATTTGAACATACGTAGCCTTTCATTTTAGATTTTGGCAATTTTTGCATGTCATCTCTAAATTATGGCAGGTTCTTACTTCCGAAATCGTATCAAAATTTAATCACCCCCGAAATATTCCGCAGATGATACATCCACCAATTTTTGTGATATTTGTTCAACTGGATTTTCAGCTAGAGTGGAAACATACCTTGTTTTGCGGGCAATTTTGCAATAACAGTCGGGTTATCATTTTCTGAAATGTACCAATATCTAATCAGTACTAGGGTAACTCACAGGTAACTTATCTACTAAATTTTGTGAAATGTGTTCAGTTAGTTTTTTAGCAAGAATGAATACATACATTGCACAGACAGACGCACATCCAGACGTCACGTTATAAATAGTGTTTTCGTGTTATAGATTGCTTGAAACGTGTATATAAGTCGACAACTTTGTGTTGCGATTTTCTATATTTTCCCTGTTGATTACCATGTTTTGTAGGGAAAGTAATAAATTTTATAAATGTATAGCATGTTTGACTCAATTAGATCAATTACGAAGTTTGTAAAGCTTACTGGAACTATCAAAAATTTAAATGTCTTATGTTATCTGTTTTATTTTGGCACTGTTTCAAACTCATGTATATTATGTTTTGCCACTTAAGTCGTACATTGTGCTAAGCCAATTCTTGAAACAGAATGAAAATTTAACGGGTATATTTTCTAAGGACATTTTAGCGCTTTCATTTTGGTATATATAGATCCAATTTCACATATTTTTGTAAATTTCTTTACAAACGGAACCAGTTTTATTCTTCGGATCAGCCTGTGTAGATAATTTTGTGTAGCGAAAACAAAGATTATTATATTTTCTTTTACGAAAACTTAATTAAAAAATTTTGATAGAATGTTTTGAATAGCAGTTTCATTTAGGATATTAAAGGAATTTTAACGTATTTTAAAACAAGTATGTGAGGTATATCTGCTATTATCTATATAACAGGAATTGCACATTTTTCTTCTATCTGCTTTTTTAACACTTTACAAGAAAGTTGAAAAATGTTTATGACTTTGTTCATTCTGTCGGTCTGTCTGTCCGTTAACACGATAACTGCCGTAAAAATGACTTAATGAACATGAAATTTTAGTATGTTGTTCAAACGGTCTGTGGGACCTATGGGAATATAAATGAATAATATCACCCAATTAGTTTTGGATTGAACCCGGGTTGAAAAATGAAATACATTGAACCTTACGGGACCTAATTTTTCAAACATATTTTAAGCGGATTTAAAATTCAAAATTGCTTCAAAAAATTTAGGTAATATTCAAATTATCCCATAAAATATATATAAAAAAGTTCTGCAAAATATATTCAGTAGTTTTTAAATAAAAATTAAAATAGTAATTACATATCTTATATGAAGCGATCAAGTGACCATTTTATGAAGAGATCACGTGACCCACTTCAAAATGAAATATGGAATCCATCTTGTCTCACAATCGTGATTTTTAACGTTTTTTTTAATTCATATTGAGTGTTGTATCCGTCCTAAAACCGCTTTATTTTTGCTTAAATTCTGTGCATCTACATACTGAAACAACGAAATTATAATATATTTGAGTTTAAATGATCATCCAAATTTGATTATTTCTACAACGAAGCCGATTTTTCACTTATGTAAAATGTAAAAAGCAAAATATGTAGAATGAGTTGTATAAGAATTACTGCATTTCTTTAACGCAAAATTATTTAGCTCAAGGAGTCTGATTACTGATATGAATGAAGTATTCATTAATTTTACAGAGAGAAGGACGATTTCTTTCGATGAAGTTTCAAGTTTAATTACTGGAGAATGGAGTTACAAGTTTAATTACTTGTAACTCCATGGTCTTAAGTCTTTAAATAAAATAAATTATTATAGTATTGTGATGAATGAAATGAATGGGAAAATGTTTATGAATGAAATGCTGCTTTTATAGAGAGAGCCAGGCGTGTTATATTTCGATGGCGTCATTTGAATAAATTTCATTTGTTTCGGATGAAGTTTTCATATATAATAATTCATTTTAGTATAATGATAATTTTAAAACATTACCGAGGAATGTATCGCATTTTAGAGATGTTTAAACCAGGCAATTTACATTTCAATGCCGTCATTTGAATGAAGTTCATTTTTTTCGATGAAGTTTTAAGTTTTCAAATATAATAAATTAATATGGTATTGTGATAATTTTTAAAATATTACAGAGAAATGTATCGCATTTTAGAGATACTTAAATGAAATTGCAATGAAGTTGGAAAGTGTTTCATAATCAATGCTTTATGCATGATTGATCTTTCTTGTTATTTTATCAGCATGGAAGAACTCGTCACTTTCCTTTTCCCTAGACTTATTCTGCAATTTGGGAAAGAAAGACTGCAAATATTAAAAGTTCGCCGTGAATTGGGAATTTTTAGTTTCTCTATAATATATTTTTCATGCAAATAAAGAGTCTACTGCTAGTGGGTCATATGAAAGCATATACAGGGTCTTTCAAAAGTCCGTATAAACTTTAAAAATTCATTAAAAATCTCAAAACCATAGCGTTGAGGTACGGTTTGTACCATAAGTATTCCCAGGTTGGGTCTTTTCTTTTGACGTGAAAACATTTTGTAGTTTATAAAATCAACTATAGGTGGTGTTTACCCGAATGCATCTTCCAGATGTATGCAAATGAGGCTGTTATAAAAGACCTGTAGTGTTCTGTAGATTCTTCATTTGATTCATTAGTAAACGGTGAAAAGAAGAAGCTTTTGCGAGAATGTTAACTTTGATCGAGAAATCCTTGTTAGTAAAGCTGTATTACGTGAGCGGAGAATCAGCATCAGATGCTTTGCGAAAATTCTAATTTAGGAAAAATCTAAAGAAAGGAAAAGATCCTATCACCTGTTCAAGGTTACTTAGGCTTGTCACACGATTTGGCACGTGCAGTAAGTTATTTTAATTCTTTCCAATGCATTCAGCGCCACCTATAGGTGATTTTTTAAACTACAAAATTTTTTCACGTCACCGAAACGTTTTTCAAAAAAAAAAAAAAAAAACCATCCTAGCAATACTTATGGTACAAACCGTACCTCAATGCGATGATTTTTCGATTTTTCATGAAATTGTAAAGTTTACACAGATTTTTGAAAGACCCTGTATACATTATCTCGTATGAGATATAATTAAAATCATCACGTAAAACAGGTGGTGTTGGGGTTCATAATCCCACTGGATAATAAGTATCGACAGCAATCAGGGATTTCATCAAACCCTCCCTTTCACTTTGGAGACCCTGACTACACATATGATAAAAGTACGTATGATTGCGCAATGGCAGCTGGTATCCCTTCTTATCGAAAAATATTATACAAATAGACTACTGTCACAGAAGTATATAAATTTGAAAAACAAGTTTTAAAATTTCTAAAATAACTTATCAAAGTATAAGTTCGACATCCGTCAACAGTATCACAAAATCATTGGAACAATTGCTTATTATTTTCGAAACATCTGAGGTGGAAGTAGTTCTCGTGAATATTGCCTGACATTCAGTATCAGATAAAATTATGTTTTAATGTTGTCTTTTCGCTAATAATGAGGCGTAGGAATTTTTATTTTAAACTGCCGTTATTTCTTTGTTATATTTTAGATAGGAAATTCATAATTAGTTTTTATATAATATATAAGAGGCTCAGGGATCAATATGCTAGACCATTGCGTGAACCGACAGTAATTGATTCTTAATTAGGCAAGAAGATTGTTTGCAATCCAAATCCCGAACCGGCCGTCATAATTGATATTTTAAACTGGACAATTTACAATAGGGCAAGAATATTCCTAAGATTTTGCAATTCTATACGTCCCAGAGGCTATCCACAATCAATGAAAAATCTCCAAGTGACTTCCTACGTTATTTTACGGAGCGTCCAAAGGGTTAAATAACAGCTAAGGTGGCCAAAGACTTAGTAAAATATGACTACCTGAAAAACTCGGCAAATGTCGAAATGTGACAAATACAGATTTAATAGTAAATAAATCTGATGTGGGCAACACATGACTTTTCTTATATAATGCAATGAATTTACTACTTTTACAGTAAAAAATAGGCTTTTCTTATAGTAGATAATTATATTTTTTCCAAGATATTGAATTTTCGACTATTAGTCGTCATTTTCCGTGATTTAGCGTCATTTTTATCCATTTGGCGAGATTTTCGCTAATTTGGCAACATTTAAAAAGTTGCTAAGTTGGCGACATTCCACCAAATTTGTCGCCAAAATCTTGTCAAGCATCATGGACGGAGAAATAAGTTATTCTTATAGCAGATAAATGACTATTGGCGCTCAAATACAAAAGTATTACCCAAAGTATCTTTTCTCATGAATGGAACGAGCTAGATCCACGAGAATGATGCCACCAAATTTATCGTATGATATTACATATGAAAAGTGAACATGTTTCTCAACTGTTAATATTTTTTTTAATTTATGGGATTTTTTGATAAATTTGTTTGAAAAATGTGCAATATCTCGAGAACGGCTCACACTAGCGTTCTAAAGTTTATGTCAATAGTTGTCTAAGGAAAAATTACATAAGAAATATCTATTTGTGTAACTTTATTAAAGATTTTGATTTTTTGATGATTTTTTCAAAATTTCACTCGAAAATTTAGGGTGTTCTGGACATTCGATTACGTTTTAAAACAATAAGCTTCCAGTATTCACGGATAGTGATTTTTGTACTAAATTTCATCCGAATCGCTCCATTTGTTCGTGAGATATCGTCACCACAGTCTCACTGACACACACACACAGACATCACCTCAAAAACTTTTGATTCGTGATCAGGGATGCTTGAAACGTGCTCTCCCGTCGAATACTTTCACACAATTCTTTCCTTATACATTATGTATATAAGGAAAGTAATAACAGCTAAAGTGGCTAAAAACTTAGTGAAATGTGACTACCTGAAAAACTCGGCAAATGTCGAAATGTGACAAATACAGATGCAATAATAAAATAATAAATTTAATGCAAGAGTACAAGAGAGGAGGTAGAGTACCTAACATAATTATATATACAATGAAGTCGGTGGTTATAGGACTAGTTAATAGTACAATATTGTTTGAAATTACTAAAGCTAAGTAAGCATAAGCGTTCGGGATTTTCTAATTTTAATATTTAAAATAATAAATAAGTATTCTGATGAATGTATACATAATTAATAGATAATTTAGATAGTATAGATAGTATAGATAGTTAGATAGTATAGATAATTTTTTTTTTGATAAACAACCACCAAATTCATCTAAAAATTTTAATAATTAATTTTAAAAATTGAATAAATACAATGTTAATTGTTAAACTAAGTAATAATTGTGCTTTTGGTATTAAGATTGAGCTTTCCGGAACGGCCAGGTTAGTATTTCCTTGCAGAGAAATTGTAGTATATACAGCCACGCCCTTAAAGCGTAATTGTATGTAAATAATTTATTATTAAAGTAATAAAGTTCAATGAATTTTTAATACTTCAAATACGAAACACTAACGACTCAATCAAGATTTTAATTCAAATATATACTGCGTAATATAAATGCGATAAACTTATATTCAAGAATTTATTAGTTGATGGAGTGAGTTAGTTTATGGAGTGTGTAAAGAACTTTTCTTCCTCAACTGGGACTCGAACTCTGTTTCTTCTAACTGCCCAGCCGATGCTTTACCGTTGAGCTACCATGACGAAATTGCAAGCTCTCATTGTTAACTGTTAAAAAAAAGCTATGTTAACTGTTCTTATTTTTTCGGTTCCTTCTTTTTTTTATCCTTTTTATTTTTTCTAAATTTTATTCTAAATTTTTTAAATTTCTGATATTGTTTTCCATGTGCCTAAATTCCTTTCCTTTTACATATATCTTCTTTTATAATATTTTATATATTTCTAAATTTTACTTTTAAAATTTTATTATTTTCTTTAATTTTAATCTATTTTTCATTATGTCAATATACCTCACACTAAATTTTATTTTTCAATGATCTTTTTATCTATATTCGCAATAACCCTTTTCCCATTTTTAAAAAATGAACGTACTTGTCAAGTTCAAATATAATGTAAAACTGTCTGTTTAACCACAATATTTTTCATCAATTGTTATCTTTTTAGACCTAAATAAATGTATATTTGGCGGGATGGTAGGCATTGGCTGTTTTCTGCGGGAAGAAGGTATCCTTTTCCTGTCGTGCAGTTAGCTACTTTAAATCCACTATGTGAGTCGCACGGTTTGGGGTCTTCATACCTTCGACATCTTTGCGCTAACCTACAGCGTTGAATTGCTCGGCCGCAATTTTAAAGAGCTTTGCTGTCCCAACCAGGAATCGAAACAAGTGCCTTCGAACGGACCAGCCAACGCTCTACCGTTGAGCCACTGTGACGAAATTGCAAGCTCTTATTGTCGAAATGGACTGCTCAAGTGGCCAAATTAATCCTGAATCATTTAATTTGACAGTATATAACATTTTTTCTCTTTCTCCATATTATTATGGAGGAGAAGGAGGGGATTTTGCCATTTCATATAGATGATCATTTACAAATTCATATAATCCTATAATCATTTATCCTTATTTAAACTAAAATTCTGTCTAGTAAAAGATTAACTGCAAAACAGTAATATGAAAATATATATGTATATTGTGTATTTTCATTCAAGTCGTATTATACTTAACAGGTCTCGAAACACCTTCAGTAGAAATGCCGAATTCAATTTAAATATTTGGTTCAAAAAATATTTGCAAAAAAAATCTTAGAAATTGCAAATTTTTACTTGCGTGTTCAATAAATGCATTTTCTACAGAAGTATAAATAGACGCTCGGAGATAAATATTTTATCAACATATCTGAATGCGAGATGAAAGGGAAAAACAACCTATCTTTTGCATTTACTGAATAATTTAGAAATATGTACTTCGACATAAATAACTCTAAATCAATTTTAAAATGTGAAAAATTTATTGTGAATTCGTTCTTTTAATATTACTACCAATAAAAAATTATAAATGCAGAATAATAATTTAGTGGTATTTGCCAACGAATGGATGCACGGATGCCATGCATGGATGCCATAAATTTTGTATAATTATAAGTCCAATGTATAAATAATTGTATAATATAATTATATAATAATTTTGTATAAATATAAAATTTGCAATAAAATCTTCGAAATTGCGCTTTTTTACTTGCGTCTTAAATAATTGCATTTTCTACAGTAATATGAATAGACGCTCGGAGATAAATATTTTATCAACCTATCTGAATACGAGATGAAAGGGAAAAACAACCTATCTTTTGCATTTACGGAATATTTCAGAAATATGTTTTTTTTTCCAATGGCCAAGCATTGACTCTTTCATCTTCGTCTATACATCGGCCAGAGCAGTGAACCTCTTAGCCGTCAAAGACGTTGCCCCAGCGCACCAGTGGGGGTGGGAACACATTGCGCCCAACAACACAAACATCCATGTCTTACGTGGGACTCGAACCCACAACATGGCGGCCGATTAATCGCTGGAAACGCTCGCCTTGACCGTTCGGCCACCACGTCGACTGAAATGAGCCAACAGTACGCGGTGTTCCGAGGTGGTCACCCACCCAAGTACTAACCGCGGCCGATGCAGCTTAACTTCGGTGATCTAACGAGAACCGGTGTTTTCAGCACGATAGAACCGTTGGCTCTTTTAGAAATATGTACTTCGACATAAATAACTCTAAATCAAATTTAAAATGTTAAATATTTATTGTTAATTCGTTCTTTTATTTCTACCAATAAAAAATTATAAATGCAGAATTATAACTTAGTTGTATTAGCCTACGAGCATATTATGCATGGATGCAATGAATTCTGTATAAGTCCTATATATAAATAATTGTATAAATATAATTATATAAATAATTTTATATAAATGTAAAATTCCCAAGAAAATCTTAGAAATTGCACATTTTTACTTGCGTGTTCAATAAATGCATTTCCTACAGTAGCATGAATAGACGCTCGGAAAAAAATATTTTATCAACATATCTGAATACGATATGAAAGGGAAAAACAACCTACATTTTGCATTTACTGAATATTTTAGAAATATGTACTTCGAAATAAATAACTCAGTCAATCAATTTTAAGATGTGAAACATTTATTATGTGAATTCGTTATTTTATTATTAATACCAATAAAAAATTATAAATGAAGAATTATAATTTAGCGGTATTTGCGAAGGAGTATATTATGAGTGGATGCCATATACTCTAAATATAAATCCTGCCGTACCGACTTGATAACATTATATTTGTGATAATTTTTTTTAATATTATACAGTTCCAAATCCCACACCATTTCAACATTGTTAAAAATTAACAAGAAAGATCAATCATGCATAAAGCATTGATTATGAAACACTTTCCAACTTCAATGCAATTTTATTTCATCTCTAAAATTTGGTACATTCCTCGGAAATATTTTTAAAATTATCACAATACTACATTAATTTATTATATTTGAAAACTTAAAACTTCATCGAAAAAAATGATTCAAATGACGGCATTGAAATACAAGAAAGATCAATCATGCTTAAAGCATTGATTATGAAACACTTTCCAACTTCCATGCAAATTTATTTAAACATCTCTAAAATGCAATACATTCCTCGGTAATATTTATAAACTTACCACAACACTACATTAATTTATTATATTTGAAAATATAATAAATTCCGGCCGTCCAAACAGTTACCTTACACCTTTCTGGTAGGTCGGACGGTCTGGGTCTCAACAACAACAACACGGTCATTGCGCCCGGCCACACGCTTGATTGCCGTAAGCCTTGGGGTTGGCTGTGTGGTCTGGGCCTTCAACACGGTCATTACGCGTGCTGAAAACACCGGTTCTCGTTAGATCACCGAAGTAAAACAGCATTGGGCGCGGTTAGTACTTAGGTGGTGGACCACCTGGGAACACCGCGAGCTGTTGTCACATTTCGGGCGCGGTAGCCCGGTGGTTTGCTCTCTAGATTTGCACGCTGCCACAACTGTCTCCGTGTTCATGCAGAGTACGATCACGTTAAACATGTGGGTCCGTAAATCTTTCCGAGAGGTTGGTGGTAGGGGAAGGAGGGTTCGGTCCCTGTGTTTTCCTCCTCCACTGAGTTGCGGTCTAAATTGGGTGGCACTTCCCGGCCGTCCAAACGGTTACTTTACACTTTTCTGGTAGGTCGGACGGTCTGGGTTTCAACAACAACAACAACAACACGGTCAATGCGCACTTAGCTACCATTAGCCTTAGGGTTGGTCGTGTGGTCTGGGCCTTTAACACTCCTTTAAAACGGTCATTGCGTTGGTATTATCGTAGTTATTACACGCAGTCATTGCCCTAGGGGAAGGAGGATACGGTCCCTGTGGATGCCTCCCCCACTGGGTTCCGGTCTAAATTGGGTGGCAGTTCCCGGCATGCCCAAACGGTTACCTTACGCTTTTCTGGTAGGTGGGACGGTCTGGGAGTCATTAAAAACTGTATTCTCGCTGCTAGGGAGATTTCTAACAAAATTGCTTGATCAGCCTGGGGGGTCCCCCCTGGTCTGTGAATCCTTCACTGCTCCCCACACTTTTTAAATATGTTTTATAAAACCTGCTGCCTGTGCCTTGGGCACTATAAGATTTTATATTCACCACCTTCTGTAACTCATATGGCTGAGTTTTTATATTTGTACATTAACTGTATATCAATCCTAATCTTTTCGGTATGTATCAAAAACATCCATTGTGTAGATATACTTTGATCAAGCTCCATTATGTATATATACCTAATATGTATCATCCATTATATATCATCCATATCTAATATGTATCATCCATACCTAATATGTATCGTCTTTTATGTATCATCCATAAAGAATATATACCTAATCTTTTCGGTATGTATCAAAAACACCCATTATGTATATATACTTTGCATACACCCTAACCCGGATTTTTATAATTATATTTTCTCACCCTGACTTTATTCCCTTACATCCTCGGTTTCTCAACTTATACTTTGGTTTTTCATCCCCCAACTGTCATGTGTTTTTGTATATATAATTTTATATGTAATTTTTGTGTATTTTTTTGTATTTCTGTGTATTTTATGTATTTCATGTTCTTCTTTTCGTTTTGTTTTAGTTGGTTATACTACATTTGTGCTTGGGTTTTTTTCCCTTCGGGGTTTTCCTCTCTTTTCTTTTTTTCCTTCTTATGTCTCTCTTGTATTGTATTGTATTGTATCGTTTTTATGTTTTGTTTTGTCGTTGCCATTCTTTTATTTGTCTTGTTGTAACTGTGTTGTGATTCAATTTTAACCTGTTTTGTAATGTTTTGGATCTAAAATAAAGTTCTCGGCCACACACTTAGCTACAGTAAACCTTCGGGTCTGTCGTGTGGTTTGGGTTTTCAACACTTCAACACAGTACGGTCCCTGTGGATGCCTCCCCCACTGGGTTCCGGTCTAAATTGGGTAGCACTTCCCGGCCGTCCAAACAGTTACCTTACACCTTTCTGGTAGGTCAGACGGTCTGGGTCTCAACAACAACAACACAGTAATTGGCCATTGTTGACGAGTCGGACGGTCTGGGTCTTCAACACAGTCATTGCCCGCCGGCCGTCCAAATAGTTGCTCAAGTCCTCAGGATGAGTCGGACGGGCTGGGATTTCAACACAGGCATTTCCCTAGGAGAAGGAGGGCACGGTCCCTTTGGATGTCTCCCCCACTGGGTTCCGGCCTAAATTGGGTGGGTCTTCCCGGCCGTCCAAACAGCTACCTTACACCTTTCTGGTAGGTCGGACAGTCTGGGTCTCAACAACGACACGGTCACTGTACCTCTCGGTCACCCAAACTGCTGCTCATACCTTCGGGTGAGTCGGATGACTTTTATCTTCAACCATCAACACAGTCATTGCCGCATATGGTATGGGTTTTACTCCTAGTAGTGCCATTTTGTAGCTCCACTAGAATATGCCTCTCAACATTGGCTTATACTCATATAGATCGATTATTTTTTACTAATTGTTTCAAACAATTCATATTTAAAAACATTAAAATTTAGCTTTCCAACTTATAACTAAAGCATATAACAAAAATTTATATACATATCTCATACAGTGGTGCAAAAACATTGCTCACCCACATTTTTACATGAATTTGATGGAAAAAAGCACAATACATTTAGATTTTTAATGTGTTTACTATTGGTAAAATTTACAGAGTAGGGTATGCAGCAATGTAAAAATAGTTTTTAGTAATATCTGTGAGAAATATTCCGAAATAATGAGAAATATGTGACATTCTTGTTTTATTAAATATTTAATAATAAATAGAAATATGTGAATAATTTTAAATGTATAATTATAAAGAGTATTTCATAATTTTAAAAAATCTGATGTGGGCAGCGAATGACTTTTCTTAAATAATGCAATTAATTTACTCCTTTTGCAGACAAAAAACAATGTATAAGATCCATGCTACTGTGTTTTTAACGTTGAATTGTACATTTGGCGATATTCAGGGTGACAACTTGTAAAACTATTTCAAAGTGCCGATCCGATGGTCGAGCGGTCAGGGGCATACGTTTCCGTCTGCCTGATCGCTGGATTACCGGGTTGGGTGTTCGAAACCTGCCAGCGGGTTTGGATGTTGTCATGCCGAGGCCAAGTCAGACTTTCGCCCTTCGGGGAGCCTCTATAAAAGTGAAGCTGCAAATATCCTCCCCTTCGCCATGGGATACCCTGGGAGGTCTTGTGGACGTGGTGCTTAGGCGGCCCTTCATCACGGGTGAATTAGTAACGAACGAGCAAACGAACGATTTCAAAGTACCCAATTAACTTATATTTCTCGCAACTCTAAATAGACAATTATCAACAGTGATAGAATCGTCAATAAGCGACATAGTTCATATATTAAAATATTTAAATATTTAATTCATCAAGTAGGCGTCATTTTCATTAATTTATCATTATTTTTGCAATTTTTACGATATTTTCGTCAATCTGGGGAGAAATATTGCCAAATTGGTGATACGCAGCTAGATTATTCGCCAAGTTCGCCAAATGCATCAAGCAAGTGTTAGAGACAAGCGGAGAGGAAAGCATTTCTTATATGGTACAAAATGTATGCCTGTCATCTGACGGAAATCTTGAATTTCCGAAACATTTTTTACCATTTGGCATCACTTTTATCAATTTGACGACATTTTTGTCCCTTTTGCAACACATTTGCCAAACGTTACGGTTGGAAAAATAGGTTATTCTTATAGTGGATACTTAGTCTTTCCAAGATATTGAATTTTCATCAATTAGTCGCAATTATTGATTCAGTATCATTTTTATCAATATGGCGACATAGTCGTTAATTTGTCAACATTTAAAAAGTCGCCAAGGTGACGCAATTTCGTCAAATTCGTCGCCAAAATCTCGTCAAGCGTTATGGACTGAGAAATAAATCATTCTTATAAAGGATAAATGGCTATTGACGTTCAAATACAAAAGTATTACCCAAAGTATATTTTCTTATAAATGGAACAAGATAGATCCGCGAAAATGATGTCGCCAAATGCATGATATTACATTATCGCATGATATTACATATGAAAAGTGAACATATTTCGCAATAGTTAATACTTTTTTTTTTATTTTATGTGATTTTTTGATACAGGGTGAGTTTAAAGTGGCACACATTAAAGTTCATTTCACTGATGAAAGTGGATGAACGTTACTGCTGGTTTCAGTCGGATGGGGCGACATGTCTCCCGTCAAACAGCATTATCCATCTCTTTAGTGATTTTTTCGGTGAGCGCGTAATTTCTCAGGGATTGTAGTGCCCTCGATCCCTAGACTTATCACCCCCTGCTTTCTTCCTATGGGGAGTATCTGATAAATGTTGTTTACTTGAATAATCCACACCCGATTGCTGGGCTGAAAACGAACATTACAACAACCATTCCTACATCAATACTGCTATGCTCCGCAGAGTCTCACGAAATCTGGTAAAACGAACACGCTTTATTATGCGCGAAACAGGACGTTATTTCCAACATATATAGTAACCCTGAAAGTCTGTCTGCTAAAAATAAAAGGTAACATTTCACCTAATCTCTGTAGTACTTTACTTTCATTTACATTCTCATACTGGTACTTTTACGGGCAGTAAAACTTTGATGTGTGCAACTTTAAACTCACCCTGTACATTTATTTGAAAAATGTGCAATATCTCAAGAACGGCGAATCAAATTGACGAAAATGACGCTAAAGTAAAGTGACGATACTAATTGATGAAAATTCAATATCTTGGAAAGAATATAAGAATGTTCTAAAGAATAACCTATTCCTCCGTTTATAAAGCTTAACGAAATTCCGGTGAAGAATTTCAGCGGCATACCGCCAGCTTGACGAGTTTTACAAATGTTGCCAAATTGACAAAAATGTCGCCAAATCCATATCAATGCGCCAAATTGATAAACATAACGCTGAATCATTCAAAATTACGACTAATTAATGAAAATTCAATACCTTGGAAAGAACTTAAGAAACGCTTATAGAATAACCCATTTTTCAGTCTGTCTGTAATGCTTGGCAAAACATTTGGCGGTATGCCGCTAACTTGGCAACTCTTTTATAAGGTTCCGGATTGACGAAAATGTCGTCAAATTGATAAACATGCCACCAAATTGATAAAAATGAAGCAAAATAGGAGGCAATGTTTTGCAATTTTTTAATTCCTTCATATTGCGGGCATACCTTCTAGTATATAAACAAGAAAGATCAATCATGCTTAAAGAATTGATTTTGAAACACTTTCCAACTTCAATGCAATTTTATTTAAAAAAGTCGAAAATGCAATACATTCCTCGGAAATATTTTAAAATTTATCACAATACTACATTAATTTATTATATTTGAAAACTTAAACCTTCATTGAAAAAAATGAACTTTATTCTAATGACGGCATTGAAATATAAATTGCCTGGTTTAAATATCTTTAAAATGCGATACATTCCACGGTAATATTTTAAAAACTATCATAATACTACGATAATTTATTATATTTGAAAACTTCATCGAAAACAACTGAAATTAATTCAAATGACGTCATAGAAAAAATAACACGCCTGGATCTCTCTATAAAAACAGGATTTCATTCATAACTTTCTCCCATTCATTTCATTCATCACAATACTATAATAATTTATTTTATTTAAAAATTAAGACCATGGAGCTACAAGTAATTAAACTCGATGCTTAAAACTTCATCGAAAAAAATCGTCCTTATCTTTATGAAATCAATTAATATTTCATTCATATCAGCCATGCAGACTCCATGGAATAAATTATTTTGTTTTAAAGAAATAGAGCAATTCTAATATACAACTCATTCTACATATTTTGCTGTTTACATTTTACATAGGTGAAAAATAGGCTTAATAGTAGAAATAATCAAATTTGGATAATCATTTAAACTCAAATATATTGTATTTGCGTTGTTTAAATATGTAGATGCACAGAATTTAAGCAAAAATAAAGTAGTTTTAGGACGGATACAACACTCAATATGAATTAAAAAGAACTTAAAAAAATCGCGAATTTGAAACAAGATGGATGCCATATATCATTTTGAAGTGGTAAACTCAAATATATTGTATTTGCGTTGTTTAAGTATGTAGATGCACAGAATTTAAGCAAAAATAAAGTAGTTTTAGTACGGATACAACACTCAATATGAATGAAAAAGAACTTAAAAAAATCGCAATTTTGAAACAAGATGGATGCCATATATCATTTTGAAGTGGGTCATGTGATCGTTTCATATCATGGTCACGTGATCGTATCATATAAGGGGTGTAATTATTATTTTAATTTTTATTTAAAGAACTACTGAATATATTTCGCTGAATTTTTATTATATATTTTATGGAATTATTTAAATATTACCTAAAATTTTCGAAGCAATTTGTGAATTTTAAATTTGCTTAAAAAATGTTTGAAAATTTAGGTCCCATAGGGCTCAATGTATTTCATTTTTTCAACCCGGGTTCAATCAAAAACTAATTGGGTGAAATTATTCATTCATATTCCCATAGGTCCTACAGACCGTCTGAACAACATACTAAAATTTCATTTCGATTAAGTCATTTTTACGGCAGTTATCGTGCTAACGGACAGACAGACAGACAGACAGAATGAACAAAGTCAAAAAATACGCTTCTCCCTGTTTGTTTGTAACACTTGACGATACATTTGGTGATCTTGGCGAATAATCTAGCGAAATATTGCAAACTTGGCGATATTTAGCCGCAGATTGACGAAAATGTCTTGAAAATTGCAAAAATGACACCAAGTTAATGAAAACGACGCTTAATTGATGAATTTATTATTACAATATTTTAATATACGGACTATATTGCTTATTGGAAATGCTAACAATTTTGATAATTTTTAGAGTTGAGTGAAATATAAATTAATTGGGTAGGAATTAGTTTTACATGTTGTCATCCGGAAAAGCGCAAAATGTACAATTCAATCTTTCAAATACCGTGCCTGTAGTTCTTTTCATCATTTTTTCACTGGGGAAGAAGTAAATTCTTTGCATTACACGAGAAAAGGCATGTGCTACTAACATTTTTTTTAACTATTTTGTCATTAAATATTCATTCTTTAAAACACCGGAACCGTTCTGCAATTAAACAGCTATGCCTCTCAATAACACCATGCCAATTATGCTAAAGTGTGGTATTATTTTTAATTGTCTTTCCAAACAGAATATAATCGTAAGTTTAACATTCAACTATCTTTCGCTATACTTTGAGTCTAATCGTTTTGTAAGCACCATATAGCAGTTTTTAATTTTAACATACTTTTAGAAAACCTTCACCCCGATACACTATAAAAGTTTTACATTAAGTCGTATCCAGAAAACTGTCTTGGAATTTTTCAAGATTTAAACCTTGCACATTTCTGCACAGATTTCCTTGGCTCATACCTATGCAATTTTAAAATTTTGTATATTCACAGCACAACATCCAGCATAGCATGTTTTACAAAAACTAATTTTCTGATGCCATTTCATTGAGTTGTTGCAAACTTTATATAAATTATTCATTTGCTACTTTAATTTTGTAAACTAGCGAAGAAATTATGTCTATAGAATTAGTAACTCTTGAATTTTTGACATTTTATAATTACAAATTTGCATTTAAATGGCAAAATAACTTGTTTTCTTAAATCTATCAGTGAGGGCCTATTTAATAAAAGATTTACCAACGAAGTTAAACTTAAATTGAAATCATATAAAAAGCACAGCAGTCCATTGGATAAAAATACATTATAATTTAATTCTAAGCACAAACATGAAGCTATATTTTTTATCATGATGACTTTGTAACAGTATATATTTTTGTCAATCAAATATTTACCATAATAATTCAATGATTATTTTGTATGTATTTCTTATTTTTACGTATGTTTTCAGTTTAAGTTAATCATTTTCTTAATTTTTTATTGTAAAATAAATTGAGATTGTAACTGATTTTATTAAAGAAATGACAAAATTGTATTTTCTTGAATTTGTAGGCTCTTTATAATTGTAAACAAGAACGATCAATCATGCTTAAAGCATTGATTATGAAACACTTTCCAACTTCGATGCAATTTTATTTAAACATCTCTGAAATGCAATACATACATAAGCATGTGATGGTTTCGAGCGTTTTTACACTCTTTTATTTAATTCCAATCTGTTGTTTGTTTATCTGTGAGTGTGATTCAAAAATTTTACACCCTAACGATTCAGGTATCATTAATCATAGTAACATGAAATTTGGTACGTCATTGTCTTTTGTGCTATATTTTAATTCTTTGGATTTTGAACCTTGTTGAGTCAGCCCGTCCTGGGTCCGCCAAAGGAATGTACATGTTTTTGGTAATGTCTTGAAATCCGCAGTAAGCAGAAAGTTCAAATTTGGCGTTTCACTGTCTTTCGTGTTATATTTTAATGTTTAGCACTGGGGGGGTAAATATATCTAGTCCGTATCTATTGGTGTGCATTTCGCGATCACTACTTTTAACTTTTCGTACCAATGAACATTTTATCGTCTTCACAGTTCAAGGATCCTGGTCAATCTGCTCATTGTCTTCATAGCCTGAAGGACATTTTCAAACTTCTATCTTACCTCCTTTAGGTTATCTTAATTTATTTTTACTTTACTTGGGTAAAACCGCCCCCCTTGTGTTTGCTTGGCCTTGTTTTTTATGATTGCTTAGCGTCAGTCCTGATTGGACCTCCCTTTATGAAGTAGCTTTTTCGGGTCTTGCCCGGAAGCATGGGTTACACTCATATAGACATCGTGACTTTCCGACCTGATAATGGCATCTCCAATTTATTAATTTATGAGTTGTAAACCTTGTTCAATTGAAATGTTAAACCTGGCGCCAATTCGTCTGACTTCTTTGTTCGGCTTGTTTCCACCATGGCGTATTACTTGAAATATGTATATTGCTTTATGTGGTCTCACAGGGAAAATGGCCGATTCACATCCATGCTTGCTCAAAACTCATCGACATTCAAGAATCGGGGAGAGACACCCTAGTGGTTAGTGAGCGGTGATTGCACTTTGACGACCCAAGTTCAATTTCAGGCTCTGTCCAAACTGCGCTCGTATTCGCGTGGAATACGGGTAATTTAAATATGTGGATCTATAAGTCCTTCCGAGAGGTTGTTGGTAGGTGGATGAGAACACAGTCTCTGTGAATGACGCCCTCACTGGATTCCAGTCTAAATTGGGTAACACTCCTCGACCGTCCAAACCTTACCCTTTACAGTAGGTAGAACGGTCTAAGTTGAAGAAGAAGAAGGAATTAAGAAATCGAATTTTTGACGATCAGTTATTTCTCTATTTACGGTTCTTAGGAAAATCCTAAAGCTCTTCAATAACTTTGTGAGGAAAGTTCCATGAGTGTACACGTTGAAATAATCATGCCAGAACAAATAAAACTTATTGTAGTGCCTTTGGTTTTGAATTTAAAACTTTGGATAACAAACTTGGAAAACAATTGAAACTGACAAAGATTGTTAATTACACAGTTGTAGAACATAGCTGAATAATTAAGAATCGACATCAAGAAGGAACAAAACAGGTATATGAAAGACAATAAATATTTGCCAAAATTTTTATCACCAAATCCTCTAACACGGTGACACCTGCAACGCTTGTCAAAGTACACATTTTTTCTGTAATTCAAATGCGCAGTGTCTCCGTCAGTAAGCATTTTAAACAGGCTATGCACTAGATTTCTGGCCATGTATGTGTTGCTTATTCCTCAGTAGGACAGTCATGTGCTAATAACCATATTACGTCAAATAAATATCTTCTGTAACAGTTTTTTATCTATTCCTACTCATTAAACAATACTTTATAACTTTGCAATTAGCTTTTTGCCTATGTTGCTTTGTTGTCTGGGTCGTTATCCTAACTTTTTTTTTAATTCTCCATTAGGGGCATTTACTTTTATTTTATCGGACAACGAGCACTTCACTACAGAGGTAGATCTAACGTGTAGACACAAATACAGTTCTTACAAAATTATCAAGAGCTTACTAGGAGTCATATATACCATATATTACGTATTGTATTAAAGGTAATTAGTTTGTAATGAAAATCATATGTTGAACATATCAGATATCTCCATTGGAAAACGTACCTGGCATTGCCCGGGAGTGATAGCAAGGTAGATATATAAACTGACAATATATAAATCCGTGTACATAGGCGCAACTAGACGTGATACGATCCTTCTCCAACGTTACAAAGCCGAAACACGTCACTTGCAGAGAATTCTACCGATGGACATAATTTAAATTTAATTTCAACAATCTTAGCACAATGAAACCAATTTATATATATCGGCCCCATCTTACGCAAACAACGCAATTTTTATATTTCCAATAAATAAACGACCGTTACTTAAACAATACGGCGACAGATAACTGCACTCAAATTCAAAATCATCTGTTTTGAAATAAAATCACTCTCACGATATATATAAATGAAAATATTTGAAATCGCAAAAAAGTTCCTTTACACCCGTAATTTATTGCTGTATCAGAAATTTTTTCATCCAATTTCAGTCAAATTTTATCTCAATACTCATAATGATAATACATTCTGTTGCGAAGAAATATAAACATTCATAAAAATTGAGATACAGCCAAAAAAATTCGTTTTCACAGTTATGCAAATGATCAAACTGTCAGCACCAATGATGTTATAGAACGCATGCAACGCGAATGAGTACGACGCATCGTACAGCGTTTAAAATTACCGGTGATCTCACTCACGGGCAATTGGAACTGAATTTTCTGTTTTAATATTGAAAGTTGTATAAAGATGTCTTTGAAATGCACTCGATAGCGCTACGAACTATTGTCGGATTTAGAGATCAACTACTATGACTGAGGGAAGCTGGTTGGTTCAACAGATGTATCAGTAGCCATTCTGATCGATACGATATGATAGTTGCTTGGTGTTGGCAATAGTGGATCAGAAAATACATATGTAACCATCACAGAGACTCAAGACGCTCCAAACAGAGGACTGCTCGTGAGGATTGTGCAGTCAGGAAAGGATCCCCGTCCACACCAACGGCGACGCTATTAGCAGTTCGAAGGAATTTGGCATCATCCATGCATTCTGTATCAAGAGATACTGTTCGGATACGACTGGCAGAAGGTGGGATAAGGAATCGACGTCCATTAAGGCGCCTACCACTGACTCCTCAATATAAGCAGAACCATCTGGATTGGTGCCGAGCTCGGCCAGCCTGAACAGTCTCTGATTGAAGGCATGCTGTCTTCAGGGACAAATCCCGCCTCTTCCTCTCTTAGTACTGACGATAGTGCATACATGTGTGGAGAAGATCAGGTCAGTATTCTGATCCCATATTTGTAATCAAACGGCACACGGCCATCACACGTAGTGTGATAATCCGGGGATTCATCTCATAAGACAGCTGATATTCTCTAGTTTTGCTATAAGCCAGTCTGTACTTCGTCTGTAGCCGATTGTACTTCGACGATATTCTGCAGCCGATTGTTTTGCCTATGGGTTTACGCCGCCCAGGCTCTATTTACCAACAAAACGAATCTCGACCACATACTGCACGACTTTCTCAACAATAACTTTGAGGATTTAATATCCCCCATGGCCATTAAAGTCCCCAGACCTACCACTAATAGAGCACGTCTGGGTCATGCAGGGACACAACAATTTCATACTCAGAATACCACTGAATTAACTGACCAGTTGCACCATGTGTTGTTATTGTTGAGACCCAGACCGTCCGACCTACCAGAAAGGTGTAAGGTAACTGTTTGGACGGCCGGGAAGTGCCACCCAATTTAGACCGGAACCCAGTGGGGGAGGCATCCACAAGGACCGTACCCTCCTTCCCCTATCACCAACCTCTCGGAAGGACTTACGGACCCACATGTTTAACGTGATCGTACTCCGCGTGAATACGGCGGCAGTTTTGGCAGTGGCTGGAATCGAACCCGGGCCTACCGAGTGCAACTCCAGCGCGCTAACCAATGGGCTACCGCGCCCCAGTTGCACCATATGTGACAGAATTTTCCGCAGAGGGACAATATTTTTTACTCTATGCCGCACCGAATATAGGCTTGTATAGCTGTTAGGATAGGATTTACCCCTTAACTATACGTCACTTTCTTGCTATCACCATTTTTTAATAAAACAGTTTATTGCTCCCTAATTCTAATCATTTGCATATCTTCTCAAACGATACATGACGAGTTTAGCAGATAAAGCTCAATTTCTTAAGGGTGCATATATTTTTTATAACAGAATGTTGTTGTTGTTGTTGTTGAGACTCAGACTGTCCGATCAACCAGAAACGTGTAAAGTAACTGTTTAGACGGCCGGGAAGTACCACCCAATATAGACCAGACCCCAGTGGGGAAGGCATCCACAGGAACCGTACCCTACTTTCCCTACTACCAAACTCTCGGAAGGACTTACGGACCCACATGTTTAACGTGATCGTACTCCGCGTGAACACGGCGGCAGTTTTGGCAGTGGAGGGAATCAAACCCAGGTCTACCGCGTGCAATTCCCGCGCGTTAAGCACTGGGCTACCGCGCCTTATTGCAACAGAGTATGTAATACCGAATTAAATATATCAGAACATAATCTTTTATTATAGAAAAGTTAAATAATCCGAAAAAGTAAACGCACTTATGTCAATCAACATTTTTTTCCTTGATATGAAAAGTCTGGCAAACTGCTTAGTCTCTCGTGGGAAACAATGAGCTTTCCATGGAGCACTTTCCAATGAATTTTCCATTTAATGAACTTTCAATGGAGCCATATAGTATATCATATACTATGTATTGTAATAAAAGTAATTAATTTCTAATGAAAATCATTTGTTAGAGACGTTTGATCATAAATAGCGTAGTGATCAGGAAAACAGGGTCCGGAAATCAATGAAGAATGATACGAAAATTATGAAATTTGAAGATATTATCTTTTACTTAGGTAACTGAGTATTCGGTGATATATTTAACAGCTGCTGTTAATTCATAAGCGTTGGATAGCACATCCATTTTTTATATCGTAACATGAAATTTGTGGATATTTAAAATGCACGAAAAGTATATATTCCTGAAAAATTCAAGAAAATCCGTCCATTAATTGTATAGATACCGTACAAAATTTGTTTGAAAAAAAAAATCTAGATCTTTCTGATGTTGTCAAGACGGAAACCGTACGGTAATATTTTAGGTCGCTAAGGAATCGATTTGGGTGGATATCGCCCAAAATCGGGCAAAACATAAAATAACTAAAACAATAACTCGAAATTGAAAATATAACGTTCAACTGCAACTATTAGGGTCTTGAATAATTTCTGTGCCAAATTTCATGGCCGTGCACGATGCTTAGTTTTCCCATTACAGAATGTCCACATAGACACACACTGGGACGTACATATTTCTTTACCATGTAAGATTTAAAATTATTTTTATAAAATGCATAATTATTTTATCTATCCGTTTCTTTAAAACTGTTAGTGCGTGACAATATTATTTAACATCCTTCAGCCCATCCATTTATGTGTTTTTGCTAAGAACATCACTTTTTCAAATGCAATAGTACTTTATCGAATTTCTTTAATGTCCTTCTTCTCAAAATGCAATTTAAACAGACAGCAGTCAAAACAGCAATTGTTATCTTTACTTTGATATTTTTGACGTTGTGAAATTATTTTTAAACAACAATGCTGTCGCATTACTTTTTACTCATAGATGGTCGTTGAAGATAACTTTATTTTCTTGTCTGAGAAAAGTACGTAAAGCAAGTGTCATTTTTTCCTTTATATTTTCCTCCTATAGATTTTGATGGTGAAAAACATAAAATATTTGAAATTCTCAAGCTTATTTTATCCACCAAAATTCTGATATAATTTGCGTAGCATATGTTTTGCGATTTACCATATTTTATGAAATAATTTCTTTTATTCGATAAGTAAAAAAATCTGATGTGGGCAACACATGACTTTCCTTATATAATGTAATGAATTTACTACTTTCACAGTAAAAAAACTAGGTTTTTCTTATAGTAGATACTAATATTCTTTCCAAGATATTGGAGTTTCGACAATTAGTCGTCATTTTCATTGATTTAGCGTCATTTTATCCATTTGGCGAGATTTTCGTTAATTTGGCACCATTTCAAAAAAGTCGCCAAGTTGGCGACATTTCGCCAAATTCGTCACCAAAATCTCGCCAAGCGTTATGTACTAAGAAATAAGTTATTCTTACACCAGATAAATGACTATTGGCTTTCAAATATAAAAGTATTATTCAAAGTATCTTTTTTCATGAATGGAACGAGCAAGATCCACGAGATGAAGTCACTCAATTTATCGCATGGTTTTACATATGAAAAGTGAACATGTTTCTCAATAGGAAATATTTTTTTTTATTTTATATGACTTTTAGATATGTTTTTTAAAAAATGTACAATATCTCGAGAACGGTTCATGTTAGTGTTCTAAAATTTATGTCAATCGTTTTCTAATGAAAATTTACATAAGACATGTCTATTTGCGTAACTTTATTAGCGGTTTTGATATTTAGACGATTTTTTCAAAACTTCATTCGAAAATTTAGGGGGGTTCTGAACATTTGATTACGTTTAAAAACAATAGGCTTCCAGTGTTTACGGGTTGTGATTTTTGTACCAAATTTGGCTCGCATCGGTCCATTCGTTCGTCAGTTATCGTCTCCACAGACTCACTGACACACACACACACACACATACTTTCAAACACGCACACACACACACACACACACACACACACACACAGACATCACTTCAAAAATGTTTGATTCGTGATCAGGGATGCTTGAAACGTGCTCTCCCGTCGAAAACTCGAATTCGAGTTTTCGAACCCGTCACAATACTTTCCTTATACATTATGTATATAAGGAAAGTAATTATAAAAATTTCATAAAAGAGAAATTACTTTTCTCATTTTGTAGTATAATTTTTCAATAATCTTCTTTTATTAATAAAATAAAGATATCCCAAAATGAGGAAACATGATTGCAATTTATCAAAATTTTATATATCTCATTTTTACCGGATGCTGTTACCCACACGTATATATAGGTATTTTATTAGTGTAATAAAAATATTGAAAATCAGTAAATATCTGAAATGATACAGTAAGGTTACATTATTATTAGTATAGGTTACAGTAGGTTACAAGGTAGTAAAGTTACATTACATTGTATACAGTGGACTTGGCTGTACTGAACAGTGAAAGAGACAGGCTGGCGCCAGAATTGACATCTTACATTGAATTTTTACTTTCCTTATATACATAATGTATAAAGAAAGTATTGTGACGGGGTCGAAAATTCGAATTCGAGTTTTCGACGGGAGAGCACGTTTCAAGCATCCCTGATCACGAATCAAACATTTTTGGAGTGATGTCTGTGTGTGTGTGTGTGTGTGTGTGTGTGTGTCAGTGAGTCTGTGGAGACGATAACTGACGAACGAATGGACCGATTCGAATCAAATTTGGTACAAAAATCACAATCCGTAAACACTGGAAGCCTATTGTTTTTATACGTAATCGAATGTTCAGAACCCCCCTAAATTTTCGAATGAAATTTTGAAAAAATCGTCAAAAAATCAAAACCGCTAATAAAGTTACGCAAATAGACATTTCTTATGTAATTTTTCATTAGAAAACGATTGCCATAAATTTTAGAAGGCTAACATGAACCGTTCTCGAGATATTGTGCATTTTTCAAAAAAATTATGAAAAAGTCACATAAAAAAAAATTCCTATTGAGAAACATGTTCACTTTTCATATGTAATACCATGCGATAAATTGAGTGACATCATTCTCGTGGATCTAGCTCGTTCCATTCATGAAAAAATATACTTTGAATAATACTTTTGTATTTGAACGCCAATAGTCATTTATCTGCTGTAAGAATAACTTTTTTCTTAGTGCATAACTCTTGGCGAGATTTTGGCGACGAATTTGGCGGAATGTCGCCAACTTGGCGACTTTTTGAAATGTTGCCAAATTAACGTAAATTTCGTCAAATGGATAAAAATGACGCCAAATCAATGAAAATGACAACTAATTGTCGAAAATTCAATATCTTGGAAAGAATATTAGTATCTACTATAAGAAAAACCTATTTTTTTACTGTAAAAGTAGTAAATTCATTACATTATATAAGGAAAGTCATGTGTTGCCCACATCAGATTTTTTGCTATGGAGTTAGTGTTTCTAGAAAAATTTAGTCATTATATGAAATGTTATTAAGTGTATATTTTCGTATTATTTCATATTATACATATATTTATCAAGAATATATTTTCATATATTAAGTATTACTTACTGTATATTTTCGAAGACAATCTATAGCCAAAGGACCTACATACCCAGCAATCAGATTTCAGATCACAGCAAAATTTCAGGTCTGTATTGCTTCCTCATTCTTTTTCCTTTTTTCTACCAGATGTATTCCTTTTTATTGCAACACACCTGAGTGTAAAAATTCTACGATTAATCGTAAGGACCATGGAAAATCGCTGTTTATCTTACCTCAGAGAAATAGATCGGGAACCATTGTAAAAGCTCATATGTCAGTTGATGTTTCAGCCATAAGTCTCTATCAGTCAGTCTATGCTCTATTTATTAAGATACTGAAACCATAGTCTTCTTCAGTTAAAATTAATGGAGAACATACTGGTTTAACGGAAAAGAGTAATTAGTGAATGTATTTATCACCGTCTCTATTTCAGTATTTCTATGAATATTTATGCTTTTTGTGCATATACATAGAGTGGTGTGGATTAACTATTTAAAGAAATATCATCTATTACGAAGTATAAACTATTTAACAGACATTTCGTACTGTTTTTAATATATTTGTATTTATAACAAGAAGCGGATGATTCACACAAACAAATTTTCCTACAAACTAACAAACATTTTTAAGTAAAGAACAGAAGTAAAAGGGGGTGTGGCGAAAACAAATGTGACTTGTACCACTTTGCTTGATAGATATGCTTTTAACATCAGATTAACCAAATTTTTATTTTAACCGATTTTAATTTCGTCTACGAAATATATAATGATCGCGATTTAAACGCAAGTGTAGTTTTCTCAAAAAATATATCAGTGGGATCCCTAGACACCAAAAATGACTTTTGTTAGTATGTGGGTGGGTGGATAGCTGTATGGGAGGGTGGATGTCATATCGCTGTCTCTTCGTCATGTTAAAAGATCCCGGAAATAATTTGGAATTTTGGTGACAAGTTTTATATATGCTATGTAGATGCGAATGAAAAAAATATTCCGGAAAATGTAAACAGTTTAACTATGGAACAGGATTTTATCAAAATCAGTAGTCCTTTATAATCTCAAAAACTACGTAACTTGGACAACATCTTTGGACAGCACTGTATATATTGTTTAGTCGTGAGCGCAAAAAAAGAATTTGAAAAACGTATATAAATTTGCATTGTCCAATCAGTGGTTTTTCTAATCTGAGAAACCACGGAAGCAATCTGCACCAAATTTGGATGGTGCAATACATCTATATAAATAAAATTGAAAATCTGTCTGTCTATCTGTCTGTATGTATGTCTGTCTGTTTGTCCCATCATCACGGGAGAACCGCTAAACCGAATTTGATGAAATTTTTTGGATTGCCTAGAAATAGCCCCACTTAAAATTTAGTCTGTGTTTTGAGTTTTTACGAGTAGTGGTTCTCGAGATATTAGTAAAAAACAAAATATTCGTTTGTCTCACCTTCATGGGAAAACGGCTGAACCGAATTTAATGCAATTTTGTGGATAGTCTTAAAATAGCCCCCCATAAATTTAGTCCAAGTTTTGAGTTTCTAAGACCAGGGGTTGTCGAGATATTAATGAAAAACTGAACTTTTTCCTAGGAGTTCTACTCTCCAACTACGTGGTTTATCCAAACGGAAAGGATGAAAATCGTTTGTTTAAAACGTCGAAATGAAATAAAACTTTATTTCCGAGCTTGGTGCAGGATTTCTGCATTAATTAGTCACTAGCGGACACATGAATTGTTTGAAACATGAATTTAAATGGAAAAATCTATCTCCATGGTTTAACTTTCACAATTTTTACAACGATGAAAAGTATAAAGAAATCAAAATGACTAATTAATTTCCCATTTTATGAGGAAGATTCTATCTTATATCATGTTGCTCGGCAGCGGAATGAAATTAAATGTGTTGTTAATATATATTATTATTTTTTCTATTTGAATAATAAATAAATGGATGTAAAAATATTTTTTTAAATAAACGGTTTGATTGTTCTTTTAATTATATAAAATGCGGACTGCGTACATCACTTTCATTTATTTTAGCAAAAAGGTTTCAAGCTCATATATTGTGATTAGCTAATAAACTCATATATTGTGCTTACCCAATAAATTCATTTAGACGATTGTTGAAGCAGAAAAAGAGTACAACGGGTGTAACTTATAATACAATTTTAGTGTTTTCATTTAGTATATACAAACGGGATCAGGATATTTTATTCTTCAAATCTGCAAATTCAGAGCTACGAATTTAGTGGGATATCTCTAAATATCTTGGTAACTTTTCTTAAACTTTACCAAATTAGCGGAAATGTCTCAATTTATAAAAATGACGCAAATCAATGATTTGGTTTTTTAGAATAGAGTACTGAAATGATGTTTCGGTAGCATTTGTCGGCCAGTCCATCCATCCTACTTAGTAACGCACTTAAATTTTTTTTTAATATCACCAAATTGATAAAAATATTTGTCAATCCATAAAAATATCATGGAATTGATAAAATCGCGCTTAATAAATGAAATTCATTGTGTTTTGTTAGGGGATAGTATTGTGATGATGTTTCGTCAATTTGTCGCAAAATGGGACTATCAGTTCTACACCCCCACTTGGCGATAAATTTGGCGATTTTTTAAGTTATCACTAAATTAACTAAAATGTCGCCAAACCTTCCATGGAGATCGCTTTATTCAGACGATATGATTTCCATCAATTCATTTGAAGCAAATGATATCATGTCGCTTAGCAACGCATCCAATGTGTTATGCGACATACGATTTTATATTAAATCTCTTCCGATTTGAATAATAAATATATGTATATAAAATAAATTTCATTGACATTGCATTTTTGACTGGATAATATCAATTACGGTCTTCAGGTTTAAACATTATTATTATTGATATTTTCGGGGAATGTTGATTCAGGGATTATTGATGTTTTCAAGTTATTATGCCATTGTTTTATTATGACGAAAATTGTTGAAACTCATATATAGTACGTTGTACGAGTAATCTTCTACAAATGCACGGGTATATCTTCTAATCTACGAGAATATAAGTAGTACAGGTATATTGGCATATATTTTGATATATATATATTGGCATATATTTTGATATATATATATTGGTATATATTTTGATATATATATATTGGCATATATTGGAATCAATTACGACCTTCTGGTATAAAGATTACGGGGATTATTGATATTTTCAATTTATTACTTCATCTCTTTTATTTTGGCAAATATTTTTGAGACTCATATTGTAATACGGGTTATCTTCTACTAACACACTGGCATATTTTCTAATCTGCGACAATATAAGTAGTACGGGGTTGCATATATTTATTCAATTCCTTTTTTTTTGTAAATTTGCTTACAAAAGGGGCCAGGATGTTTTATTCTTCAGATCTCCTCGTGAAAATAATTTTGCATAGTGAGAACATATATTATTAACTCCTCTTTATGAGCAATAAATTTAATATTTAAATAGAATTTGCACATGATTGCGAAATATAAGTTTCTTTATATTATATACTCCGTACGAAGAACGGGTATGCTGCTAGTATATTATATAGACAGGATGCTGAAAATATTTTTTTAACACTTTACAACATAGTTGAGAAGTGTTTATGACTTTGTTCATTCTGTCTGTCCGTCTCTCTGACCGTTAGCACGATAACTGCCGTAAAAATGACTTTTTCAATATGAAATTTTAGTATCTTGTTCAGACGGTCTGTGGGACTTACGGGAATATGAATGCATAATATCACCCAATTTGTACTGGATTGAATCCAGGTTGAAAAAATGAAATACATTAAACCCTATGGGACCTAATTTTACAAACATTTTTTAAACGGATTTAAAATTCACAAATTGCTTCGAAAATTTTAGGATATATTCAAATTACTCATTAAAGTATATAAAAAAATTTCAGCAAAATATATTCAGTAGATTTTTAAATAAAAATTAAAATATTAATTAGACCTTTTATATGAAGAGATCACGTAACCATTATATGAAGCGATCACGTGACCCACTTCAAAATAAAAATGGCGTCCCTCTTGTGTCAAAATCGTGATTTTTAAAGTTTTTTAATTCATATCTAGTGTTGTATCCGCCCTAAAACAGCTTTATTTGTGTTTCAATTCTGTGCATCTACATACTGAAACAACCCAATTACAATATATTTGAGTTTAAATGATCATCCTACTTTGATTATTTCTACACCGATGCCTAATTTTCGCTTATGGGGAATCTAAATCCAAAATATGTTGAATGAGTTGTATAATAGTTGCTGCATTTATTTAACGCAAAATTATTTAGCTCATGGATTCTGCAATGTAGATGGTATGAATGAAATATTCATTGACGTTACACAGAGAAGCAGACGAATTTTTCGATGATGTTTTAAGCATAGAGTTTAATTACTTGTGCCTTCATGGTTTTAAGTTTTTAAATAAAATAAATTATTATAATATTGTGATGAATGCAGTGAATGGAAAAATGTTTATGAATGAAATGCTGTTTTTATAGAGAGAGCCAGGCGATCTATATTTCGATGACATCATTTGAATACATTTCATTTGTTTTCGATGAAAATTTTAAAAATAATAAATTATTGTATTATTATGATAATTTTAAAAATATTACCGAGGAATTTATCGCATTTTAGAGATGTGTAAATAAAATTTCATTGAAACTGAAAAGTGTTTCATAATCAATGCTTTATGCATGATTTATCTTTCTTGTTAAAAATATATGTAGTTTGACTCAAAGTTAAAATGCCCACTATTTTCGCGAAGAAAGTTTCGGTATAGTCACGATCCTCTAGTTTTATTAACACTGTACAGCAAAGTTAAAAAGTGTTTATGACTTTGTTCATTTTGTCTGTACGTCTGTCTGTCTGTCTGTCTGTCTGTCTGTCCGTTAGCACAATAAATGACTTAATCAAAAATGACTTAATAAAAATGAAATTTTAGTATGTTGTTCAGACGGTCTGTAAGACCTATGGGAATATAAATGGATATTATCATCCAATTAGTTTTGGATTGAACCCGGGTTGAAACAATGAAATACACTGAGCCCTATGGGACCTAATTTTTCAAAAATTTTTTAAGCGGATTTAAAATTGACAAATTACTTCGAAAATTTTAGGTAATATTCAAATTGTTCCATAAAATTTATAAAAAAAAATTCAGTGAAATATATTCAGTAGTTTTTTAAATAAAAATTAAAATAATAATAAAACCTCTTATATGAAACGATCACGTGATCATGATATGAAAAGATCACGTGACCCTCTTCAAAATGATATACGGCATCCATCTTATCTCAAAATCGTGATTTTTTTAAAGTTATTTTTAATTCATATTCAGTGTTGTATCCGTCCTATTGAGTGTTGTACCGTAAACTTTATTTTTGCATAAATTCTGTGCATCTACGTAATGAAACAACGTAATTACAATATATTTGAGTTTAAATGCTCATCCAAATTTGTGTATTTCTACAACGAAGCCTATTTCTCCCTTATGTAAAATGTAAACAGCAAAATATGTAGAATGAGTTGTATTAGAATTACTGTATTTCTTTAACACAAATTCCCTTAGTTCATGGAGTCTGCATAGCTGATATGAATGAAAGATTCATTGATTTTACAAAGAGAAGGACGATTTTTTTCGATGAAGTTTTACGCATAGAGTTTAATTACTTGTAGCTCCATGGTCTTAAGTTTTAAGTAAAATAAATTATTATAGTATTGTGATGAATGACCTGAATGGGAAATTATTTATGAATGAAATGCTGTTTTTATAGAGAAAGCCAGGCGTGTTATTTTTTCTATGACGTCATTTGAATGAATTTCAGTTGTTTTCGATGAAGTTTTCAAATATAATAAATTATCCTAGTATTACGATAATTCTAAAATTATTACCGAGGAATGTATCACATTTTAGAGATGTTTAAACCAAGCAATTTATATTTCAGTGCCGTCATTTGAATGAAGTTCATTTTTTTCGATGAAGGTTTAAGTTTTCAAATATAATACATTAATGTAGTATTGTGATAAGTTTTAAAATATTACCGAGGAATGTATTGAATTTTAGATATGTTTAAATAAAATTGCATTGAAGTTGGAAAGTGTTTCATACTCAACGCTTTAAGCATGATTGATATTTCTTGTTTTGTCTCAGTTTGGCCACAACTTAGGTATACTAATGGATCCAATTGGCTTATCTGCGTTAATGTAAACAATTTTAATTCCATTGATAATTATTTTAGATACTATTTAACCATAATAATTGGATGCATAGCTTCGTTTAAATTATAAACATCCCCCATGTAACTGTCACCTACCATCATTTTATGGGGAGTTATCATTATTTTCTATATAAATAATAATTTTAGAAAAAAGTATGATGAGTATGAAAGTAGTATACTGACTAAAAACAGAAAGCTGCTTCAAAAGAAAAGTTATTTAGAGGTATTAATTGACTTGCTTCTTTCTCTGCCATCAAGCAAATCCATCTCCAAGGCGGCGAGTCAACCAACCAAATGAAAAAGAAGGCACACAAAAATTTTATATAAACAATATATAAACAATTTTGATTCCATTGATAATTATTTTAGATGCTATTTAACCATAATAATTCGATCAATAGCGCCGTTCAAATGATAAACATCCCCCATGTAATGTATATTACATCATTATACTATGAGTTGAGACTCAGCCCGTCCGACCTACCAGAAAGGTGTAAGGTAACCGTTTGGACGGTCGGATTGTACTATGAGTTATCATTCTTTTCTATATAAATAATATTTTTAGACAAAAAAACGTATGAAGAGTTTGAAAGTAGTATACCTACCAAAAAAAGCAAGGTGTTTCAAAAGAAAAATGATTTAGAGGTTTTAATTGATTTGCTTCCTTCTCTGCCATCAAGCAAACCCACCTTCAAAGCGCCGAGTCAGACAACCAAATAAAAAATCTGATGTGGGCAACACATGACTTTCCTTATATAATGCAATGAATTTACTACTTTTACAGTTTAAAAAAATGTTAATCTTATAGTAGATACTTACATTCTTTCCAAGATATTGAAATTTCTTCAATTAGTCGTCATTTCCATTGATTTAGCGTCATTTTTATCCATTTGGCGAGCTTTTTGTTAATTTGGCAACATTCCGCCAAATTCGTCGCCAAATTCACGCCAAGCGTTATGCACAAAGAAATAAGTTATTCTTACAGCAGATAAATGACTACTGGCGTTCAAATATAAAAGTATTGCTCAAAGTATTTTTTTCATGAATGGAACGAGCTAGTTCCACGAGAATGATGTCACCAAATTTATCGCATGGTATTACATATGAAAAGTGAACATGTTTCTCAATAGAAAATTTTTTTTTTATTTCATATGACTTTTTGATAATTGCTTTGAAAAATGCGCAATATCTCGAGAACGGTTCATGTTAGCGTTTTAAAAGTTATGTAAATCGTTTTCAAATGAAAAATTACATAAGAAATGTCTATTTGCGTAACTTTATTAGCGGTTTTGATTTTTTGACGATTTTTTCAAAATTTCACTCGAAAATGTAGGCGGATTCTGAACATTCGATTACGTTTAAAAACAATAGGCTTCCAGTGTTTACGGATTGTGATTTTTGTACCAAATTTCGTTCGAATCGGTCCAATCGTTCGTCAGTTATCGTCTCCACAGACTCACTGACACACACACACACACACACATACTTTCACACACACACACACACACACACACGCACACACGCACACACACACAGACATCACTTCAAAAATGTTTGTTTCGTGATCAGAGATGCTTGAAACGTGCTCTCCCGTCGAAAACTCGATTTCGAATTTTCGATCCCGTCACAATACTTTCCTTATACATTATGTATATTAGGAAAGTAAAAAGAAGACCCTGCAGGAGAGTGGTGGACACCAAAGACCCCAAGAGGCCCGATGGACGTCCACTAGATGCTTGATATTCCTCGACTATCACTGAAAATCGTAAATTTTACTTTCATTGTTGCCAATCTTACACACTTCGGATTATAAATACGGATATTACATTACTTGCTGAAAATTGCTTCAAAACCTATGATACCAAAGGCATTCATCAAAGAATGAAAATGTAAAGACATTTTGATTTTGTTTAATAGAGTTTATATTTATGCAATGTTAATGTTAATAAAAATTTAACAAAAGATGAATGTTAAGAACTTTCATTACTGTATAAGTAACAAAGTCATTGAGTATTATATTGTATTAGAGAACTTTATCTTTAAATTGTTCAATGAATTAAAACATAAAAATCCAAATCAATAAGTCACCCTTTAAAACTAAAAATAAGCAAGAACCTACTTTAGTATATCAAAAACTTCACACTGAGTGGCAAATATATTATCAAACATGAAATTCAATGTACAAAATAATAAATAATATACTCAGCAATCTATAAACTGGCAAATACCATCCGACGCCTCTATGATTCCACCTCCGAGAATCAAGGGTTACGAAAAACTATTTAATAGCTGGTGGATATTTCTGAATATTTGTATTTATTCAACATTTAATTTTGTCTTTGAAAATTGTTATTACTTGTATTTACATTACCACTTTGGTTTTAGATGTAAGGGTTAACCAGAAACTAGGATACTTCTTTAAATATAGTATAGATCTAAATTGTGCCTCACCAATCCTTATCTATTCAGTGCAAGAGTCATAATCGAAACTGCTCTTGCCAAATTATTGGGAGTTCTTCGAATACAAGAAAGAGGCATTAACAGTTTTCAACAATGTTTAAAATATTTGATTCAGACTTACTAAGCTTTAGAAACTCATTTTGCACAAACAATAGACGACAATTAGCCACACCAAAATTCAACAATAGTGCTGGAAACATTCTCCAAATAACCCGCATTAAATTGGTAGCTAATTCGACTCGACATCGTATATATTATTAAAAACTCATTGAGTAACAAATGAAAGGAAATAGGGGATAAATTATCCCCTAAGCCTATTTTAGAAACATGTTCAATCTTTTGTGGAGCTTTTCAATTAAACGCGTCGAAAATACATTTGTTTATTCGCTTTAAGAACGAAACCCAATTTCCAAGTGAAATGCCTTTTTAAAGAATACAAATATTATGAAAGTATAAAATGAGTATAAACGTCATGAAAATATTTCTATCCTACCTGACATTCTACCAATTGAGCTACTGGGACAGGATTGCAAACTCTTATCGTTGATGAAGACTCTGCATTTTCCTCCCTTTAAAGTCAGATTGTCGGGCAATTTAACAATCTGACTGACCGCCTTTTGTTATTTTTACTTCATGTTACCTAATGCTACTATTATCCTACAGATTAGTTTCTTACGTTGTCGCTATCCTCCCAATATAAAATCGGTGCTCAGTATTTAAGAGTCCACTAAATCCGTGCCAGGAACACTAAGGTCACTTTCAAACCCCGTCGTCTTTGCACTAATCTGAAGAAGCAATTTAATCGGCTGTCATTGTAAAGAATCTTGCTGCCCTAGACGAGGTTCGAACCACGAATCATCGTACTCGCTCTTGTACATTCTCTCAATTAAGCTACTGGGACAGACTTTCAAGGGGTTATTATTAAAATGAACTGTACAATGTAGAGAAGAGAAATAATGATAGGAAACAGTGGAAATTGCAGTTTCCCTGGTAATATTTATATGCGAAAGCAAAATTTGTAACTTTCCTAACAATCCCTATGTGAGAAAGTAAAAAACTGTATTTTCCCTAATAGTCCCTATAAGAGAAAGTAAAAATGATAGTTTCCCTATTGCCCCTTATATGAGAAAGGAAAAGTAGTAATTTCCCTTTTAGTCCCTATACTAGCCGAATATCTGTTGAAAATCAACGGTCGCGCAATAAGCAACCCCTGAATAATGTAAATTTTTGAATAATTCGCGTTTCACATTTATTCCGCAAATTGAATATTTTGTTGCGCAGAAACCCTACTGAAGAAAATATTGGGAAACTTAATGTGCGCATTTCTTCCTTTCGAACTATCTAACCGTACACCACATTAAAGTCTATCTCATCCTAAAGTATGCTATTTTATTATTCCCCCTTTCGAACGTTTTCTGTGAAGCACACCCATAAATGAACATTTTTGAAAAACTCTGTTTGTCTTGGGTTTGTTATCAGATGATTGATCCATATACTAAATATCAAGCCTCTATCAAATTTAAAGGGAAACGTGCCTCATTTATTCGGAAAATCGAACATATTAGTATGCGGCACCCCTTAAATTTGCAAATATTGGAAATCTCAAATTTCACACTTTCTGCCTTACAAACTATCTACCTGTACATCAAATTTGAAGTCTCTATCCTACCGCGAAGCATGTTTTTTCTATCACTTCACGTTTCGAACGTTTTTCTGTATAGCACCCCGTTAATGAACATTTTTGTCAAGTCGTAATCATCTTTGGTTTTTGTCAAATGGTTAGCCCATACAATAAATTTCAAGCCTCTATCACATTGTAAAGGAGGCGTTTTTCATTTGTTCTGCAAATCGAAGATTTTAGTGAAAGGCACCCTCTACAATAGCAAGTGTAGGAAAACTGAAATTACACACTTCCTTCCTTTAAAACTTTTTACCCGTACGCCAAATTTGAAGTCTCTATCTCATTGCGAAGCATTCTTTTTCTATCATTTCACCTTTCAAATGTTTTGTGTGGAGTACCCTCTCCCTTAAATATACATTTTCGAAAAACTCTATTCTTCTTATGTTTTCTATCAGATGATTCGCCCATATGCCAAATCTCAAGCCTCTATCACGTTTTAAAAGGGGCGTTTCTACTTTATTCCGCAAATCGAACATTTTGATGTGCGGCACCCCCTAAAGTAAAAAATATTGATTTACTGAAATTGTACACTTTCTTCCTTCCAAGCTATCTACCTTTACACCAAATTTGATATCTCTATCTCATCTCAAAGCAGTTTTTTTTTTATCATATCACCTTCCGAACGTGTTTCTCTGGAGCACCCCCATAAACGAACGTTTTTGAAAAATTATATTTGTCTTGTGTGTTTTCGTTAAATGATTACCCCTTATACCAAATTTCAAGCCTCTATCAAATTTTAAAAAAGCCATTTCTCATTTATTCGTTAAATAGAACATTTTGCATTTTGGTGTGCGTCACCCTATTAAGTTGAAAATATTGAAAATCTGAAATTGCACACTTTCTTCCTTTCGAACGTTTTACCCATACACCAAATTTAAACTCTGTATCTTATCGCAAAGCATGCTTTCTTATCATTTCACATTTCGAACGGTTTCGTGTGGAGCATCCCCTCTAGAGAACGTTTTCGTGTGGAGCACCCCTCTAGAGAACGTTTTCGAAAAATTCGATTTTTCCTGGAGGATTTATCGAACGACCGATCCGTTTACCAAATTGCAAGTATCTATCTATTCGGAAAGCGCCAAAAAAAAAGCGTGACAGACGGACAGACAGGGAGACGCACAGACGGACACTTGACAATTAGTATATATAAATAGATGAGAAAGTAAAAACTGTAGTGTCTCTCGTAACACCTATATGACAAAGTAAAGCTTGTAGTTTCCACAGCAGTCACTATTAATAACTATGAATATCAATAGAAATCTTGGAATTGCCGGTAATAATAATCATATTTCTCCCCAATCACTCAACTATCTGAAAATACATGTTTGTCACTAAAAATATAAGAAAATTCCAATTGCTCAATCTAGTGATAAATTCTTAAGCGATAGTGTCAATACATGTCTGGTTAAAAAGTAAGCATAAAACGTCTATTCATTTCATAATACAACTGTTATTTAATGTTTCATGATTTTTGATATTTTATGTCCAAAGAAAAAAAATCTGATGTGGGCAGCACATGACTTTCCCTGCAGACCTATTTATACCCACGTTCTCTTTATTTTAATTAAATTTAATTCACTTTTAATTCAATTTTCGTTCTCATTTGGTGTGGACTTATTTTCAAAGGTGGCGTAGAGAAAATATGATAAAACTTACATATCTCGAGAACGGCTAGTCCTAGTGTAATGGGGTTGGTCTTATTATTTTCTTCGTTAAAAATTACGTATAAAACAAGCATTTAATGGATATATTTGAGCATACGTAGTTTTTATTTTAGATTTTGACGATTTTTGCTGACCAATTTGGAAAACAAAGCAGGTTATTTTTTCCGAATCATACCCAAATCTAATCAGCACCAGAGTGACCCACAAGCGACTTTTCTACAGACATTTGTGAAGTTTGGTCCATTAGTTTTTCAGCTAGAGTGGATACAGGTTTTTGCGGGCCATTTCGCAAAAAAAGGCGTTTTCTTTTATCCCGAATCGTACCCAAAACTAATCAGCACGAAATTCGCCCACAAGTGACTTACCAAATTTTTTGAAATTCGGTCAATTAGTTTTTAGTTAGAGTGGATGCAAAATCTGACCAGACAAACAGACACACAGACAGACACACAGACAGACACACGCACAGATGTCACGCTAAAATTTTTCTTCGTATTCTAGAGGTCTCGAAACGCGTAGATCCGTCGAAAACTCGAGTTACGATTTTCGGCATGATTCCAATACTTTCCCTATATATTACCATGTATTGCAGGGAAAGTAAAAATGCAGATGATATTAGTTTATAAATACTATCATTTGATATGAAATAAAATTTCTCGTTCAAGGATGTCACTTTACAACAGCACTTGTAAGAATACATATTCATAATTTTCTCTTTATTTTCAAAAAAGAAATGCCCGGAAAAAAGAATACATACAAAAGAATACAAGATGATTATATTTACCCCAAAATCAATATGTGTTTATAAATTGAAAATATATACTTTTAATGCTATAACGGAAATAGAAACTGTGATATGAAATGATTCAGATAATTTTCTTCGGTCATATTATGTAACATATATATTATATTATGTTATATAATATGGCCGGACATATTATATTATATAATATATAAGGCGCCCGAGTAACCCAGCTGTTATGGCAAGAGGACCGTGCATGGTAATTCCATATTCGATCCACGTCGCCGTCCAAAACTATCTCAATTTCTAAGAGGAGTATGAGCGCAACAAATCTGCAGATTTTGATGCCCATCGGAGAGGTTATGAATTAAGGGAAGGATGATTCGGATCCTATGTTTGCTAACGCCATTGCATTCCGATATGATTGGATGGTTCCAGTGGTCGTAGCGCCCATTGATTCTAAAAAACTGAGCCTCCCCTATTTAAAATCTAGATTAAAAAATTACTTAAACATACTTTTATTTATTATAATTTTTTTAATAACTTTGCAGATGTACATGTACTATTTGGGAAATTGTTTCATTTTGCTTGCTCGGAAATTGTTTTATTTTGCTTGCCAATGTATTTTTCCCGTTAAAAAGCATATTTTAATGTTTTTGAAGCTCAAATCCTCCAGCTTCCGTGCTCTATAAGGACACGCATTGTATTAACTCCCCCAATTGTCAAACTCCTCTTTAGCTGATTAACTAACATGGAAGTTAGCTTACAGAAAGGTGTGGCTATTGCTTCCCCCATTTTCAACCGTTTGTAATTGTATGTGGAACGTGAAGTTTCATCAATGATGGGTAGGTGAGGGTGGGGAATTTGAAAGAACATTTCCCGGGCAAGGCTAATGGATCCTCCATTTTGGGTCAAAAGTGATTCTATTCCTGGAAAATAATCATTATTTTTAATACAAAAGAATTTGAGTCATTTTTCACGAATAACCTAGTATTTACATATCTGTAAACAATATCAAGACGAAGAAATATACTAATAATAACTATCATGAAATTTAAGTAGTTTGTAAAGTAGACTTAGCTCTTTATATCGGCATCAATATGTTGAAGCATCTGTTTGCGAATTTGGGAATATTAGGAAGAATAAAACTGATTTCGCTTTAAAAATCCCATGTTACACAATACTCTCAGTTAGCTCAAAAAAGTGGGTGAAAATTTTCTATCGAATTCTTAGCATATTGTAATTATAAGATATTAAGTTTTCATAGCACAATATTTATAAATAATTAATATGCAATAATATTCAAGGCCATCGTAGACTACAGAGATTTTCAGATTTTCAACTAAGTTTATGATCCAGATTTCTCACCAATTTTCAGTGCACTCTTTCATACATAGGCGCCCGTAGAACGTTTTCCGGGGGGGGGGATAAATTTAAGAATAAAATATGTAACATCGTGTATATTGATGTTTGTCTTTGCAATCTTGAATCTCCAAGGGAGAGGGTGTCCTTCCTTATGAGCGACCATTTAATAAAATGGCGGTAAAAGTAACATTTAAATTGTTATACTTTGTATGTACAATCTTACATAGGTAACATATTTTAAATATTCACTCATTTTTATGTTAATTTATTTTATTTTCCTCACCAAGGAAATTAAATGTATTGAAAGTGCGAAATCCAATATAAGTTTCACTTATAATACAAAATTCTTCTCCAAGTTAAAACACCAATCACTCAACCTCCCCAATCTAAAATATCATGCTACACTACTCGGTAGCTCTCTCTCAGCCGTTCAAGCAGATATAGGTCGGACTGTTTGGATAGTAAAGCCCTGTTATAAATCTCTTCGTGGAACTACAAAATTTTAACACTTTGAATTAACATTTGATGACACATAGGTTTGGATGCAAAATTTTTCTAATCCATTATCCACATATTTAAAAGTACGGGTCGAGTAAAGAAGCTTTCTACCTAATAATATACCTTCTACCATAAAAGCAGAAGATTTCACCCTCGAAAAGCTTTTTAAATTATCTTCAATTACGACTGTTGTCCTCTAATAAGGAACATAAACACAAATTCATTAAAATCCTGAAAGTTTTTTAAAGAAAAAATAAAACTAAAGTTCCCAATTATGATTACCAATAAAATTATTTGCTAGTGAATGCTTATCTGTATTGTATTTTTTTATCGTTCTTCATTTCGTTTTCTTCTTTGCTCTGTGCACTAGTGGAATAATACTTTTATTAGGTGGATACTTAAGTCCGAATTTATTCTTCTTACAGATTTTTAATGATTATATAGGAATCAGAGAAACCTAAGTTAGACTTGTTATCCTTAAAACAACATAAGAGCGCGATCTTTATAAAAGATAACGAACCGGTTCCAAGTCAATTGCACTTGAAAGAACAAGGTTTGAAGTACAAGATACGATAAAAGAAGTTCTTGAAACTTAAACATATTTTTGGAGCAGGGTTCCAAATTAATATACTTATATTGAAATAATTACTTTTATTCATAAAGAATTTCATGAATTTTGCATAATTCCAAGGAATCTGGGGCATTATGGAAGCACCTGCGGGATAATCCTTGTATTCCCACATCAATTGTAAAATAGAGTTCGTAAAAAGCAATTTGGTTCTTAGCATTCCTTTCAACTGGATGCAGTCTTCTGATTAGTCTAGCCTAGAGCTCCTCTACTACAGGCTGACTTATCAAGCATATTGAAGCCCATAGGGTTCCATACTACAAATACAGAAATTATAAAATAAGTGTTTAAAATAAATACTTTATATAAAAAAAGAAGTTTCAATTAGAATTTTGTAGAACTTAACTCGCACAAGTATGCTCCACTGCCGGGTATCCAATTATTTATTAGCCATTGTTTTCATCTTTCTTCGTTTCTAGGAAAGCGAAATAGCCTAAAATCCTTTCTAGAATGATTAGAGCAGTTCGGTGCAGAACAACCACCCATAATTATTTCAATTATACTTCCTAAAGTGAAAATATGAATAGAGCTAATGCAAATGGGTTGCGCTTCCAGCTATGGTGGGCTTCAATATGCTTGATGAGTCAGCTCGTATATAGAGGAGCCTTAGTCTAGCCGTACGGTTCGTAATGAAGTTATACATTAACCTTCCTTGGACGATAGACAATACTACCAAAATTCGGCGATGGCTCTAATCCTATGGAGCCGAAATCGTTTTGTGTGAATAACATTTTGTAAAATAAAACCTGGCTTTTGTAATATTGGAAAAAGACAGAACTGGATCCGAAATCTCATTATATACACTTACAGGGTTTTCAAAGGTCTACAATTTCTTGCTTATTATTTATAACTATCAATTTCAGTTTTTTTAAATATAAGCATTACAAGCTTGATACGCAAACGTAAAACTTGTATACTTCTTCAACTTCATAAGACGATTACTCGAAAACTGTAAAATCTTTTAAAATAATTAACAAATATAGATTTAGAAACTAGACTTCCTAACGTATATTTTTGTCGCTAATTATTTATATCCATCTTTTATAGCTTCAACAATATTTTGAATAAAAGTGTAAAAGTGAAGAAACAGCTCGTACTGACAAATAATATTCTAAGTTGTTTTCGAAAAAATAGAACACAATCCTAAATCTAGTTATGTACACTTATAGAACTTTCAAAGAGCTAAAAATTCTTGCTTATTGTTCTAAACTAACTCTTTTAATATTTGAGATATAAGCATTATAATCTTGAAAAACAGAAATTTTTCAATCATCTTCAAATTTACAAGACGATTATTCGAAAACTATAAGTCTTTTAATGATACATATAGATGTTATTATTAAATTCTCTAGTACACATATTTGTCGTTTACTATCTATATTGATCTGTGGTGCACAAACAAATAATAACTTATGTTAAACTTTATGTTGGATTTTAGACATTATTAAATTGATTATAATTAACGTGGTCGTTGCTCATATATCGTATAACACTTGGATTGTGCCGCTAATAACCCACCATATACATCTTTAGCACGAGTTCCTGGAATAGAATATATTAGCATAATACTACTCATAATTAACTGCACCCATTTCAACTTTAAAATAACATTATTTATTAATAACATTATATTTATTCATTACAAAATTATTTACAGCAATTACCACATATAATTAAGTATGAGATTAGACATGTAAGACCACGTAAGTTATTATTATCAAAATGGTTATGACTTGCTATAACCTGGCTTGCACATCTGGTTGTCTTTAGACATTGACACACAGCCGACTGTCTTTCATATAGGTACTCGCAAAACTTGCTGTTGCACATGGCCGTTTCGGTACTCTCTTACACTGAATGTGTTCTCGGTCTCACCTGATCTGCTTCCGTTCTTTCGTATCTCTGATTCTGGTCTCTTACTCTAACTGTTACTGTTTCATATCTGCAATTGTCGTTGAAGTTACTCAATCGTATCTCTGGATTTGTCGTTGAAGTGTTTCTGGAACCTTCATGTTGCCAACTCTTTTAGCCTGAGGTCTGATACGCCTCTTCGGCTATCATTGGTTGACCTCAGGGCGATGCAACAACCATGTTCCATATTGGTTACTCTTTTAACGAATCGCATGGTTTTCCCTTTAGCCTCCTGTACTGCTCTGGCTTGACCAAACCTGTACCTGAAGCTCCCTAATTTATGGCACTTTCTGACCTCTCGGGTTAGGGCTGCAATACATTGACGTCTTACAGCTTGATGCCATTTTGTGACGTAGTAGATATCATAAATAATGAAATGGAACTGTCTACGTTAAATCTAGTATCACATATCTCCCGCTGACACAAATAAACAAAAAATAAACACCAATAAATTTCGTGCCTTCGACAAATCTGTAATTGTCAGTTTTCCTTGATGAAAGTCTGCCATTGATCTACTGAAGTCCAAACAAAGTCTTGTTGTGAGCACAAAAATTTTTAAACACATATTATACCATAAATATCAGTTATGTACTCATCCACATCATATCAAGTCGAGCTTTCAATTCAAGCAAAATTTAAATTTTGATTAATTTACGAATTTTTTGTATATGCACATTCACACGCCTAATATTACATATATATCTACATTTACTGATACCTTTATATAATTAACAACTTTTTCACAAATTTCACATTATTGTTCCATGCTATTTATTTTATGCATAATTCAGTATTCATTGATATAAAATATTTCCATCATTGATATTTTAATAGAATATATTACATTGATTAACATTTAACATCATCGTACATAACCATTTACTTTTTTAAGTATCAGACACCTTTAAATAATTTTAAATATTTCTATCGCATTGACATTGCTTTAACGATGCCCCTTTTAAACGCATCCCTTTAAAAACCGAAACGTAAACAAACACACCCCTCTCCGGCCTGCCTTTTACACTGACAGTTGATTGCTCAGTTATTGACGAGACTGGTACCACCCCTTTTTGTGGGAGTGAGTTCATGAATCTGACCCCTTTTAATTCGATTTTTCCCAACTCGTTTTTACTAATCGAAATAGAACGAGAGAAAGAAAAAAAAAAGCAATGCATCTCAACTTTACTCCGACGAATGACCTGGCAGTATTTGAGGACCCTGCAGTATTTGAGTACGCTTCTATTAGCTTGACAATTTCATGCCGGAATGTTTTTACAAAACCTTCGAAATTTAACGTATTGTACAACTCTTTTTAATCGTTCAATATGTCTATAAATGTTGAATTAAACGTACACCATACTCCTTATTTCCCCGTAATTGTCGAATTTTTATTTTGTAATTTTGAATACCTTTCCTATTATTGTATGACTGTATTTGCATATACACGTGCTCCAATTGTAACTCCTGTTATTGCATCGTTGTTTAACGTATTCTCTCACAATATTCTCTTTTTAAACTCAAAATTTGACATTTATATACTTATAATCCCCTATTTAAATTTTAATTAGTGAGGTGCCTATGGCTATTTTGTATTAAATATCAAAATTATCTTTAGGTACCTTACTTATCACTTAAAATTTAACCTGAAACATCATCTAACCCTTTTATTACAATTCATCAACTATTTTAAATCACTTTAATGTAATATATTATGTTTTAAATTTTAACCAACAACTTATCATTTCAATATTTTCATATAGCTGTCATACCTATTGCTTATTATTTGTAAATTATATCACGTACTCAATTTTACCATCATTCTTTCGTGCTTATATTGTGTAGTTTTTTACCAACTTCCTATCTTAACATTCATCAAATTAAATTTTAAATTTTAAAACTTTGACTCCCTCATTAAAACTTGCATAAACTTAAACTTTCAAATTTTATTTATATTTCAACTTAATTTATGTCTAATTTTTCTTTTAATTTATGTAACCTACCGTCCTTGAATTAAACTCTCAATTTATTTACAACTTTTCGGTAATTTATTTGTTTACTGTTTTAAATTACGCTAACGAGTTGAGTAGTCACTCTCCAGTATCTCACATATTTATTTACTACTAGCTGGCTTACCGTAGAGTTGATTTGTGTTGTGTGACTCCTTCTTTCACCTGGCAACGTAGACTCATACTTTGTAAACAAACTTCGCGACATGACTTTATTTACCTACAGTACTGTGGCAATTAATTGAGAAATGCAGTTTTTTTTTTATAAAATTTAGTTTTATTCAAATTTTCTATGGATACATTTTAAACTAATAAGTGATATGATCTCCCCGAGACTTTATAACATCACAGACACGTTTCGGCATGGAATGTACTAGACTAGCCCATGTAGTTTTAATTTCAACGTCTCTGAACCATATGTCAATAACGGCCGAAATTAGATAGTCCATCGTCGTACAGTCAAATTTGTGAAGCCGTTTTTAACACTTTACAACAAAGTTGAAAGTGTTTATGACTTTGTTCATTCTGTCTGTCTGTCCGTTAGCACGATGACCGCCGTAAAAATGGCTTTATCAAAATGAAATTTTAATATGTTTTTCAGACGGTCTGTGGGACCTATGGGAATATAAATGAATAATATCACCCAATTAGTTTTTTATTGAACCCGGGTTGAAAAAATGAAATACATTGAACCCTATGGGACCAAATGTTTCAAACATCTTTTAAGCGAATTTAAAATTCACAAATTGCTTCGAAAATTTTAGGAAATATTCAAATTATCTCATAAAATATATAAAAAAATTTCAGTAAAATATGTTGGGTAGTTTTTTAAATAAAAATTATTTAATATAAGGAGAACAAATTCAATTAAATTCCGACTCTCCTTATATCCTCCAGAAAAAAAAGAGAGATATTATATAATAAATATCTTTCCAAGAGTTTAATGATTTTACATATGAGAAAGGTTTCACAGTTTAGAATAAATATGGTAGATAACAATTTTTAAATAAAATAAATTATTATAGTATTGTGATGAATGAAATGCTGCTTTTATATAGAAGCGATTTATACTTCGATGACGTCATTTGAATAAAGTTCATTTCTTTTCGATGAAGTTTTCAAATATAATAAAGTATTGTAGTGTTATGATAATTTTAAAAATATTACCGAGGAATGTAGCGCATTTTAGAGATGTTTAAACCAGGCAATTTATATTTCAATGCCGTCATTTGAATGAAGTTCCTTTTCTTAGATGAAGTTTTCAAATGTAATAAATTAATGTAGTATTGTGATAATTTTAAAAATATTACCTAGGAATGTATCGCATTTTAGAGATGTTTGTATACAATTGCATTGAAGTTGGAAAGTGTTTCATAATCAATGCTTTATGAAACACTTAAAAAGCATTTATTATGAGTTTCATAATCAATGCTTTATGCATGATTAATCTTTCTTGTTTGACAATAGCCCACAAATTTTCTATAGGATTCAAGTCTGGTGAATTCCCAGGCCAATCCAATACGGTAATTTTTTTTTTGAGCAGAAATTTTTGATTCGCTTCGAAGTGTGACATGGCGCGCTGTCTTATTGGAAAACGCAATCTCCGTTCGGCCGCAGTTTAGCCATGGTTGGAAGCACTTTTCGGGTCAATATGATTTCGTAACTGGCACTGTTCATCATTCCCTCTACGAGAACAAGAGATTATGTCCCCAAAACGCTGAAACAACCCCAAAACATCTTTTTGGGCGGATGCTTGATTGATGTGGTGCTGATTGAGAGGTTCTCCTTCTCACGAACATGGCTTTAAATCCCTGAACCACAAAATGTGTTTCGTCAGAAAAGAGAACCTTCTCCCAGTCCTTCTCAGTCCATGTTTTGTATATCCGTGCCCATTCAAACCTTTTTTTCTTCATGCGAAACGTCAGAAGCTGCTTCTTGTATGGTCGACGTGCTCTCCACCAGCGTTCTAACAGCCTGTATCGCAGTGTGAAAGGTGCAATATCAACAACAGCTGCCGCCATGGACTTGGACAGGTCACAACTGGTTAATCGAGGATTTTTAACACTCATTCGATGTAAAGTTTTGTCGTCACGAGCCGAAGTTGATCTTTTTCGGCCGCATCTTCCAGAACGGTTGGTTCCACCATCTCCTGTTTCCTGAAACTACTTCCAGATCCTCCCGACATTTTCTGTACTCACTCCACATATTTTACCTATTTCCTCGAACGTCTTAGAAGTGCGTTCTCTAAGCGCCATCACTTTAGCACGTATTTCCGCGCTGATATCCATGACGCTAATGACCCCCCCCAACAACTGAGAAACTACCACTGCGGAACACCTGCCACCTGGCGGAGGAATGTGAACACCTGCTACTTGCCAGGTGCATACGAACACCCGCTGCTTTGATAATAACTGCAATTTGAACTCTGAGCTAATTTGGAGTGCTTCTTCCTAAGCTTACGTGTGATAAAACGAAAAAAATGACATTTCTCAATTAATTGCCACAGTACTGTATTTATTATTTGATTATCCTACGCTTTTTAAACGTTTTTATTATTTTTTATTGCGAATATATTTACTCAACCTTACCTATAACATTTATAAGAGTTATTTATTTATTTTTTATTTGATTTCCAATACAGGACCTTTTATGACAACTCCCACAGTGTGCGGTTGAATCTTATCATTCTTACCTAACATATTATTATATAATTATTTATTATCTAGACATTTTAGTAACTGCGGCTAACCTACTTTTAGCTGCTGCAGTTTCTCAATCATATTATTATTTACTTATCTACTTATTACACATGACATTTATTACATACTTTTATTTTATTTATTTACATAACCTTCCTCAACCTATTCAAATATTTATTTGTTGCAATTTTTCGTCATATTTACATCTATCTATCATTTTATATGACATTTTATACATCATTTTATATGACATTACTACAATTTTTTTTAAGTATATTATTCGGTTTACACTTTTTTGCTCAGTTGATATCATCGTTGACAGCTATCCACATGCCTCAACTGACGTCTTTCACACACTTTTATCATAACATCAAATTATTTATTATCCTTTCATATTTATTTACATTCATTTCATATGTATTTTTATTTATTTCATATTTATTTAGATTTATTTTATATTTATTTATATTTATATTTATTTATATTTATTTTATATTTATTTATATTTATTTCATATTTATTTATATTTATATTAACTTTCATACAGTTTTCACACATGAATATTTACATTTTATTTTCATATCATTACTTATTTATACACTTGATTTTCGTAACATTTCACTGCATTGTAATATCAACAACAAAAATGTTTTTATTAGCACTCAATAACCTTTCATTAGTTATTTAATTTAAATTACTTCACCTTTCATGTACTTATGATTTATTAATTTAAACAAAATTTTAACTAAATGTAATCTATTTATCCTGTCACTTTTGGATTATTTTAGATATTTTATTTGCTTTTACAATTTATATTATATCAACCTCTTGTTTACTTCAGAAAATATTTCAAAGTTTATTTTACATTTCAACATTCCTCAACGAGATATCATGTCCGCTATTACTCCATTGCAACGGAGGTTTTACACCTATTTTAACCGTTCATAGCAAAACATTTTAAATTCAAATTGATTTAAAATGTTCAATTATTTATGCGATTTAATTATTTTTTTGACATAAAATTTATATCATTAATGACTATTCTTTAACATTATCATTTTCAGCTCATATTTATCCTTTTCACCTTACTTAATCATGACTTATAATTTTTAAGTCTCAAGATTCTCTCCCAAGAGACTCATTTTGTTTCTTGAGAGCTAGTTGTACCTTAGAAAATAAGAAGACAATGTGGCTTGGAATGCCAGAACAATGCTTCTACCGCATCGATTTCGACACAGACCTTTCACCTATCTTATAATTGGGTAAACATATTTGATTCTCCCCTTCATTTTTGTAGATTATTTGCACAATATAGTTGCTCAATATTCTCAAAACACATGTAAAATATTTTGTAAGCATTATATTATATACATATCGTTATTTTGAAAACATTTTTGTACCGCCATTATTCATTTCTGGAAATTCATTCACTGCCAGATAATTTTTCCTTAAAATTCATTGACTTGTTACTTTTACATGGCTCTCATTTTACAATTCTTCAAATACCAGTCATCATTAGAATTTGAATTTCTAAATATTTTTGATCTCGTGAAAAAATTAGGATCTAGCTTACTTTCAATTTGTTCATGAATTTGCTCACTTTCATTTGTGTTTTGAATCTGCATCTGAATTAACAACTTTAATTTTTGTAAAACATATGCCTTGTATTTGTTATGGTTTTCTTCTACTTCTGAAGTTATTTTTTGAACATCATTAATTTTATTATCATTTTGATTATTATCCATTATTTTATTTTCATTTTGCATATTTTCACTATCACTATTTGCATTTTGAATTTTTTGAACATTAACATTTTCCGTACCCGTATCATCCATTATTTCTCATTTGAAGTTTGAATATTATCCACCTCATGATTTTTATTTTCATTTTGAATATTTTCACTCTCATTATTTGCATTTTGACTTTTTTGAAAATCAACATTTTCATTTTGCATATTCTCACTATCACTATTTGCATTTTGAATTTTTTGCAAATTAACATTTTCCTTTTCCATATCATCCATTGTTTTATTTTCATTTGAATTTTGAATATTTTCCACCTCATGCTTTTTATTTTCATTTTGAATATTTTCACTATCTTTATTTGCAATTTGACTTTTTGAAAATCAACAATTTCATTTTGCATATTTTTACTATCACTATTTGTATTTTGAGTTTTTTTAAATCAACATTTCCATTTTGCATATATTCACGATCATTATTTCCATTTTAAATTTTTGAAAATCAACATTTTCATTTTACATACCTTCACGATCATTCATTTCAAAACAATTATCAACTTTTCAATTTTGCATATTTTCGATACCCGTATCTTTGCTTCTATGCTGAATATTTTTATTCGCATTTTGAACATTTTCAATATGTACATTTTGTACAGTATAACATTTTTTGATTGAATCTCAATTAGTTCACCGTTTCCAGTTATATATATTTTCACTTTGTACCTTTTTCGCTATATGACATTGAGTAGCGTGAATTTTAATTGGTCCATCATTCATGCTATATTTATTTCTAATGATCAACTTATTTTTCCTGTTTATTACTCGAAAACGTCCCTGATATCTATCTTGTATCATATTGGGTTTATTTTTCTCTTTCAAAAATACGATATCTCCGATCTGCATTTTTTCGTTAGTAATTATTTTGAAATTTTTAATCACTCCTACTTTCATATTTTTATTTAACATAATTTAAACCTTCATTTGGTTACTTATTACAATATTAATTTTATTATTTTTTATTACAGTTCGAATTGTTGCGAATGGAAAGATTGCTTTTGTGTGTTTTATGGATATATATATTCATGATTGTTCAAGATTTAATTCCTACATGGCTAAATGACCTGGTTGCAGCGAAAGCATATGTGCGAATGTGAAATGTACCTGGACGTCAAGATTTGACTCCTTAACACCTTTATTTTCAGCAAAATTATTATTCCTGCCATTATTAGCAAAATTTTCATTGTCTACCTGTGCCGCATTTTGACTATAAAAATAACCATTTTTATCTTTAATATTTTCATTAAACTCAAATATAACTTTTTCTTTATCTTGTGTGACAATTGACTTTTTGGCACTAGTCACAGTTTTAAAATCATTTTCTGCATCATCATTTTTATTATTTTTACCATTTTCACATGTATAGTTATTAGCATCGCTAGCTTCAAAAATTTGTTTATTATCCACTTACGAAACTTTACAACTAGTTTCCTTAATTTTAGTTTCATCATAATCTGTATCATCGATCTGAGTCGATTTTGAGTTTTTTTTTTATTTATGTGCTCATCATTTAAATTGAATTTCGCATTGCGTACATCACTTTTATTTTAATAAATTCTTCAAATCCTGTATTTTCATTATTTGTCATGATGTCACGCACCTTTTTCTCCGCACATTTATTTACCCCAATTGTCTTTCTATTAACATTTGCTTGACATTTCAGTTTTTGGACAAAAATATCACTGAACATCGCCCCTTTGGGCTGCGTCTTCACATCCTCAACACGTTCAAATTGAACCTTCGACGAGAGGACAGATTTATTTTTTTGCATGATTTCTATTTTATTTTTATTTTGCCTGACATCTGTATTTTTATTATTTATTTTATCATTGGGACTCGAGCGTCGAGTGCGAACATCTTTTTAATAATTTTGTACTACATTTATACCTTCAAAATTTTTATTATCGTGCACGTGCTCAATATTACTGTTGTCACTTTTATTTAACTGGGACTTTGATATATTTTTAAAATTTTCACCAGGCCAAAGCCTCTTCTTTAGTTTAAATTGCCTCGATTTTAGCTGACACTGCGATCTCTTTCCTGCCGCGTAAACCTTTCTGTCCCGCCATTTGCATGAAAACGTCTCTAATTTCTTTCAGAACTTCTTTCACTAAACCCGTTATTTTGGCCATTTCCAAATCCGTTACTTTACCCATTTCTAAATCCACTTCTTTTATTCTCATACTTGCATTCTCCATAATTTTCTGTGCGTTTTGTTTGCACCAACAGGTTGCGAATTAATTTTAGTTTCCTTGCTTTCCGCATCCTATGCAATATTTTATTACAATTTCTGAGGATTTCCCCGCTTTTCATTTTTTAATTGCTGAATTTCAGTTTTTAAATTTTGTATTTGCCTTTCCATCTGTCTATCATTTAAATCTTTGTCAAATTTTTCATTGCCATGAATCGCATTTACCTCCGTAATGTTGAAATAACCGAAAATATTTTCTAAATGTTCCGCATATACCACCGCCTTTTCAAAATCCTGTATATTAAGTTTTTTAATTTCGAATGCAATATCTTGTCTTAAAGACTCCATAAATTTAGAAAACATGATATTATTCCTTATTTCCGAATCTCATTATTCACATAACTCTTCCCTAAACACTCATTGCTCGTATTGACTATTTTAAACGCCAACTCTGATACTTTTGTTACTGGCTTCATTTTAATTTATTTAATTTTGTCTGCTTTTGCAACAATGTAAGAGATGTTTTAAATTGTCTGAATAATAAATTTTTGATTTCTTCCATATTATCTGCTTTTTCTCAGTTCCATTTTTGCTAAAATTTCATGCGCCTTTTCTTTCAGTCTGTTTTTTAAAATGACCTCTTTATTTTCTTTTGACTAATCAGCCAGCTTTGCAACGCTTTCAAATTACTCGATAAAAAAAAATCCACATTCCTGTCCATTAAAAACTGGCAATAAATGTATTAATCCAAAATTATCTATTTTTACCCCTGGATTTTCAATAATCCAAATTGTGATCTTTGAGGTGACTAGAATAACTTCTCAGAGGCATTTAAAACAAAATTTATTCCTTCCAAAGTCCAACTTGAAATTCATAAAACACACAATTCAACGTAATATGCATCAAAACACTTCTGAATGCAAATATTTTTCATTATTACTTTTTCAAACAAATTATTTTCAATTTTACTTTTCAATATGTTTAAATTACTTCATTATACATTTAGTGAATGTGCATATTTTAATTTAAACAATGCTATCATCTGGACATCACATGCTCCTGCATTAAAATGATTCATCACTTAATTTAAATTTATTATTATCAATCTTAGTAGTATTTATTCAATTTTTCATTTAAATTTTTAACACACACCAAAGTGTCACGGAAACCAAATGTGGCGCACGAACAAAGAAAAACTTATGTTAAACGTTATGTTGGATTTTAGACGTTATTAAATTATTCATAATTAACGTGATCGTTGCTCGTATATCGTATAACACTTGCATTGTGCCGCTAATAATCCACTATATACATCTTTAGCACGAGTTCCTAGTATATCGTATAACATTTGCATTGTGCCGCTAATAATCCACTATATACATCTTTAGCACGAGTTCTTGGAATAGAATGTATTAACATAGTACTACGCATGTTTAACTGCACCCATTTTAACTTTAAAATCACATTATTTATTAAGAACATTCTATTCATTACTAAATTAATTACAACAATTATCACATATAATTAAAGAGGAGATTAGGCAAGTGTGAGCAGATAAGTTATTATTGTCAAAATTGTTATGACCTACTATAAGCTGACTTGCACATATCTTCTGGCTGTCTTTAGAGGTTGAAACACAGCCGACTGTCTTTCATATATAAGAACTCGCACCACTTATTATTGCACATGGCATCTTCGGCACTCCGTCTTACACTGAATCTGTTCTCTATCTCATCTGATCTATTACCGTCCTTTCCACATCTCTGAATCTGATCTTTTACTCTAACTGTTACTGTTTAATATCTGCAATTGTCGTTTAATATCCACCTCCTTTTGCCTGATGTCTGATATGCCTCTTTGGCTATCATTGGTTGACCTCAGGGTGATACGACAACCATGTTCCATAATGGTTACTCTTTTAACCAACCCCATGGTTTTTCCTTTAGCCTTCAGTACTGCTATGGCTCAACCAAACATGTACTTGAAACCCCCCTAATTTATGACACTTAATGACCTCTCGAGTCAGGGCTACAATACATTAACGTCTTGAAGTCTGATGCCATTGTTTGGCCTGGTAGATATCATAAATAATGAAATAAAACTGTCTACGTTAAATCTGGTCTCACACTATCTTTTATACATTAGTACATATTTCGAGTGAAATGTAGAAAAACGAGAAAACACTCGTTCGGAGAATTACTTTAAGTTTTTTCGAATAAAAAAGGATTTAAAATATTAAAATCATTGTATATATTCATAATCTGGACCTTATTTCCGGCAAAACCAGAAAATCATTTACATTTTTATGTATCAGATTTAGGGGGTATATGCATCCAAAAGGTTTACATTTTTCGTAAATCTCCAATTACCGCTAGTGAAAACCCACAACCATAGATGATATTCACTTCAAAAGAGGAAATAGTAAATGAAGAGAGGTTTAGTCCACTTAGGAGCAAAGTGCACAAGAAGAGAAGTTGGGCTCATAGTATTTTGCATAATTAAAAGAAGTGGGAATGCTAAATATTTTAAACTACCTTATTTCTATAATTTTTTGGTACTTGAAAAATATGTTTAAGTGTAACTCAATTTTTTTGTACCATAAAATATTTTTTTGTCATTGAAGATTTTAATTAGAAATTATCTGTGTCAAATTTTTATTTAAAAAAAGAGATAGTTTTCAATAAGTTTCAACATTAAATACTCAAGGGATTGGTCTCCATTTAATGCCACTTTTCTATTTCATTTTGAAGATTTCTGACGTTCTAAATTTGAAACTTTAAACTTTCCACAGTATCAGCACAAATTCCACAGAAAATTATCTCCAATTAGACCTAGCCATGGAATGATTTGCCTTTCTTATTAAATGCGTTAATGGTTTAACTTTCTTTGACTAGGAAATTTTGTGATCTAAAAGAAACTTGCTAAAATGTAATTGATGCATATTTGTTGGGAAAGTTTTTTCTGGCTGAACTTCTAAAAGTCATTATTTGACCAAATGTTTTAAGAAAAGTGACATTTATTTACTTTCTTCTAGAATAGTTTGGTATACCAATGCTTGAGAGGCATATTAATAAAATGTAGTTCACGATCTTTCCTAGTAGAAAATTTATTAAAAGTAAAATCGTATCATTAAAAGTTAAAACAATAATTTTATAATATATCCCCCAATTACTTAATATAACTTTCCCTACATATATAGTATAAAGTATAAGGGAAGAATTGTGACGGGGTCAAAATTAGAATACGAGTGGTTGCCGGAAGAGCGCGTTTTAACTATGGAACTCGAATCCAACATTTTCGAGGTGATGTCTGTGTGTGTATACACATGGATGTATATTAGTGTGTGTATCTTAGAGTCTCTGGCCGCGATATCTCAAAAACTGATAAGGAAATATTGTTTGTTAAACAATTCACATAAAATTTAGTTTGCTTATTACAATTTAATTACAACAAAAAACCTTTCAATGACCAACTAGATCGAATCATAAAAAACTCTAATTATGGTGTTATCTTATATAATATAAATTCGTTAATATTTTTAGAAAGTCATGTATTAGCTACATCACATATTTCAAACAAAGAATGATACAAGCACATTTATATGTTTTAAAAATAGTAGTAAATGGCTTCTGATTCTTTCAAATTTCAATAGTGTGATTCAAAATTTTCTAATTGCACGTTCATATACGCGAGAAACTACAAATGCGCAATTTGTCCAGAATTATTTATTTGATCTTCTTTAATTAAAATATCGTTCTTCTCTTTACGTATTTTAATAGCTTTGATTAATTTTCATTCTCAAGCAAATTAAGAGTTTATATCAGACCTTTTGTAAACATTTTATGAGTTTTTGATTTTAGAAAAATATTCAAAATTGTTTTTGTAAATCCTTTGAATTAATTATTCAATTCTTAAACTTTTTCATTTGATTTTATGTTATACATTAGGTCAAAATTCTAAGCCTTTTTCAGTTAAAAGTCCATTCAAATAATTTTACTTTCCTTACAATACATGATAATGTATAGGGAAAGTATTAGAATCAGGTCGAAATTCGTAACGCGAATTTTTGACTTAATTTACACGGAAGAACCCGAAAAAACTATTTTTCGTGACGTCTGTGTGTGTACGTGTGGCGCGCCGGTGCTGGAGTGGATAGCGTCTTCGACTGCTGTCATGAGGGGCTCGGGTTCGAATCCCGAATAAGGCATGGATGTTTCTTGAGAATATAGTCAGACTCCCGCCTTCTGGGTCCTCGTCAAAGTGGAGTTGCACCCTCTCCGACCTTCGTCAGTGATGCTTTCTTGGAATAAACTTCGATCTCTGGTCTTGTGTGTCGTTCTTTCTTCCTGCGTCACTGGTCCTGTTTCGGTTCCTCCGAACAGGAGGTCATAAGTAACAACAACAACAACATATGTGTGTATGGGTCTTTGTGTGTATGTCTGTGTCTCAGTGTGTATGTCTGTATCTTTGCCTGTATGTGTCTGTGTCCGTGTGTCTGTCTGTGTGTATCTGTGTCTGTATCACGTCTGGTGCAAAAACTAATTGACCAAATGTCACAAAATTTGACAGATAACTTATACGTGGTTTAATCTGGTGCCAATTAGATTTAAATGCGATTTGGAATAAAAGAACCTGCCTTTTTTCTGAAATGGACTGCAAAAATCGTCAAAATCGAAAATAAAAGACTAATATATCAAGTAAATGCGTGTTAACCTTCACTTTAAAGGACCTGAAATTAAGCCATAAATAACCCCTTTTATGAATAATTATGTCAAATTTTGTCCTATGCTGCCATATTACAAAAATATAAAATTTCAAAGTTTTGGTTCGGATTTTGAAAAATCCTGTGTAGTTCTAAATATTTTGTTAACAAAGCTGGATAAAAAGTTTCGTAAGATTCTATTAATATTTGTGGCTGCTACACTAAAAATGTACACTACAAATAGAACAACGACAGATGGACAGACAGATATACAGACGAACAGACAGACGGATATCCCTCCAAAATAGACAAACGTGTTCAGAAAGTCCTAAAACATATATTAGCATCAAAATCTCGAGATCGAAAGCTTCTTGAAAACAGTACTTTTTGTACAGCATATAGTAAGAGAATGTAAATATGAAATTTTCTATATATGTAGAAGAATGTTAGGTGAATATGCTGAAATAAACCATTTTTCGTCTTAAGCTTTCGTGTAAGAGATATTTAATGTTAATTCGAGGCAAAGAGCATTCTGCATGTTCGCGTCCTGGGAAGACTAGCAACAGCAGAACTACAAATGTTTCCAGACATGGACTTAAGCCTACATGTGCTCAAATGTATCAATTAAATGTTTCTTTTATATTCATAATTTTTAATGCCTGTTACCTTTAAGGGTCTTGAAAAAATATTTCTATTAATACGATACTTGAAAATGTACTCTCTGGGGGCGGGCGTAACCTGCCCCTAAAAAGGGCAAATGACACACAAAATGTATCGTGGCTGTCTTTAACAGCAATGATTGAAACTATTCAGTTTGAAACTATTAAGTTTCGTGATCATTAAACCAAAAATAGCTCCTTTAATGCATGATTATGTCAAATTCTGTTCTATGCTGCCATGTTAAAAAAATATAGAAGCTAGAAGTTTTCGCTCGAATTAAAAAACAATATTACGTATTTCTAGATTTTTAAATAGCAAAACCGGATATAAAGTTTTCTGAAAATCTATTAATAATTGTGACAGCTATCGTGTGCACTAAAAATCGACCACAGACAGACAGACGGACATCACTCCAAAAATAATCAAAACTTGTTCAGGTGGTCCTAAAACAAATATTGGCTTCAAAATCTCAAATTCAAAAATTTTCTCGAAAACAATACTTTCATACAATATTACATAGTACGAAAAAATATAGAAATGGCCAATGGGGGAATATGGCGCTGTAATCGATAGACAATAACATTAACTCAAACCGGACAGCATGCGATTCATAAATGAAGTGTATATAACTATCCGTATATGCGTGTTTCTATGATTGTATGTTTGTGTGTGATGTGCAAGAAACTGGGGAATGAATACACCCAACATTATATGATTTTAAGTGTGACATGTTATGTGACAACTACAATTAGATTACCTTTTAGTATTTCTCGTGAACAAAAATCATGTTATTCGATCTCTTACATTTTTATAGCATTATTTGCTATGGAAAATAATGATAATTCCCAGATCAATGATGGCAATATCAAAGGTGTCGAGAAAAGTCCTTACATGATCTTTAATTCCTCAACCGTTAGACTTGGACATTTACATCTAACTTCCAAATACAAGCAATCTAATATGGGCAGCACATGACTTTCCCTGCAGAATCAAATTCATTTTCTCTTTTTCATTAATAATTCATTCAATTGAGTTTAATTGCACAAAATAACACTGTATTTGCACTTTTAATTCAATTTTTGTTTTTATTTAGTAACTGGGCGTTTTTTCAAAGGCGATGTAACAAAAATCCAGAAAAAAAAAAAAAAATATCTCAAGAACGGTTAGTCCTAGTGTAATGGGGATGCTCTTACTCTATTCCTCGTCAAAAATCACTTATAAGAGTTAGAGTTGATTGAGTTAGAGTGGATGCCTACATTGCACAAACAGACCGACACACACACAGACGCCACGCTAAAATAGTTTTTAGTGTTTTAGAAGTTGAAAACTCTAGTTGCAATTTCCGACACGATTCCAATATTTCCCTTTACATAGACCATGTATTTCAGGGAAAGTAAAAGTGCTTCAAATAAGATAACAACTAACCGTATAACAGTTTTAAACAGAGAAACAAATTTGTTTTACGAATTCTTACTTCTTTTTCGGTTCCTCAACTCACACTTTCACAATTATTAAAAACTTCTTTCATTAACATGTAAAACTTAAAAAAGTTTAATTCTTTTACGATAAAAGTTTACTGAAATGTGAAACAGTGAATTTAATGTTTTTAATAACTTTCACATGTCTGCGAATAGCGGACATTTCGGATTAACTTTGAGCAGTTTAAAAACTTTCGATTATTTAACTTTTATTTGGCAACTTTCTGCTCTATACAAGACAGCTGAATTTCTCCATTCTAAAAGAGGGCTAGGTGTACATTGATGCGACGTATCGTGTGAAATCATGATTGTAGTCTCAGGACATAATAAATCCGAATTTCTAGGAAACTAACGCTTTATTTAAAGCACGAATAAGCATAAACAGGAGCAATATACATCTAATTATTCTCTAGCTATCTTACAAGGACACACTGCCAGGCACAATAAAACAGAAATTGAATTCTCAATAATTCCCAAAGCAGAAGATTATATTCTCCAGACAGTGATGTACTCAATATTAACTTTTACTCGTATCACGTACACTCTTTCCAATTAAGTGTTATCAGCTTATATATCCTCTGTGGAAAGTTCGGGAAAAAACACGGAACTCGGGCCGTCAATAGCCTCCTGAGCGAGGCTAATGACACCACGACAACAATTGCATACCTATTTACATTGCAGTAATTGAAACTATTTGAAATTTCGCGAGCATTGAGCTATAAATAACCACTTTTACGCATATTGTCCTATACTGCTATGTAAAGAGAATGTAAAATTACGGATAAATTTCGAGTTTTTCGCTCAAATTTAAAAATACACTATCCAGTTCTAGATTTTTAGATAACAAGGCCGGATATAAAATTTCATGAAAATCCATTAACATTTGTAGTAGCTCTCATGTGTTCAATTGTCCAAAAAATTATCAAAATGTGTTCAAAATGTCCGAAAACATATATTGAATCAAAATCTCGAAATCGGAATTTTTCGTGAAAACATTACTTTGTATGAGAAAGTCAAAACTCAGATCAAAATATTGTTAATTTTTACTTTTTTTTTAACTGTTTGCTTTTATAAAATGTTACGGGGGGGGGGGGCACAAGTCAATTATTATGAAGTAATTATTATTATTAGTGACCTTGATTGTTTCTCTATAGTACGGATGAGTATACTTATATTGCCGGATAACCTCTCCGTACATACCTCTGTCAACAAAGTGACATAACTTAAATCAACATTAACTTGAAATCCAGGACTTTTCGGCCCAGGACAATAACACACGAATTCAATGATTCTATGTTCATCATGTACTTCACATAATTACATGATGTGAAGTACATAATGAACATGAGAATTTGGATCATGTGAAGTACATAATGTGAACATCATGTGAAGTACATAATGTTCATTCTATGTTCATCATGTACTTCACATAATTACAGCAGCTGGCTGTTTAAAGCAACTGGCGACATAGATGATAACTGCTATTGCATACGCCCAGAATGATACACAATTATAGAATATGATGCACTTTACGGGCCTGGTGATAAAACTTACATACTAGACGAGTTACAAATCTTCTATGCTTACCCATAACGCTTTTCTATCGCCTCGCACTGTATTGCGGTTAACTCAAGATACTAGACCCTTCTAGTCATAGTGGTATCCTAGTGGGTTTTATTCAACTAGGCTTGCATCCAACTTCCGCACTCATCTTTCAGAGCCAAATTCTTAATGCATTCTTCAATGAATCTCACAATATAATCACTTGAATTCCCTATCTTACTCCAGATCCAAAACTTTATCCTGTTTTACACCAAGAACACAGAATGTTGCTTATCTCGGTTTAGCTAACCGAACCAGTTAGAGTTGTAAGTTTAAAGAAAACATAAATAATAATGAAAACTGGAGGAAATAATAATCAAAAGGTTATTTAGACCTCACAATGCCAATATTGTCCTATGCTGTCATGTTAAGAAAATATAAAATTTCGAATACATTTCAAAGTTCTCACTTGAATGTAAAAAAAAACTACCTAGTTCAAGATTTTTCATTAACAAAGCAGAATATGAAGTTTCGTGAAAATCCATTAATAGTCCTTGAAGCTTTCATGTACACAGATAGACGGACATCAATTAAAAAGATTAGTATTACATCAATTAAAAAGATAAGTATTGACAAAACGTGTTCAGAAAGTCCTAAAACATAAATTGACATCAAAATATCAAAATCGAAAAGTTTCTTGAAAACACCAACTTTCTCAATTCCACTTATCAGAAAGTAAAAATAATTATTATTTAATGGGGCTCTTAAAACCCAACTCTGCATTTTTATATATATCATCAAAGATGAGAAACAACCGTTCATCTCATTTTATTACAAATAATCTGCGAGAGTTTCTGCAGTGTGTTGCAGCTTTTATTTCAAAAGTTTTTGCCTCATTACCAATTTTTCTTAACTTTATCTTCACATTTTCTAGAAATTTTTTTAACAAAACGAGAGAGCTAACGATAAATTTATCTCCTTCATTTACGACGTAAACTGTATTTGCTTAAAGAAAAATTGGTAATGAAAAGCAGTTTTCAGAGATATGGTGTGTGCTTTAAAAACTAAACTTTGCTCGAAAAATTCTGTTTGATCTTTTTTTATTGTCATTAAAAAAAATTGAAGCACTTATGTTAGATGAAATGAAATTACTGTTAACGTAATTACATGAAAAAGTGCAAATTCCGCTAGTATGACTGCAACATTTTTACCCAAATTTTGCTATTTACATTACTTATTCAGGGAAATATAAAATTATTTATACATTTTCTCTGTTTCACATTAATTTCTATTGTTTTCTACGTTAAGGGAAAAAGTACACTTTTCTAAATTATTGCTAATTATATATAAATTTAATACTAATGATTAATAACTAATTAAGTACTAATAATTAAAAATTAATTATTAGTAAGGAATTAATTATTAACAAGAAAGATCAATCATACATAAAGCATTGATTACGAAACACTTTCCAACTTCAATGCAATTTTATATAAACATCTCTAAAATACGATATATTCCTTGGTAATATTTTTAAAATTATCACAATACTACATTAATTAATTATATTTGAAAACTTCTTCGAAGAAAATGAACTTCAGTCAAATGACGGCATTGAAATATAAATTGCCTGGTTCAAACATCTCTAAAATGCGATACATTCCTCGGTAATATTTTTAAAATTATCGTAATACTACAATAATTTATTATATTTGAAAACTTCATCGAAAACAAATGAACTTTATTCAAATGACGTCATCGAAAAATAAATCGCCTCTATATAAAAGCAGCATTTCATTCATAAACATTTTTCCAATCGTTTCATTCATCACAATACTATAATAATCTATTTTATTTGGAAATTTGAAAAATTGTTATCTACCATATTTATTTTAAAATGTGAAGCCTATCTTATATATAAAGTAATTAATCTTTTGGAAAGATATTTATTATATAATATATCTCCTTTTTCTTTCTGGAGGATATAGCAATAGTCAGAATTTAATTGACTTTGTTTTTCTCCATATATTAAATAATTTTTATTTAAAAAACTACCTAATATATTTTACTGAAATTTTTTTATACATTTTATGGGATAATTTAAATATTTCCTAAAAATTTTGAAGCAATTTGTGAATTTTAAATTCGCTTAAAGGATGTTTGAAAAATCAGGTCCCATAGGATTCACTGTATTTCATTTTTTCAACCCGGGTTTAATTCAAAACTAATTGGACGATATTATTTATTTACACATTCCCATAGGTCCCACAGACAGTCTGAAAAACATAGTAAAATTTCATTTTGATAAAGTCATTTTTACGGCAGTTATCGTGCTACCGGACAGACAGACAAAATGAATGAACAAAGTCATAAACACTTTTCAATTATCGTGTAAAGTGTTAAAAATGAAAGATGTTTCTTATATGAAACTCAATGATTTCCTAGGCATTAAAACTATTAACAAGAAGTTTTTCCAAACCACAAATAAAGACATTATACAAATAAAGGATTATGCACGACTTGTAAGACCCATCTGTGACCATACATCATTTTAATATTCAGATCCATAGTAGCAGTGTTTGAATCTTGGATATAGATGCAGAGCCTTTAATAAGCACATATATTCATGTATTGGTTCGGAAAAGAATATAATATTAGCTATAACTCTCAGTCAAAACTGATTTTATGTGGTAAAATATAAAATACATATCCAAAGCAATAAACTCTAATCTCATCCGAGAGCAGAAAAATGCTTTGCAAATTCTTTTCACAACATGAAAATTTACTACATGGCCACTGCTTCTAACAGGACAAGTAGATTTCTGTTTCCTTTAAGACAAAGGAAACTATTTTTCTTTTATCATACGTAGTATTGCGAAAGTATATTTTACACGAAAATTTTCGATTTCCAGATTTTGATGCGATATATGTTTTAAGACCTCTTGAACACGTGTTGACTATTTTTGCAGTGACGTCTATTTGCCTAATATCTGTGGTATTTTTCTTGTGTGCACAATAGCAGATGCAAATATTAATGGATTTTCACGAAACTTTATATGCAGCTTTGTGATAAAAAAATGTAGAATTATACAATTTTTTTTTAAATTCGAGCTGAAATGTATTCGAAATTATATATATATTTTTAACATAGCAGCGTAGCACATAATTTGACATAATCAGCCTTAAAGGGATTAATTATGACTCAATAATCACGGGACTTAGTAATTCCAATCATTGATGTGAAAAATAGCCAAGATGCAATTTAGTTCTTGACGTCGTCAGCCCCCCCCCCCTAGAAGTCGAGTTAACCCTCAGGGGGGCTACATTGTTAAATATGGTTTCAAACGAAAAAAATTTCCATCCCTTTAAAGTGAAGAGTACCACGCTATAGTTGCAATAAATTTTCCCACGATACCGATATTTTATTTTCTTGTAAAATTTGAAACAAAAATGGTATGAGAAAGCCAAGTTGAGCCACACTTCAGTGATTTTTAACACTTTATAACAAAGTTGAAAAGTGTTTATGACTTTGTTCATTATTAACACTTTAGAACAAAGTTGAAAAGTGTTTATGACTTTGTTCATTAACACTTTACAACAAAGTTGAAAACTGTTTATAACTTTGTTCATTATTAACACTTTAGAACAAAGTTGAAAAGTGTTTATGACTTTGTTCATTAACACTTTACAACAAAGTTGAAAACTGTTTATAACTTTGTTCATTATTAACACTTTAGAACAAAGTTGAAAAGTGTTTATGACTTTGTTCATCCTGTCTGTCTGTCTGTCCGTTAGCACGATAACTGCCGTAAAAATGATTTTATCAAAATGGAATTTTGGTATGTTGTTCAGACGGTCTATGGGACCTATGAGAATATAAATGAATAATATCACCCAATTAGCTTTGAATTGAACCCGGGTTGAAAAAATGAAATACATTAACTCTATGGGACCTAATTTTTCAAACAATTTTAAGCGGATTTAAAATTCACAAATTGCTTCGAAAGTTTTATGAAATATTCAAATTATTCCATAGAATATATAGAAAAAGTTCAGCAAAATATACTCAGTAGTTTTTAAATAAAAATTAAAATAGTAATTACACCTTTTATATGAAGCGATCACGCGACCATTATATGAAGAGATCACGTGACCCACTTCAAAATAAAATATTGCATCCATCTTCTTGTTGTTGTTGAGACCCTGACCGTCTGACCTACCAAAAAGGTGTAAGGTAACTGTGGCATCCATCTTGTGTCAAAATCGTGATTTTTAAAGTTTTTTTAAGTCATATTTAGTGTTGTATCCGTCCTAAAACCTTTTCATTTTTGCTCTTAAATTCTGCGCATCTACATATTGAAACAAGGCAGTTGCAATATATTTGAATTTAAATGGTCATACAACTTTGATTATTTCTACAACGAAGCCTAATTTTCAATTATGGAAATTGTAAACAGCAAAACATGTAGAATGAGTTGCATAAGAATTGCTGCATTTCTTTATCACAAAATTGTATAACTCATGGAGTCTGCAATATAGCTGATATGAATGAAATATTCATTGATTTTATGGAAAGAAGGACGATTTTTTCGATGAAGTTTTAAACATAGAGTTTAATTACTTTTACCTCCATGGTCTTAAAATTTTAAATAAAATAAATTATTATAGTATTGTGATTAATGAAATGAATAGAAAAATATTTATGAATGAAATGCTGCTTTTATAGAGAAAGCCAGGAGTGTTATAATTCGATGACGTCATTTGAAAAAACTTTATTTGTTTTCGATGAAGTTTTCAAATATAATAAATTATTACAGCATTATGATAATTTTAAAATATTACTGAGGAATGTATCGCATTTTAGAGATGTCTAAACCAGACAATTTATATTTCAATGCCGTCATTTGAATGAAGTTAATTTTTTTCGACGAAGTTTTAAGTTTTCAAATATAATAATTTAATGTAATATTTTTATAATTTTTAAAACATTACCGAGGAATGAATTGCATGTTAAATATGTTTAAATAAAATTGCATTGAATTTGGAAAGTGGTTTATAATCAATTCTGTATGCATGATTGATCTTTCTTGTTTTTTTACTTTTTGTAAACTGCAAAGAGATAGAAATAAAAATCTGAATAATTGAATGAAGCTTTTTTATAATAAGTTGACTTATCACACATAAGAAACTCTTATATTCAATGCGCGAGTTGTAAATTAAATATTTTATATACGAAAGTTTAAAAAAAACATGGATCAATATTCTGCATATTTTCGTCGAACTTTATTTCCTTCACTAACTTCAGACACGTTGACAGCAAAAGCGTACCGAATCCCTCTTAAATATTTATGTTGGAAAAATAATATTTTCAGCAACAGATTCAGCGTAACTCAAACACATTCTGTCTTAAGATTTTAAAAGAAGAGTTTGAAGTAGTGCAGAATGTGCTGATATACATTTTATTTCATCGAGAAATATTTCTGTGTGTCTAAATGCATAGAGATAATATTAGTTTCATAGACAAAAAATCGGATGTGGGCAACACATGACTTTCCTTATATAATGCAATGAATTTACTCCTTTTACAGTTAAAAAAATGTTATTCTTATAGTAGATACTTATATTCTTTCCAAGATATTGAATTTCCTTTAATTAGTCGTCATTTTTATCCATTTGGCGAGATTTTTGCTAATTTGGCAACAATTAAAAATGTCGCCAATTTGGCGACATTCCGCCAAATTCGTCGCCAAAATCTCGCCAAGCGTTATGGACGGAGAAATAAGTTATTCTTACAGCAGATAAATGACTATTGGCATTCAAATACAAAACTATTATTCAAAGTATCTTTTTTCATGATTGGAACGAGCTAGTTCCAGGAAAATGATGTCACCAAATTTATCGCATGGTATTACATATGAAAAGTAAACATGTTTCTCAATAGGAAATATTTTTTTATTTTATATGACTGTTTGATAATTTGTTTTAAAAATGTGCAATATCTCGAGAACGGTTGGTTCACGTTAGCGTTTTAGAATTTATGTCAATCGTTTTCTAATAAAAAATTACATAAGAAATATCTATTTGCGCAACTTTATTAGTGGTTTTGATTTTTTTTGACGATGTTTTCAAAATTTCCCTCGAAAATTTAGGGGGGTTCTGAACATTCGACTGCGTATAAAAACAATAAGCTTCCAGTGTTTATGGATTTTGATTTTTGTACCAAATTTCGTTCGAATCGGTCTATTCGTTCGTCAGTTATTGTCTCCACAGACTCATTGACACACACACACACACACACACTTTCACACACGCACACACACACACAGACATCACTTCAAAAATGTTTGATTCGTGATCAAGGATGCTTGAAACGTGCTCTCCCGTCGAAAACTCGAATTCGAATTTTCGACCCCGTCACAATACTTTCCTTATACATTATGTATATAAAGAAAGTAAAAACACTTCTAATGCGAAAAACATTTCTTTCTGAGAAATTTATGCAGTAAGATTTATCAGAATCGAATTGCTATAAATACACATTTAAATAACGTTGGAAGTTACTCAATTTTCATCAACACAGGGAACTTAAATTTAATTGATCAGAAAAGGTATTAATGCATGGAAAATTTTAAAAATGCGTAGTAGAATTTCTAAAACAGTATACGAGTGTGAAATTCTAAAAACACCATTAAGTGAATTAATCAGAGTATAATTACCTCTGTTACAAGCATCAGGTGTTACAGATCATGAAAATGCCTTTAAACTCAAATAAATCACCAATTTAATGATTTTTATGTTTACACATTCTATTGTTTAAAAGAAATATTATTTTTCCAAAATTTTATGAATGTGAGATTTCAGCGGTTAAAGATAATTTAAGACTTTTTAACCCATTTCGAAGTTTTCAAGAGAATGTATTTTTATCCAAGTCCATGCATATTATTATGACCGACCAGATTACGCACTGTTTGCAGCGTGTCAGCCGTCGTGACAACTGCTCCATAAGTTGGACGAAAGTTGCAACGAGTATCTGCTACCAAGCAGACTGCAGTGCAATGCTGTTCGTATAAGTTACTTAAGGAGTTTCAATCTAATGTGCCGATCGAGAGGATGTCCCATAAATCTTTAGTTGGATTAAATTCTGGGGCGTTAGGTAGCCATGGATGTAGACCGAAATCTTCATCGTGTTCCTCACAGACAAAGGGGGAAATATAGTATGACGTATGTAACACAATATTTGTATTACATGTTTCCACCCCAATTACAAATGCCAGAAAAGATAATGAACTATCTAAATGCTGCAGAGGGAATCAATGACAACACATGCATACATGAACAGTGGTCATCCCCTTCTGCATCAACAACGAATGGTTTTTTGTTTTTTTGTTTGTTCATATGACCCCTGTTTCTGCAGAGCACGAATACAGGTCCAGTGACGCCAGAAGAAGGACAGAGAGAATGACACACAAGACAAGAGTACAGAGTTTTTTAATACATGCAAACATCACTGACTAAGGTCTGAAGGGTGCAGCTTCTCATTTAGCGAGGACCCAGAAGGCGGAAGACTGACTTCATCCTCAGGAAAACAACCATGCCTTACTCGGGATTCGAACCCAAGCCCACTAGACAGCAGCCGGAGACGCTATCCACTTCACCTCCTGGGCGGCACGAATGGTAGATGTGGTAGGAAACCAATGGGGGAAAGAAAAAAGCGCCCTAAAGCCGTATTCCAAAAAGTCCAGTCTACTTCAAATTTTCGAACGAGCTAACATCATGTTTCTTGGTTTTGTGAAAAAAGTATATCGAATGTGAGCGATAAAATGGAAGCTTGTGGCAGTTATGAGATGTGCAACAGTATCGTACATCATTGAGATTGCACGAATAAGTACTTAACACAAAAGAGTAGAGGTAAATCAACTTTCAATTTGTCACTAATTAGCACGGAAGGCACACTTTTATCGATTATTCAAATAATGAACAATCAGTTCGTAAGAGTAAATTATATTAACGAGTTCTTAGATATTGAACTAAAAGAACTGTTTTGAGTGTCGATTGCTTAAAAGAAACTGTTTTAAAAATATATGTCAATTTTATTATGTGTGTAAATATGTATTAATGAAATAGTGTCAGTGTTATATGTCTTATAATAATAGATTTAATAATAGTATCTTTAATCAAGATACAATGGATATCTATATATAACTTAAAATATTAAAATAAATTGATCAATTAAGTCAAGTGTATTTATTTATATTTTGTGTGTTGGTCTCTCCGGTTTGAGAACCAAGAGCTTACATGCTCCACCCTTAGTGTCGGCATCATAGGTAAGTCACATAGTAATAATTTTGATAAGGACAATTTTACCTTATTACAACGCACAACCTTGCGCATAGATACATCGCCGCCAGGAAATACGATCAAAATGTAGGAATGTACCTAGAGCTGCAAAATACCCGAGAATTTCGAGAAGCGGGAATAAACCCGGGAATCTTGGGGAATAAACCGGGAATTTTGGAAGCATTGGAAACATTGATTGGACGACACTAATTTACACGTTTGCGAATTACAATTACTAAAATTTCGTTGAAAATGGGCAAAGTCAAAAAATTATTAAAATGTTATTTTGACTAAATAGATTTCCGATTATCGTTCAGCATTAAATGAATAATTAATCTCTTTTTGTAATAAGTATTTTATATGTCAATGTATTTTACTTTTAAAATATTTACAAATTAAATGACAATTTATGTGTGGAATAATTATTCATTTTTAGTTACATATAATAAGAAAGTCACATAATTTAAATATTTTTCTTGGATCTGACAAATATCTCTCAAATTTCCATACTTCATCTATTTACAATTCTGAATGCGAAAAATAAATATTAGTTTTTAGTCAAACACAGTTCTTTTACAACGCAAAATGCAATGACTCAAAATTCCCACTTTCTGGAAACTTTCAAAATTCACAGTTCTTTTCAAAATTTCCTTCCCAAACACCCGGTTTATTCCCGGGAATAAACCGGATTTTTTCCTATCTTTACAACGCTAAGTGTACCTGATCGGTGAATATCTATAGATAATCAATTGCGTTAAGGTTTATTTTCTTTTTTCCTACTCAGATCGTCCGACATACTTGAAAGTGCAAGAAGATATCTACTTGGATGGCCAAGAAAGAGTCAACCAGATTGGACTGAAACCGATTGGGATTGCGTTTAAATTTATCTTCCAGGGGTATCAGAAGACCTGTAAGCGCATTTCTGACAGATAACATGGCGGGTCAACTGCTTAGGGATATTTTGTGCGAAAGGCACTTTTTAGATATGGTGTCTCCAGAGCAACTTCCAATATTTCTATTTTTTCTCTCTGAAAAAGAACATCATCAATTCGGTAAGGGTTCATTGGTTCCACCCATCACCTACGATTCAATTTTATTACTTTCCTTATATACATAATGTATAAGGAAAGTATTGTGACGGGGTCAAAAATTTGAATTCGAATTTTCGCGAGCACGTTTTTCGAGAGCACGTTTCAAGCATCCCTGATCATGAATAAAACATTTTTGAAGTGATGTCTGTGTGTGTATGTGTGTCTGTGTGTGAGTCTGTGAAGACGACAACTCACGAACGAATGGAGCGATTCAAGTGAAATCTGGTACAAAAATCACAATCTGTAAATACAGGAAGCCTATTGTTTTTAAACACAATCGAATGTTCAGAACCCCCCTAAATTTTCGAGTGAAATTTTGAAAAATCATCAAAAAATTAAAACCTTTAATAAAGTTACGTAAATAGACATTTCTTATGCAATTTTTTATTAGAAAACGATTGACATAAAGCTTAGAACGCTAGCATGAACCGTTCTCGAGATATTGCACATTTTTCAAATAAATTTATAAAAAATCCCATAATTAAAAAAATATATTAACTGTTGAGGAAAATATTCACTTTGAATATGTAATATCATGCGATAAATTTGATGACATCATTCTCGTGGATATAACTCGTTCCATTCATAAGAAAATATACTTTGAGTAATACATTTGTATTTGAACGCCAATAGGCATTTATCTGCAATAAGAATAACTTATTTCTCCGTCTATAACGCTTGGCGAGATTTTGGCGACGAATTTGGCGGAAAGTTGCCAATTTGGCGAATTTTTAAATGTTGTTAAATTAACGAAAATCTCGCCAAATGGATGATGAATTGACAACTAATTAACGAAAATTCAATATCTTAAAAATAATATAAGTATCTACTATAGAAATAACCTATTCTTTTGGTATAAAAGTAGTAAATTCATTGCATTATATAACGAAAGTCATTTGCTGCCCGCATCAGATTTTTTCATGTTGTTTTTCTCTCTCATTAGTGTAGGTCGCTGTGAACCTGACTTACTGCCCTCTTGCAATTGTTTTTTCTTATGACCAGTTATACATCATCCCAGACCAACGAGCTTTTAATTTTATGACATGTCGTAAATGCGTCTAATTAAATTAGTCCGCTTCGGCCACACCGATACTGGTAAATTGTTCTCGATATTTTTTTGTTTTTCTTTTGTTTTTTTATGGCTTGGTACTTTATGTTGTCGTTTTCGTAGTGTATAAATTTCCCCATTTCCTTAGCACATCATGTTGCCTTATTTCAGATTTTGAAGTATATGTCTTTGAAAAATATAGTTGTTATTCATTAAAAAAAATTCCATGTCTTGAATTTTGTGCTTTTTGTTTCGAAACTGTATCATCACCTAACATATATATTCAAGGAAAGATTAATCTAATTTTAGGGTCTTATTCCTCTAACAATCTAATATTGCAGTTGCAGCTTACATTACCATTTCGAGATACATAATAATCCAAATGTTTCTTTAAACAATACTCTAAAATAAGAAATATGCAATTAAATTAAGAAACATATATGATAAAAATAACATATAATTTGTATATAATAAGAGAAAAATAGGTTTCTAATGAAAAAACTATACAATATAAAAATTTATATACAATATCTGTGTAATAGAAGAAGAATTGGTTTCAAATACACTCGTCAAAAGTAAAATTGCAACATCATGAAGGATTGAACTCAGCCGTATGCAAATCACTGTACCGGTAGAACGGAGATGCAAATCATTAAGTTTTCGTACGTATCGGGTCACGTGATACTCAGTTTCTGGTAAAAGACCAGCAGACAGCTCGTCCTGTAAATGATATCAGGGACGATTTCCAGTAGTCGAACTTTCGAAAAAGTGAAGAAGCGATGCCTCGAACACGTCAGCGAGCTATATACCAGCATTTAACAGCTGGAGGACGAAACCGTGCGCTGGAGCTGCTTGACGTGGGTTTGTCGATACGTGCAATTTCCCCGCGTGTTGGGTACGACGTGAGTACCATCCAGTGATGTGTGACACGATGGACGCAAGAACATCAGAGAACACGCCGACGAGGGAGTGAATCGAACAAACTTACAACAGAGCACACAGACTGGCAAATTTGCCGAACGGCTCGTCGAGAACCGTTTGCAAAGTAAAGTGACATCCGAAACAACCTACCACCATCAACGGTTGCATCTGCGTGCACCCAAATCATTCGCCACAGGTTGCATGAAGTACAGCTGCACGCACGGCGGCCAGACACTAGAGTGCCATTAAGCACTGGACACAGGGATGCACGTCTGGTGTGGTGTCATCGTCTTTGCAACTGGACCAATGAATGGGAATGAATAACAATAATAACAATATAGTTTTAATGAAAAGAATGTATAATATAAAAACACAGAATATTGTATAATATTTTGCATCATTCATTCATTTATTTCATTAATTTCTTATTCTGTAAGCTTTTACTTTCTGCGCGGTACATTGAAGCATTTTCATTTAAGTTACATCATAAGTTATCATCATTAAGTTATTTCATTTAAGTTACATTAACATCATCTGTTTATGATGCTACAAGTATATCACCTTTTACATTTCGTTTTTGTGAGAATTTCATGAAAACGTGGTATTTTCATTGAGATAAAATCGACAGTTATAGCGGGTAATTTTGTTTCGCCGGTTATTTTCTCCTTGAATGCAGAAGCGCCACTTTTGCGAAATAAAAAAGTAAAAAGAAACTTCGCTAAACTGTTTTTAAAAAAAAAAACTTTCAAAAGGCTTGAGGATAAAAATTTAATTTTCTTTCTCAATGGTGCTTTTTCATCACGGGTCAATTTAAATTTTTCTGCTGAATTGTTAAACTTTTATATAAAATAATAAAAACACGAAGACCTTTGAAAATTTGGTAAATTTACTTAGTGAAATAAAATAATTATCATTTTATGCACTACTTTGATTAGGTATAATATCATGGAGGTAAAAGTAAAACTTTCTAACTCCATAGATAATATATTTCTTCTCAAATATTTTAAATGTTTATGAGGAAAAATCGTATATACAAAAGCTAAGTTGAAATATATGCAAGAACAACAACTTGTAAATAGAATATACGATGTGAAAACGCAGATACTGCATATAAATAACATAAATAGTAATAAGCATGTTAATAATTCATTGCAATAATAAATTCATATGTGTAAGTTATTATTTATGATTTACTGTTTAATTTATATGATGCAAACAGTTTTCAAAAGCTGAAAGATAATCTCATTATATAAATGTCTAGTGTACATAAAACACTATTTCATCTACAGCATAAAATATATAATGTGAATAGCATGTGACCTTCTTTATGCACGGAAACTCATTTTTCCTTTAATAATCCTTTAAATTAGGTTTCTTTGCTCAAAATGACAGCGATACTTATTTGATATTTCACACAATTTGCAGTTTTTATACAACTTTTTCACCTGATAATGAGTCATTGCTCAAAATGACAGCGATACTTATTTGTTGTTGCACACAATTTACAGTTTTTACACATCTTTTTCACATGATAAAGATGCATTGCTTAAAATGACAGCGATACTTATTTGAGAAAAATTGATAAAGATTCATTTCTCAAAATGACAGCGATACTTATTATATCTTCATTGCTCAAATTGGCAGCGATACTTATTTGATATTATACACAATTTTCAGTTTTTAAACAGCTTTTTCACATGATAAAGATTCGTTGCTCAAAATAACAGCGATACTTATTTGAGAAAGATTGATAAAGATTTATTGCTCAAAATGGCAGCGATACTTATAACATCTTCATTGCTCAAAATGACAGCATTTCATTGCTCATAATGACATCGACACTTATTTGATATTACACACAATTTGCAGTTTTTATACAACTTTTTCACGTGACAAAGATTCATTGCTCAAAATGACAGCGATACTTATTTGATATTGCATACAATTTTCAGTTTTTATACAACTTTTTCACATGATAAAGATTCGCCGTGTTCATGCGGAGTACGATCACGTTAAACATGTGGGTCCGAAAGTCCTTCCGAGAGGTTGGTGGTAGGGGAAGGAGGCTACGGTCCCTGTGGATGCCTCCCCCACTGGGTTCCGGTCTAAATTGAATGGCACTTCCCGACCGTCCAAACAGTTACCTTACACCTTTCTGGTAGGTCGGACGGTCTGGGTTTCAACAACAACAACAACATGATAAAGATTCGTTGCTCAAAATGACAGCGATACTTATTTGAGAAATATTGATAAAGATTTATTGCTCAAATGGCAGAGATACTTATTATATCTTCATTGCTCAAAATGACATCGACACTTATTTGATATTACACGCAATTTGCAGTTTTTATACATCTTTTTCACATGATAACTTAACGCATCTTAAAACGTCGTAATCTTCTCAAAATATCAAACCAACTTAAATATCACGAGAACGGTTCATCCTAGAGCAATATGCTTGATCTAATTTGTTTCGAAGTGAAAACTACATATGAAACAAGTATGAAATTAATACTTTTTTACAGATAAACAATAAACATATATATTTTTTTCAGATTTTGAGAATTTTGTTTGTCATTTTACAGAAAAGATTTACAAAAAAGTTTTACAAAAATGATTACCATTTTTTTTATTTTTGTAGAATAGTTTTTTAGCTAAAGAGGATACATACATTGCACGGACACACAGATACACACACACACACATACAGGCGTCACATTGGAAATGGTGGATTCGTGTTATGGGATAACTAAACGTCATATCTGTAATAATTTTCGACACGATTCTAATACTTTCCTTATACATTATCATGTATTCTTTTGAAAAATAACACTAATCACAAATTGTGACTTTGTAGCCAGTTTAACATTCTCTACCATATATGATAATTTATAGGGAACGTATTTGGATCATGTCGAAAATCGAAATGTGCGTTTTTGGCGTATCTACACGTTCCGGGACTTCTAGACTACGAAAATAGTATTTTTAGCGGAACGTGTGTATGTGCGGGTGCGTGTGTGTACGACTATGCATACATCCACTCTAGCTTAAAACAATTCGATTAAATTTTCTGATAGGTAAGTCACTTGGAGGTTACCATAGTGCTGATTATATTTTGTTACGATTTGAAAAAATAAAATATGCTTTTATTTACAAAATGACCTGCAAAATTTGAAGTAAAATACTAAATTTTCTTAAATACTTATTTTGCACGTTATTTTTGAAGACAAAAATATTAGACTAACCCCATTTCTCTGGAATAAACCGTTGTCGAGGTATTTCAGATTTATCATGTGTTCATAGTCACCAAATGAAAACATAAATTGAATTCAACCTGCAATTCGACGTCATTTCAGGTAAGTATCCTTGTAATTTTGTGCAATTAAACTTAATTTAATGCATTATGTAAGGAATAATGAATTTGAATTTTGTAAGGAAAGTCATGTGATGCCTACATCATATTTTCTAATGCAAAGAGAATTAAAAAAATTTTACAAAAGGAAAATATAGCTACAAGGTAAAATTGAAATAAGAGCTTACATACTAACCCATAGTGTCTCATTCTTATAATCACTGAGGATAATAGGGCTAATTTAGACTAGACATTTGTGTTGTGTAATTAATCATTAAATATTTTGTGGCCACGATTTTATTTAAGCACATAATCACACTATTAAAACAAATACAAGATGCATTTTAAACACGCAATTAAAAAAAATTTGATGTGGGCAGCACATGACTTTTCCTGCAGACTTATATTCACGTTCTTTTTATTTCTTCAATAATTCATTAAATTGAGTTTAATGGCACAAAATAACACCCATAATTATTTTAAATTACACTGAATTTGCACTTTTAATTCAATTGGTAATTAATTCATTTGGTAACTGGACTTATTACTTTCTTTATATACATAGTACAATGTATAAGGAAAGTATTGTGACGGGGTCGAAAATTCGAATTCGAGTTTTCGATGAGAGAGCATGTTTCAAGCATACCTGATCACGAATCGAATATTTTTGAGGTGATGTCTGTATGTATATATGTGTGTGTGTGTGTGTCTGTGTGCGTGTCTGTGGAGACGATATTTTACGAACGAATGGAGCGATTCCAACGAAATTTGGTACAAAAATTACAATCCATGAACACTGGAAATCTATCGTTTTTAAACACAATTGAATATTCAGGACCCCTAAACTTTCGAGTAAAATTTTGAAAAAATCATCAAAAAATCAAAACCTTTAATAAAGTTACGCAAACAGACATTTCTTATGTAATTTTTCATTAGAAAACGATTGACATAAACTTTAGAACGATAGCACAAACCGTTCTCGAGATATTGTACATTTTTCAAATGAATGTATCAAAATATCCCATAAATTAAAAAATAAATATTAACTGTTGAGAAACATGTTCACTTTTCCAGCAGTCAAATCTCATTCCGGTAGGAAATAACCGGGACGGTGTCGGAGATGTAGGAAATCGGCTTTTGACTGTCGAGGAATGAGGCAAGTTGAGGTAATTTTGCACGGTCGATCCAGTTTAGAGGGATCTCGCGGGCAAAATTTTATGTTATTTGGGCCGTGTGTGAGGTCTAAATAACCTTTCGATTATTATTTCCCCCAGTTTGCATTACAATTTATGTTTAGTTATACTAACAACTCTAACTGGTTCGGTTGCTAGACCAATCAAACCTAGCTAATCAGCATTTTCTGCGTTCTTAAGGTAGAGTAGGGATTCGGATCCTGAGAATTTCAGTGGCTTCTTGAGTAGTGGTTGCGTGAGTAGTGGGTTCTTGAGTAATGTTTTCTCGGGTAGAGGGTTCTTGGATTGAAAGAAGGGTTCTTCAGTAGACGATGAAGGATTTGTGTAGTGAGTGGAAGGAAACTCCATTCGATACAACGATGATTAGGAAAAGACTAGTATTCGAGGTGTAACCGTAATACGGGGAGAAGTAACAGAATACCGGGGTAAGCTTATAAGCTTTGTAAATGCGTATCCTTGTAAGCATTATCACCAGCCTAGTATATGGTAGTAATTTGTAGATTTGTAAATTAGTCTGAGCATGTGCAATAACAATTAGCATATATGTTGTTCGTTGCTTTAAACAGCAATATTTGGTAATTTCTGTGAAGTACCCAATACATTGAATTTGATTTAAAACAGTGCCGTCCTGTGTTATTGCCCTTGGACAGAAAGTTCTAAATATCAATTACTCTAAGTTTGAATTAGGTCACTTTTGACAGATTATGAAAATATTCTCTACAAATGCATGTAAAGAGGGTTAGAAGGCAAGACACATAAACTGTACACAGTGCAGTATTTAACGGTTTATGGAGATAATTCATAGATGGATAGTTTATGGCGATAAGTCATAGATAATTTCCATAACAGCCTCCGCGAAGATAGGCGATTTAGGCATGGACTGTATCCGCTTTAATTAGGCTTAGACATAGCGTTTTTTCTGAAGGCCAAAGAACTGGTCTTAGCCACTATCCGCTCATGAGATTCACCGGCGTGTCCTTATTTCGCATTAGGTTCTGGATTATCATTTCAGCGTTCTTGCCATCATTGATATTCATGACCAAAGAGAGATCCAATGGAGTAAGCAAATTAACCTGTGTCGCTATGCAGGGCATTTAACAACCGCTACAAATAAGCAATGGAAACTCAGGATCTGGTATAAAGAAAGCAAAATGCATTTTGGGACTCTGGCATACAAATTTGAATCTGTCTCTAATACAGTAAAAACTGAGATCCGTCCCTAACGAGCCTTAAGTAGAAACTGGTAAAACTTGAATTGCTTAGATCTTACCTTTTTTGTAGAAAGAGTAAATGAAAGGAATGTGAGATTTTCTGTCTCGTTCATTAGTTCAGGTTCCAGTGCGATATCTTGGTTGGAATAATTATGTTTTATTGGCTATCAAAATGACCCTCAATTTAAATGTAAGCATACATTTTCATTTTTAACACTTTACAACAAAGTTGAAAAGTGTTTATGACTTTGTTCATTCTGTCTGTCTGTCTGTCTGTCCGTTAGCACGATAACTGCCGTAAAAATGACTTAATCAAAATGAAATTTCAGTATGTTGTTCAGACGGTCTGTAGAGCCTATGGGAATATAAATGAATAATATCACCCAATTAGTTTTGGATTGAACCCGGGTCGAAAAAATGAAATACATTGAGCCCTATGGGACCTAATTTTTCAAACATTTTTCAAGCGGATTTAAAATTCACAAATTGCTTCGAAAATTTTAGGTAATATTCAAATTGTTCCATAAAATATATAAAAAAAAATTCAGCGAAATATATTCGGTGGTTTTTTAAATAAAAATTAAAATAATAATTACACCTCTTATATGCAACGATCACGTGGCCATGATATGAAACGATCACATGACCCACTTCAAAATGATATATGGCATCCATCTTGTTTCAAAATCGTGATTTTTTTAAGTTCTTTTTAATTCATATTGAGTGTTGTATCCGTCCTAAAACTACTTTATTTTTGCTTAAATTCTGTGCATCTACATACTGAAACAACGCAATGACAATATATTTGAGTTTAAATACTCATCTAAATTTGATTATTTCTACAACTAAGCCTATTTTTCACCTATGTAAAATGTAAAGAGCAAAATATATAGAATGAGTTGTATTAGAATTCCTGTATTTTTTAACACAAAATAATTTAATCCATGGAGTCTGCATGGCTGATATGAATGAAATATTAATTGATTTCATAAAGAGAAGGACGATTTTTTTCGATGAAGTTTCAAGCATAGAGTTTAATTTTTTGTAGCTCCATGGTCTTAAACAAAATGTTTAAATAAAATAAATTATTATAGTATTGTGATGAATGAATTGTGATGAATGAATGAGAAAGTTATGAATGAAATCCTGTTTTTATAGAGAGATCCAGGCGTGTTACTTTTTCTATGACGTCATTTGAATTAATTTCAGTTGTTTTCGATGAAGTTTTCAAATATAATAAATTATCGTAGTATTATGATAATTCTAAAACTATTACCGAGGAATGTATAACATTTTAGAGATGTTTAAACCAGGCAATTTATATTTCAATGCCGTCATTTGAATGAAGTTCATTTTTTTCGAAGAAGGTTTAAGTTTTCAAATATAATAAATTAATGCAGTATTGTGATAAGTTTCAAAATATTACCGAGGAATGTATTGCATTTTAGACTTGTTTAAATAAAATTGCATTGAAGTTGGAAAGTGTTTCATAATCAATGCTTTAAGCATGATTGATCTTTCTTGTTTTCTATTCATCGACTGCCGGGAAATCTTCTGCTGCTCTCACGCAATTGTTTATATGTTTGACAAGGTCCACAATTTTTGAAAACTTTGTTTTTCTAATATTGTCCTTTTCAAGTCACTTTGTAGAATTTTATGGTGTGCTTTTTGCTTGTCTGACTTTCACACTGACAAAACACTATTCCCATAGTGTAATGTGAGTGATAAAAACACACACAAAAGTAGCATTTAAACTTAGACAAAACAAGTGCCCCTACCACACAAACACACATACACACAAACACACATCGCACGGTAAGTACTGGTAGCACACTGGTGGGAATGAATTTGAGCTGAAAACTGTGTTACGTAGCATAGCAAGTATTTCTGAAACAGTCTTCTTCTCTTATTACTTTATTTGCAAAAAAAGCTATGTTTCGCTTGCTTTATTTATTTCTTTACTGGCGGATTCTTCTCTCTTTTGTTTTATACAATCCTTAAAATGGGATTGTTTTATTCTATCGCGCAATGAATGAACACATATTTAAAATTACGTTGAACTTGCTGTTTTTAATATATCTCATTTTTCTTTTTTTTTCTTGCCGCAATATATCGTCCGTTAAAAAACAGAAATATTTTTAGAATGGTTACTGTGGGCTTTTAGAATGGCTATTTTTAGAATGGCATTGTAAAAAGTGGTTTCGCCCATCTTGTCAACCAAAAATTATATATAAGTGAAATAGTTTTTTTAATTTTTATTTAATACCTTTTCCTAATATTTAATGGGGATATGAAGCAAACGAACACTTTTATTATATAGATTCGCAGCAAAATCTAATCAAAATCACACTAACCTCTTATTGTATTTGACATATTTACTAAAAATCTGTCAAATTGATTTTGACCTAGAATATATTTAAAATGTTGCACACTTGAAAAGCAAAAATATGTTTCTTTTCATTTTTTGAGTTCTCAGTTAGATGCAAATATACCATAGGAATATTGTCAGATGGTAGTGTGAATAAATTTAAATCAATGAATGTGTAAGATGTTGTGAGGACCACAACATGGCAAAGAGTAAAAATATTGGTTCTAATATATAAGATTCCTACATTGAATGAAAGAAATGTCCCCTTCATATTTAATCTTTTGCCAAAGATGAGGTAAATTAATTTCCAGGATGATAAAATAGACCTGAAAAATATAAAAACAAATTTAGTTAAATAAATTTTTATCTTGTAATGGCGGCTATCTATCTCAAAGAACATTGGTCATTTCTCCCATATCACTCAAGATAGATGGCCAGTAATATATTTTTATTTTGTTTTAAACTACTGCACAACTTGTATATTATACTGTATCATATATATATATATATATATTTATATATATATATATATATATATATATATATATATATATATATATTTTCCAATGAATTGTTGTTTAGTAGGAATGTTCATCTATGATTCATATTCATATTCTGTTCTGCATGTTTGGGAAGTTGTATTCTGAATTGCTTGTCCAGTCTTCAGCTTAGAGTCACTGGACGGGTTTGGGATTATTTCCGTGAACGTTCGTACTGCCTCCCTGGTAGAATTTCGACTTGTTCATTCCGGTGCTTCTAGATTAAGTTGTTGAGGTTGATCGTGTATACACGTGGTAGAAGAGGAATGATTCATGCCGCATGGTAATACAATTTTCGTAATGTATCCTTTTTTCATTTTTTCATTTTTTGATGCCTGTAGTCTGAGTTTAAGCATTTATAGTAATGTACTATTGCTTAATCTGAAACAGGCATTTGTCTGGGTTAATTAGAATTAAATACTCAGACCTGAAGAGGAATTTAATTCTGATTAATCATCGAATTTGGGAAGGTTCTGTTCTTTTCTCTTATCGGCATTATGGCCGTGAATTTGCTTCTATGGTGATGTTAATATTACTTGAATTGTATTTTTATTATTTTTTATTTTTACATAATTCTTATTATTACATTTCAAATATATATATATATATATATATACGTATATATATATATATATATGTATATATATACATTTAATACCTTTTCCTAATATTTAATGGGGATATGAAGCAAACGAACACTTTTATTATATAGATTTGCAGCAAAATCTAATCAAAATCACACTAACCTTTTATCGTATTTGACATATTTACTAAAAATCTGTCAAATTGATTTTGACCTAGAATATATTTAAAATGTTGCACACTTGAAAAGCAAAAATATGTTTCTTTTCATTTTTTGAGTTCTCAGTTAGATGCAAATATACCATAGGAATATTGTCAGATGGTAGTGTGAATAAATTTAAATCAATGAATGTGTAAGATGTTGTGAGGACCACAACATGGCAAAGAGTAAAAATATTGGTTCTAATATATAAGATTCCTACATTGAATGAAAGAAATGTCCCCTTCATATTTAATCTTTTGCCAAAGATGAGGTAAATTAATTTCCAGGATGATAAAATAGACCTGAAAAATATAAAAACAGATTTAGTTAAATAAATTTTTATCTTGTAATGGCGGCTATCTATCTCAAAGAACATTGGTCATTTCTCCCATATCACTCAAGATAGATGGCCAGTAATATATTTTTATTTTGTTTTAAACTACTGCACAACTTGTATATTATACTGCATCATATATATATATATATATATTTATATATATATATATATATATATATATATATATATATATATATATATATATATATATATATACGTATATATATATATATGTATATATATGCACATATATATATATATATATATATACATATATATATATATATATATATACGTATATATATATGTATATATATATACATATATATATATATATATATATATATATGTATATATATATACACATATATATATATATATATATATGTATATATAAATATATATATATATATATATATATATATATATATATATATATATATATATATTATATATATATAATAAAAAAAATTGATAAAATATTAAAAGATTAAAAGGTTAGAGATAAAAATCATATAAATGAAATGCGCAATGCAGTATTTTTCTCATTATACGAAATATAATAAAATAAGATAGAATTAGGATACAAATGGAATAAAAATGGATGGGAAGACTAACGGGCAATATACTGAAAAAGCCTAAGGGGGGATTGTGACCCCTTAAATCCCCGGTTACAGCATGCTGCTAGGCCGCGGCATACTTTCGGTATGGCCACAATTCCCGTAGCACTTCTCCAATGTATGTACTTCGAATGAATAGACCTTGATTTTTCAAAGGAGTAAAGAAGAAATAATACCTAATTCCTATAGAACGTTGTCAGAATCCAAAGACAATATAAGAAGAATTCATCCTTCTCCCTCATTATTATAAACAGTCATAAACCATACTATGTTTCACTTTCCCGTATCAAATCATTAGAGCATTCTGTTGTTTCTTCTTTCGCCATGAGTGAAAGTAGTTGTCATAAAATCGTGATCCAAATCTCTATTTCTTTTTGTTGCCATTTCGTCATTACAAACTTCCATGATGTTATGTACTTGTGAATATTTATGTTTGTAATGATAATTTAGTTGACGCTTTCAAAAGGCCGTAGGATACTTTTGTCGCATTGCTTCCCTTATCACAAATGTATCTCTATCTATTCTTTCCTTTTCATTGTTGATGATTCGTTGATGTCTTTTTAGATGTTGCATAATAACATTACGGAATATGTTACGATGTATATTGCTATTCCAATGCGTCAGATAATTGATCTTTATATCAAAATTTTTTCGTTTGTCATATATTTTGAATATAATGTGATCCTGGTCGTTGTATCTAATATTGCAATCTGGGAAGTTAATTTCCTTTGGATCACTTTCTATTGTCTCGATTAGTTTTAAATCTTCAGGATAAAATGTAAAATCGAATTGATAATTGGGGTCTGTTGCACCTGTTATAACATCATCAACGTATCTCATATATATTAATTCATTATTAATATGTGACTTTGATTCGAACTAATGTAAGTAAATATCACCCAATATCGACGAACATCCACCACCCATATGAATTCCATGGATTTGTTTATAATATCTGGAGCCATTAAACAAAATGTTTTCAAATATCACTATTTTTACAATAGATTTGTATTTGTTGATCTCAATATATAAATTGCATATCATATCTTTCATAAGTTTCAATTAGGATATCATAGAGGTTGTTTAGATGTACATTATTAAACAAGTTCTTGAAGTCAAAACTTTTTAGGTAAATGCGTTCGGGTATATGCTTAAATGTTTCTATTACTTCCAAACTGTTGGTAATCATACAAGCTCCCATACTTTTGATTTGCTTAAGTACTGGTTTCATAATCGACAACAGATTTTTATTAGCAAATGTCAAATAAGTTTTAAAACCAACTGTAACATGTCTGAATCGAATAGTTTTTTTATGAATGTTTGGTATTAGAAACAAGTAAGGAAAATTGATATTTTTAAGCAGGATATCGATTATTTTAGGCATCGCTTTTATTTTATTTTCGATTATAATTAGTGGCTACTTGATTTCTATGTACAGATCTGTATTTTCATAACACTTCTTCAATTCCTTTATATAAAACTGTTTGAATGTAAATGCACATTTGGAACTTACTTTATCTACGTAAGTGATAACATATTTGTTTCTAATATTATTTAAATATTTATAATCCAGATGAAATTTTTCTTTTGAAGTTTCATTGTTACCTCAACAAGATATAAAACTTTGATTAATATGGTAACGCCATTCGTTAAAAGTTGTTGTAGGTAAACTATATTTAACGGCATTTCTGTATATAAATTCATCCAAATCGGCTTTAAAAAGTTGATCTATGTTATTATAATTCTGTAAACGGTATTTAGTTCCTATTTCAAAAAATCGCTATCAAATCCTTATTTTCGATGACACTAATAACGTGACCCAGATGACATGATGACGTGACCCAGATGATCTCCACTAATGACGTGACCCAAATCTCCATTACAATATTTATTGGATTTGCAATCACAATTCAGTTCGACCGAATCATTCAAACTTTGATATATCAAATTATAATTAAATAGCTTTCTTCCCAATGGCCTCACATATTTATCTGCAATCTTTACTCTGAGGTTTTTAATACGAAATAGATCACTGCATTTGTTAATAATTTGCCGTAATGGGATTGTATCAAAAGTTTTGTTTTGATAAGTCACTCCTAAGTATTCTTTCAGGCAATTTTCTTTATTATTCACACATAGTGATATTGCGTAAAACTTGGCCCTCAATTTTAAAAAATCGCACATAATGGCAATGTTAGTATTTTGATAAAAATTTAAATCTGCACTTTTCCTGATAAAATCCTGATTGGTCCATAACTTCCAAATTCGTACAATATTTTTTTTTTCTTATTCCATATACGTGGTTTTTTATCCAATTGGTTCTGTATTTATTTTGGGTCATCAATATCTCAGTAAAATCTTTATATCGTAATTTACATCTTGAGTAATTGTCCTTTTTAACACGTCCTCCTCGTTTCCACCGTTTTCTTACTTCACCAACTACATTTTTATATACAATATCTGTATTATTAAGTTTGTAATAGTCAAGATTGTAAGTATTACTGTATTTGATGGAATTTAATCCGTATGGGAAAATTGTACAGAATTGTTCAATATGAACATTTTCCAACCATAATCGTTCTTCATTATTCACTACGATATCGATAATGGACACTGTAATGTCATTAAAACTGTGCTAGTTATAATGACGAAGTTCCAAATTAGTTTCTATATTTTCATTGTTCTTTAGTTTATTAACTTGGCTACGGTGGAGATTAATACGCAAATTTAAATAATTTTTGTTTGTCCAATGTAGTGAAGTCGACATTGATTACAAGTAATACAATATATAACGTTGAAAACTTTACAAAATTTCTTGAAATTGGCATGTTTTTCTAATATTTGATTAGGATTTGCACATGGGCAAAGTTTACAACGTTTAGTCGTACATCAACTATATTTAAAATTTTCCATACTTTGTGTATGACGCTGATAACGTTTATCACAAAAATTAATAAAAGATTTGTCCTTGTTTTCAATATAGTTAAGACAAATTACGTTTTTTATTTGTTCCTTCTGATGTAATGCGTCTGGTTCAAAAAATGTCGAATAGAGCGCATATACAGGTTACTGAATGACGATCTAGTGGTGCCCTGTATACCAATATACCGAGCGATTTGTAAATTTATTACAAAAGTTGCCAGTCACTATAAAAATTAGTTGTATTCATCATATATTTCAAATTGCTTATAATAATGAAGGGGAAGGATGAATTCTTCTTATGTTGTCTTTGGATTCTGACAACGTTCTATAGGAATTAGGTATCATTTATTCTTTACTCCTTTGAAAAATCAAGGTCAATTCATTCGAAGTACATACATTGGAGACGTGCTGCGGGAATTGTGGAAATACCGGGAGTGTGCCGCTGCCTAGCAGCATGCTGTAACCGGGGATTTAAAGGGTCACAATCTCCCGTAGGCTTTTTTAGCATATTGCCCGTTAACCTTCTCATCCATTTGTATTCTAATTCTATCTTATTATATATATATATATATATATATATATATATATATATATATATATATATATATATATATTTATTTATTTATTTATGCTTGATATTAATAAATATTTTGTGACTATAGGTATTTTTAAAGGAGATACTAACATCCAAATAAGAAATTTAGTTTACCCAAAATAAAGGATATTGTGTTTTTGTTAAAATTTAATACGACAGATGTTATGATAAAAATTGATTTCTCTTTCTTGTTTTGATGAAGATTCTTTGGCATACAGTGTTATCATAAAAACAATATTTTTTTTTCAATTTTCTCCCTTCCACATAATTTTTAAAACCCTACTGAAATATCTTTGTTTTAGCTTTCGCAAAATGGACTTATAACATACCTGTCAATTTAAATTATATGTTATATTTTAGCTTCTTTTTATATTCTAAAGATAATCGTATTTCTTACACTAAAAATTATTTTTAAAGGAAATAAAGAGCCGAAATGCATTCACACAATTTTGAGTCCGCCAGTGTGTGCTTTAAGTATATTTTTGCAATGTATATATATACCTACTTCAGAACTTAAGAATTATCTGTCTTCCAAAACCTACTCGTCAAATTTTCATGAAATTTGACATTTACGTAGGTCTGTCGTTACCTCGGTGGGTACAAATCGAAAAATAAGAAAAAACTAATTTGTCAAAAATTATTTGAAATACATATTAAGCTATCTTCATTATTATTAAGTATTTTGCATTTTGGAACATATATAAATATTTTATGAATGAACCACGGTCCGTAATAAAATAAAAAATCTGATGTGGGCAACACATGACTTTTCTTATATAATGTAATGCATTTACTACTTTTACAGTAAAAAAATAGGTTTTTCTTATAGTAGATACTAATATTCTTTCCAAGATATTGAACTGTCGACAATTAGTCTTTATTTTCATTGATTTAGCGTCATTTTTATCCATTTGCCGAAATTTTCGTTAATTTGGCAACATTTCAAAAAGTCGCCAAGTTGGCGACATTCCGCCAAATTCGTCGCCAAAATCTCGCCAAGCGTTATGGACGAAGAATAAATTGTTCTTACAGGAGATAAATGAATATTGGCGTTCAAATGCAAAGGTATTTACTCAAAGTATCTTTTTTCATGAATGGAACGACCCAGATCCACAAGAATGATGTCACCCAATTTATCGCATGGTATTGCATATGAAAAGTGAACATTTTTCTCAATAGGAAATATTTTTTTTTTCATTTTATATGACTTTTTAATAATTTTTTTGAAAAATGTGCAATATCTCGAGAACGGTTTATGTTAGCGTTCTAAAATTTATGTCAATCGTTTTCAAATGAAAAATTACATAAGAAATGTCTATTTGCGTAGCTTTATTAGTGGTTTTGATTTTTTAACGATTTTTTCCAAATTTTATTCGAAAATTTAGGGGGGTTCTGATCATTCGATTACGCATAAAAACAATAAGCTTCCAGTGTTTGAGGATTGTGATTTTTGTACCAAATTTGGTTCGAATCGGTTCATTCGTTCGTCAGTTATAGTCTCCACAGACTCACTGACACACACACACACATACTTTCACACACACACACACACACACACACACACACACACAGACATCGCTTCAAAAATGCTTGATTCGTGATCAGGGATACTTGAAACGTGCTCTCCCGTCGAAAACTCGATTTCGAATTTTCGACCCCGTTACAATACTTTCCTTATACATTATGTATATAAGGAAAGTAATGAACCAAATTTGAAAAATCTGCACAAATCAAGAATGAACATTACTATAAAGTGTGTTTTATTTATCCTTTTGGTTTGATAATATCAGAAATTAAATGAGGAAACAGCTATTCACTGAGATTATATTTAAAAAAATCTGATTTGGGCAACACATGACTTTCCTTATATAATGTAATGAATTTACTACTTTTACAGTAAAAAAATAAGTTTTTCTTATAGTAGATACTGATATTCTTTCCAAGATATTGAATTTTCGACAATTAGTCGTCATTTTCATTGATTTAGCGTCATTTTTATCCATTTGGCGAGATTTTCGTTACTTTGGCAACATTTCAAAAAGTCGCCAAGTTGGCGACATTCCGTTAAATTTGTCGCCAAAATCTCGCCAAGCGTTATGGACGAAGAAATAAGTTATCTTACAGCAGATAAATGACTATTGACGTTCAAATACAAAAGTATTATTCAAAGTATCCTTTTTCATGAATGGAACGAACTAGATCCACTAGAATGATGTCACCCAATTTATCGCATGGTATTACATATGAAAAGTGAACATGTTTCTCAATAGGAAATATTGTTTTTTTATTTTATATGACTTTTTGATAATTTTTTTTAAATGCGCAATATCTCGAGAACGGTTCATGTTAGCGTTCTAAAATTTATGTCAATCGTTTTCTAATGAAAAATTACATAAGAAATCTCCATTTGTGTAACTTTATTAGTGGTTTTGATTTTTTGACGATTTTTTCAAAATTTCATTCGAAAATTTAGGGAGGGTTCTGAACATTCGATTGCGTATAAAAATAATAGGCTTCCAGTGTTTACGGATTGTGATTTTTGTACCAAATTTGGTTCGAATCGGTAGATTCGTTCGTCAGTTATCGTCTCCACAGACTCACTGACACACACACACACACACACACACACACACAGACATCACTTCAAAAATGTTTGCTTCGTGATCAGGTACTATGCTTGAAACGTGCTCTCCCGTCGAAAACTCGAATTCGAATTTTCGACCCCGTCACAATACTTTCCTTATACATTATGTATATAAGGAAAGTAATAAGAAATTTATAATATATAAGTTGATCAGTATTAAATTTCAGTAAATAATCCTTAACCTTAGCCGGAAGAGAATTATAATTTAAAGAAACTTTTAGAAGTTGTTGTTACTCATTAATAATTTGTATTTTGCATAATATTGATAACAAAGGGTAGGGATAGTCTTAAAGACTCGATCAAAGATAGATTAAGGAATAACTAATTTTTCCCCACCTTTAAGCAACCATGGTAGCAAAACGATCTTCGGTGTCATTACACACATTAACAACGCCCGGTCGTCCAAATAGTTGCTCAAGTCCTCTGGATGAGTCAGACGGCTTGGGTTTTCTACATATTAACAACGTGAGTCTTAATCCAGCTTAACTATTTACTTTCCTTATACCAATAATGTACAAGGAAAGTATTGTGATGCGGTCGAAAATTCGAAGTCGAGTTTTAGACGGGAGAGCATGTTTCAAGCATCCCTGATCACGAATCAAACATTTTTGAAGTGGTGTCTGTGTGTGTGTGTGTGTGTGTGTGTGTGTGTGAGAAAGTATGTGTGTGGTGTGTGAGAAAGCATGTGTGTGGTGTGAAAGTATGTATGTGTGGTGTGAAAGTATATGTGTGTGTGTGAAAGTATGTGTGTGGTGTGAAAGTATGTTTGTGTGTGTGTGTCAGTGTGCCTGTGGAGACGATAACTGACGAACGAATGGACTGATTCGAAAGAAATTTGGTACAAATATCACAATCCGTAAACACTGGAAGCTTTTTGTTTTTGTAAGCAATCGAATGTTCAGAACTCCCCTAAATTTTCGAGAGAAATTTTGAAAAAATAGTCAAAAAATCAAAACCGCTAATAAAGTTAAGCAAATAGACATTTCTTATGTAAATTTTCATTAGAAAACGATTGACATAAATGTTAAAACGCTAACACGAACCGTTCCCGAGATATTGCATATTTTTCAAAAAAATTATCAAAAAGTTATATATAATAAAAAAAAAATATTTTCTATTTAGAAACATGTTCACTTTTCATATGTAATACCATGCGATAAATTGGGTGACATCATTCTCGTGAATCTAGCTCGTTCTATTCATGAAAAAAGATACTTTGAGTAATACTTTTGTATTTTAACTCCAATAGTCATTTATCTGCTGTAAGAATAACTTATTTCTCCGTCCATAACGCTTGGCGAGAAATTTGGCGACGAATTTGGCGGAAAGTTGCCAACTTGGCGACCTTTTTAATTGTTGCCATATTAACAAAAATCTCGCTAAATTGATGAAAATGACTCTAAATCAATGAAAATTACGACTAATTGAAGAAAATTCAATATCTTGGAAAGAATATAAGTTTCTACTATAAGAATAACATTTTTTTAATTGTAAAAGTAAAAAATTCATTGCATTATATAAGGAAAGTCATGTGTTGCCTACATCAGATTTTTTTACTTGAATTTAGAGACATAATTGCAAACAAACTGCCAGAGTAAATATTGACATTAATTTGTTTATCCTCAACCTATTTTATCGAATATTTGATAGCAGTTAACTCCGACTGAAAAACAGAGTTATTAGAATACAATTTATACATAATAATGTCGATAAATGCATCATTTTCAATAATTGCCCTACATGGATAATTGCCTCAGCTCAATAAATAGCGTTGTTTGGGACGCCGGAGGTCAGTGGTTCGATTCCTATTTAAAACTGAAGTTACTTGCAATAGCACCCTAGCAAATTATATTTCTCATTATACGCAATGGTGATTAGTGTCTAAATAGATTTATGACAGTAGTTTATATTTATGCGAGTTGTGACGAATACGATGCTATAATCTATTAAGAGATTCAAAGGAACTAGAAGATAAAAACAGATTAGACTACCTATCGATGTGGAATCATGAAGGAGTTAAATGAAGAGGTTTTATTATTAATAAAGATGGCAACGATAATTACCGTGGAATGCCAAAAAAGTATGCAATATAATCTTCCAAGCAACTGTTGATTGAAGATTTGATTCTCCACTGTCACATCATTTCTTTATAACTTTAGGTTGGGGTATTAGTCTGTTTTTTTTCTGTTAGAGATACATTGTTATGTGGAAATCGTTTGCAAAAATTTTGAACAAACTGCTATGACAGACTTCCATTCCTTAAATAAATTAATCGCATTTTAGAGAAAACAGGAAAATGTTTTCAACTTCGTAAAATAAATCCTATTTTTCTTTATCAGTTTAACATGTTTTGAAAATATGTCTTAGCTGAAAATCCTTTCAATCGCTTGTAATTCTAAATGAATATTATAAATACTTGTAAACGGACGAAGTTTAGTTTTCATTTCGAATATTTACACTTTCTATTAATTTGGAAGATTATCTAATTAAGACTAAAATAAATATTCCAATCCAAATTAAAATAAATGCTTAAACGTTTCAATTACACTAAACATATGCTACAGGTATAGCCCAAACTTGGAAAAAACTAGCTTTATCGGGGTAAAACCCACATTATTCAAAAGGATTGGATAAACCTAGGTTTAACAGCCCTGCTAGAATAAAATGGATTTGGTAGATATGAGAAACATTTGCATTGTTAAAATGCGTGCGACTCTGTATGTATTAATGTCTTTCATTTATCTCAGCTGTTTCGCGCTCCTAAAAGTCGTCAATATATTATGAAAGCGTTTTTCTGTGAAAGACTGTTAGCTTTGCAAAAATTAATCCAATAATGATCTATTTGTCTCTATCTGTTTTTCTATCTATATGTCTGTTTGTCTGGAAAAATTGTTAGATGTCGCTGAATTGATGAGAATGTTGTTAAATTGCTGAAAAGTTGAGTTAAAGAAAAATACGCCAGATCAATAAAATATAAAATTAAATCTTATATATAAAGCACAAACATTGATAAAATATCAATAAATCGGTGAAAATGTTGCCAAATTCTCAAAACTTCAATAGCTCAAAAATTTGCACTGCTAATTAAAGTTCTTCTTTATACTCTGGTCGCTTTCAGAAAATTATTAATTAAATATTAGTTCCCCAAAATATAATGAGTTTCACTGTTCGTGGAACAGCTATGTATTTTTGATAGAAGTCTAGGGGAGAGTAAATTAATTGCATTATTTTAGTGGATTGTATAAGTATGTATGCATGTTTTGATAGGGAGTCGTATAAGAAATAGTAATATCGAATGGGAGGTGTGTATGGCTCGTATGTGTATGTGGGTATTAGAAGAGCAATAGCGGAGCGGATGGATGGAAATAATTTCCAACTTTGCAAATGGCAGAGAAATAATCTTTTCCAACTTTAGCTCGTCTTATGACGGCTTCTCTTTTGGTTAACAATAAAATGTTAGGATTTTGAATTATTTATATGAAGCTTCTGAGAATCAGACCAAAAATGGTTTAAATGAATATATATATATATATATATATATATATATATATATGTGTGTGTGTGTGTGTGTGTATGTGTGTGTGTGTGTGTGTGTGAGTGTGTGTGTGTGTGCGTGTACTATAAGTTTCAATTATATAAATAAATTTCATTGCAGTAAAATTATTCATACATAAAATTCAATGTCGTGTGACCTGTACCGTTAATACCCTGGTTATGTGATTGATCAAGATGGCTTACTCTTCGTTATTATACTTTATGTACTACCGCGATATACAAGGTGTCCCGTCAACACCTCATAAACTCTGCGGCGTGAAAATCTTCGTTCGAAGTGCATAAAAATAACCCAAGAACCATATCTCCACGACCTATAGTTTTTGAGAAAAATGCTAAAGAAAAAGTATGACGTCACATCCAGTGCAAGGAAAATAAGCTTTATTGGAAACATGCGAAACTGCACAACGATGAGAATAAAATATTTAAAGAATAAAAATAAAAGTGTCAGCCCCCATCATGATGATTACAAAAAGGGAAAAGTAACATAATAAGAGACTAACGATAGGTGCGTGTCAATTATGCAAATGAACAGACGTCGTTTGGCTCATATATAAGGCAGCATCTGGAAGCTGCCGGTGTTCTTCGCATGTTGATAATGTATTCCGTTCGTGAATATTGCGACATGTACATTATCTTTGGTCAAAGTAATGGCAATGACTTGCGAACTACGATGGAGTATGCCCGTCGCTTTCATCCCGATGCCAATGTCATCCATAGGTTGGATGACAGACTGTAAAATACTGGAAACGTTCATCCGACAGAAACTCTCTGCGATGTTGGTGGTAGGACAACTCAGGGCTGACCCTACCACAAGAAGATGTGATACTGCGACGGGTTAAAGCAAATCCGGAGTTGAGTAGACATGCACTATGCAGGCATTTTAATGCGAGTAGCAGCACTGGGGATAGGATATTACAGCCAGAAAGACTATACACATTTCACTGTCGAATCGTGCAAGACATCCAGATGACGTGCACAGACGCATCGACTTTTGTGAATGCCTATTGCAACAACATGAAACCGACAATGATTTCATTGGAAATATCTTGTGAACGGATGAAACACATTTCACACATGACGGGGTCTTCAACAGTCACAACAGCCATGTGTGGTCAAAGACCAATCCTCATGAAATCCGCTTGCAGAGACTGGTCGGCTGGTCTGTAGATGTATAGGCCGGCATACTCGGCAATCGCATTATTGGACCATATGAATGGCTTACGAGATATTCATACTTGTTATTTCTTCGTGATGTACTAACTGCTATCCTAGATGACATACCTTTATCGACAATACGTGGTCTATGATTCCAGCATGATGGATCAGCGGCGCATTTCAGCTCTCCTGCACGTGATTCTTTGGATATGGAATACCCAAGTAGCAGGATTGGAGGTGGGGATCCGGGTATATGGCCGCCATGATTGCCAGATTTGACAGCTTTGAATATCTTCCTGGAGGCCATCTGAAGGAATTGGCATATCGAAACCCAATTACTACAGAAAGCTATTTAGCTGCTCGTCTTCATGCTGTGTCCATTTTTGTGGACAACATGGTACTGGATTGTGTGCAGTCAACTATTCTACGTCGCGTATGCTTACCTCGATATACGCGGAGGTAATTTTAAGCATTTTCCAATGTATACATAATGCCGTATGCAAGTACCGATGCTCATGTTTCTAATAAAGCTTATATTTAGTGCACCGGATGTGACGTCATACTTTTTCTATCGACTTTTTCTCGAAAACTATGGGTCAGGTACGGTTCTTAGGTAATTTTTATGTACTCCGAGAGAGGATTCCCCCTCTGTAGAGTTTATGCGGTCTTGACTGGACACCCTGTAGATCTATATACTTTTATAATGAGCCGTCTTCGGAAGATTTTAGAAAAATACATATGAGATCGGATTCCCATGAGGTATACAAAGCATTGAGTCTGGTATACATAAATCAATAGCGGCAATCAACTGACTTTTCCTACAATATTTGAGAAAGTGAGATAATGAAACATTTGTGATTTGTATGACAAAGTTCTTGAATTATAGTAGTTGATGTCGGCCATGCACCGAATTTATTTACATCTAAAATATTCTAGGATCCTACGAATGGAATGTATAGTAATTCAAACAAGTAGTATACTCAGTAAATACCACCAGCCGACCTTCCCTACACTGTGCAAAAGAATATGATATTAGACAGTTTGTGTAGTTTATATCAGTGTCCCTAGGTAGTATAAGTTGATAGTGGATATGAATTAATTTTTTCTTTCACTTTTTCAAATTATGGACTGGGTTCCTACTTATTGGGCTCATGGCAATGACCTCAGGTAGTTTTAATTAAATAGTGGCTATTAACTGACTTTCACTTCACTTTTAGAAAAAGTGACATACTCGACCATTAGAAGTATATATTAATGTCTCGGAGTTGTCGAACCAAATATTGTCTATGAATTGACCATAGTAAAATCTAAATCAACAATTTTAAATTTCATCAATCATATAAATAAATAAATAAATAAATAAATAAATAAATAAATAAAGAAAGAAAGAAATATATATATATATATATATATATATATATATATATATATATATATATATATATATATATATATATATATATATATATATATATATATATTATATACATATATATATGTATGTATATATATATTAATTATACATATATATATATAAATATATATATATATATATATATATATATATATATATATATATGCTATTTTATACCAATTTAGTGCCTAATTTATTTGTAATATTTTCTTATCATGTTTTTTTAAAATATTCAACGGTTTGTCGTATAGTACTTTTGATGTCACATTTACATTTCAGTACATCTTCCTTTCACATATGTTATACAGAACATTTTCTTTTAATGATCTATCTCAGGTATATATAATACAAGTAAAATAAAAATTCTTCAATTTTATATATATATATATATATATATATATATATACGCGAATACTCACTTAAATGCGTCTAATACTACAATGTGTAATGGAAAATATTGGAGAGCATTCGAGTATTCGAAAATATTCGAGACTGGAAATCTACAATAAAATACCACTAGAAGAAATTCGAATACCTCGGACATCGCGCCGTGATAAGCAGCAAGCTCTGGAGTAAAATGTCAGGATACTCCAGAAGAAAAACATTTCTAAAGTACCTTGAGGAATGTTTTATTCTACCAAATAAAAACATTATTGTCTACTGGAAAAATGAATGCCTGTATCCTAGCTTAAAACAATTATTTTTGGAGTATTTAATCACAACTCCAAATTCCAGTATTTAATCACAACGCCGTCCTGGTTGAATCTGTAGAAAAAACATATAAAAAAATGAAGAAGTAAAAAAGAAGTTCAAAGTTGACCTGTTTTTGATAAATAACAGAATGTAAAATACTGGCTGTTTTGTTATCTGTATATATTTATTTACACAACCGGCTACTATATTATGATTGAGTACACAATATATGTGGATTCAATCATGATACCTCAAATTAACTTCTTTAACTCTTCAAGCTAACTTTCTGAATCAGTGTGCTGTTGCCCCTGGCTGTAAAGCTCTTTTCTATCAATTAATACCAAAGTTTTGATGTATGCCTCTTTACTTATCATGTCTTAGATTTACGCTACCAAGGTCAAATAAATACTTAATAAAAAACAGAAATCCGAACAGAAATTTGATCTTCACTTCATCATTAACGTAGATCTGGTTCATTCCTTTGACGAGAAAAGACACTTTACGTAATATAGGGCACCTTTCTTAATTTAGGTAATTTTGACACCAAGTTCAATTTCAGTTTCTCAGCAACGCTCGACAATACATTTGGTGAAATTGGATACTAATTTAACGAAAGACAGTCAACTTGGCAATTTTTTGCCCCAGATTGACAAACATTTCGTCAAAATTGCAAAAATAACGCTGAATTAACGAAAATGGCAGCAAAATAATCAATAAATTAATATAGTGTTGCTCGAAATATAAGTTAATTGGCTATTTCGAAATAGTTATACAAGTTGCCATCCGAAAAACCGTCATATGTACAATTCAACGTTGAAAACATTTGTCGTTTATCTTATATACAAATTTTTCTGCTGTAAAAGATGAAAATTCAATGCAATTATATAGCGAAAGTTATGAGCTGCCCACATCAGATTTTTTCTTTACTTCTAAAATCGTGAAGGATACTACAGCTACTGATCTAACGTTGCTACGCTGTTGAGTGAGAAATCCCATTGATGGGATACAAAGATGCATTTGATTGCAAAATGTGGGTAAATTATAATACAAAATAAAATAAAAATATATAAAATATCATTAAATTATAATGTATTTGCAGGATTTTACTCTGTTTGAAATGGTACAAATTTGGTACAAAAATCATAATCCCTAAACACTGGAAGCCTATTGTTTTTATACGCAATCGAATGTTCAGAACCCCTCTAAATTTTTGAGTGAAATTTTGAAAAATTCGTCAAAAAATCAAACCGCTAATAAGGTTACGAAAATAGACATTTCTTATGTAATTTTTCATTAAAAAACGATTGGCATAAATTTTGGAACGCTAACATGAACCGTTCTCAAGATATTGCACATTTTTCAAAAAAATTATCAAAAAGTCATAAAATAAAAAAAAAATATTACCTATTGAGAAGCATGTTCTCTTTTCATATGTAACACTATGCGATAAATTGGGTGACATCATTCTCGTGGATCTAGCTCGTTCCATTCATGAAAAAAGATACTTTGAGTAATACTTTTGTATTTGAACGCCAATAGTTATTTATCTGCTGTAAGAATAACTTATTTCTTCGTCCATAACGCTTGGCGAAATTTTGGCGACAAATTTGGCAAAATGTCGCCAACTTGGCGACTTTTTTAATTGTTCCCAAATTAATTCCCAAATTAATGGATAAAAATGACGCTAAATCAATCAAAATGACAACTAATAGAAGAAAATTCATTATCTTGGAAAGAATATAAGTATCTACTATAGAAATAACATTTTTTAACTGTAAAAGTAGTAAATTCATTGCATTATATAAGGAAAGTCATGTGTTGCCCACATCAGATTTTTTTTAATTTTACATGCTCTCGCTTACAGCAGAACTGAAACACATGAAAAAATTTTTGTGCCTCTTGAACCTTGGTAATTAAATGACAGAAAGATCAATCATGCATAAAGCATTGATTATAAAACACTTTCCAACTGACATGCAATTTTATTTAAATATCTCTAAAATGCGATACATTCAGCTGTGATATACTTTAACATTTTACAACATAGTTGAAAAGTGTTTATGACTTTGTTTATCCTGTCTGTCTGTCTGTCCGTTCGCACGCTAAATAAGCGTAAAAATGTTTTTATCAAAATGAAATTTTAGTATGTAGTTGTGACGGTCTGTGGAACATATGGGAATGTAAATGAATAATATCATCCAATTATTTTTGGATTGAACCCGGGTTGAAAAAATGAAATACATTATACCGTATGGGACCTAATTTTACAGATATTTTAAGGCGAAGTTAAAACTATCAAATTGCTTCGAAAACTTTAGGAAATATTCAAATTATCCCATAAAAAATATAAAAAATTTTCAGCAAAATATGTTCGGTAGGTTTTTAAATAAAAATTAAAATAATATTGACACCCATATAATAAGAAGAGGTCACGTAACCCACTTCAAAATGAAATATGGTGTCCATATTTTTTCCCAGAGTAAAAATGGTAATTTTAGTTATATTTTAATGCATAACATAATCCAGCCCCGCTGGCTATTGGAGCTCGCATGGAGCAAAAGCTGTTTCTGCAACATGTGGTCTATGATTCATAGAACACAGGATTACGTCCGGGCAGCGGACATAGCATAAAAATAACTCTCTGAGCCACAGGACACCTATTGCACAAATAGCTGAACACAATTCCGCTTAGCGAAACACAATTCCGCTAATTAAGACAATTATTTCAAAACTTTAACACGTGTTATTTATACTCGGAACTATTTTCAGTACTCCTTCCAGAAAAAGAGATTAAACATTATCTTAAGTATATTCTGGAGTATAGGTTTCATTCCGTCTGGCAGGTGTCGGTCTTGAGAGTCAAGATCCATAGTCATCCCTAAATATTCAAATTCTACTTACAAAATGATTCATCGTCTATGTTGTGTGAGATACCATTCTCTGGTCTTTACGACGTTACTGGCAGGGTTTCTCCATAGACCGAAGAAATTTCCCTTGCTTAGAACTTATTTTTTAATTATAAAATTTAGAACGGACCACCCGAGTGAGTTCTTTATTCCATCTGTCACGAACGATAGTGTTCCCACGTCATCTTCACGTCATCAAAACACATCATGCAGTTCAAATTTACCAATCAGGAATCGGCCGACGTACCATCTTTTTCCGCCAGCCACACTTCACGAGCCTCAAAGAGTCCCTATTTTGGATTTTTCCCAGCCGAGCAATAACTAGAACAAAAACTATTACATCTACATTGAATTAACGGTCGCTTTTAAAAGCGGAAGTAAAGACGGGACATGAATGATCAAGAATGGTGTGGTTTTTCGCACACAGAAAAACACTTAATTCGGAATACAGTTACACAAGTACAATTAATATAAAAATAAGTTTAAATTCAACACAGTCAAGAATTTATAAAATTCCGACACGACAGTAACTGGCACGATGCAGTACTTTACAACCCACTCGATTTTGTCCTACATCTCCCCTATAGGAGCATTTATTTTATATAGAAAAGATTGGTAAAACGGACCTATCACAATTGCAGATACAATAAATATTAGCAAAACTTGTATAGCGTAAACGAAACAATTAAATAAGAAAGAAACGCCGTCTTCTCTAATAAAAACACCTAATTTATTTTTTCTATCACACGAAAAATAATTCAAATAAGTTAAAGAAAGCATAAATAAAATACAAAATAAAGAGCAATGATCTATATTAATTACATAAATAAATATTGACGTACAATGAGTTTTTTAACTGAAATGTTACAAATAAAAATTATTCAGAGATAATGGCGTGATGTTTATTCCGCATCATAATTTATTTATTTTATTGAAAAATTCTAATGCGATAATTAAAAACACAAAAACGCTTTTGAACTATAATTGCAGGTTAAAGACTTAAACCATACTTTCAAAAAATTCGTAAAAAATACCCTTTATGAAATAAGTCATCTAATTTTGAGTAATTTTTTTAGTCACTGTTATTTTTGAAGTTTTAATGGCTGCTTCTTCCAGGAAGGGGGGAATGAAGATAATTTTCTAAAACTACCATATAATTGATGCGTTTTAGTTCATTTTTTCTTCTTCAAATACTTTTTCAGTATGTTTATATTTGTACAGAACTTTCAGTTTTCAAGATTGTTTTTCTTCTGCAAGCTTTTATACAATTTTAAAATTATTTTCATTCCCTTCTTTCATTTAGCCAGCATTTTTGTCAAATTAATCCTGTATAATGTAATTAAAAACACAAGAAAGCAAGCCAGTTTTTGTAATTTTTATAACACTATAGTTTCTCCTTTTTAAAAGAAAATTGTAAGTACCTTGAAATATTTAATTTGCTTATATTTAAATAATATTACATGTACAAATTTTTTATATTTCTTTAATAGCAGATATTTAAGAAAAGATTGCAATTCTTAACAATATTTCTCTTTCAGTATTATTACTTTCCTTATATACAATAATGTGTAAGATAAATATTGTGACGGGGTCGAAAATTCAAATTCGAGTTTTCGACGGGGGAACGTTTCAAGCACAACTGATCACGAATCGAAATTTTTTGGGGTGATGTGTGTGTGTAGGGCCGCGCGCGCGCGTGTGTGTGTATGAGTGTGTGTGTGTATGTGTGTCAGTGAGTCTATGGAGACGATACGACGTCTATGGCGAGCGCGCGCGCGCGCGTGTGTGTGTATGAGTGTGTGTATGAGTGTGTATGTGTGTGTCAGTGAGTCTATGGAGACGTTCGGCCTCACGAACGAATGGAGCGATTCGAATAAAATTTGGTACAAAAATTACTATCCGTGAATGCTGGAAGCCTATTGTTTTTAAACACAATTGAATGCTCAGAACCCCCCTAAATTTTCGAATGAAATTTAAAAAAATCATCAAAAAACAAAAACCCTTGATAAAGTTACGCAAATAGACATTTCTTATGTAATTTTTCCTTAGAAAACGATTGGCATAAACTCTAGAATGCTAGCCTGAACCGTTCTCGAGATATTGCACATTTTTCAAGTAAATTTATCATAAAATCACATATAAATTAAAAAAAATATTAACTGTTAAAACATATGTTTACTTTTCATATGTAATATCATGCCATAAATTTGGTGATATCATTCTCGTGGATCTAACCCATTCCAGTCATGAGAAAAGATACTGTAAGCGCCAACCGCAACCGAGAACTATTTTCTTTTATATTCATTTTATTCTTGTAACCTTGCTCTAGCAGCACTCAGTGAATGACGTGACAATATATATGTTCGACGCTTGATGCCAGCATTCGATGCACGCTTGATGCCCGCATTCGATGTACGCTTGATGCCCGCACTCGATGTTACTATATATTTTGGAGTGTTACGCTGCTATGACTATAATGTAATTTAATAAAGCTTTACTAATTTATGCTAGAATGTTATTCATTAAAAGTTCTTCTGCTTGATACATCCATTTCAATACTCTGAGTAATACTTTTGCATTTGAACGCCAATAGTCATTTATCTGCTAGAAGAATAACTTATTTCTCCGTCCATAATGCTTGACGAGATTTTGGCGATGAATTTAGGGAAATGTCGCCAATGTGGCGACTTCCTAGATGTTTCCAAATTAACGAAAATCTCGCTAAATGGCTAAACATGATGCTAAATGAATGAAAATAACGACTAATTGACGAAAATTCAATATCTTTGAAAGAATATAAGTGTCTACTATAAGAATAACCTACTTTTTTACTGTAAAAGTAGTAAATTCATTGCATTATATAAGGAAAGTTTTGCTGCCCACACCAGACTTTTTAAATCTCACATCAGTTCGTTCTTACTTATTCGTCTATCGGCTTGTGTGGTGGCAAATGAGGGACAGCTTGTTATCGGTCTGTATCGACATTTTCATAGCTTTTGTTTCGGCCTTAAAAAAGCCATTTTTAATGGCAATTTACTTCATTCCACATGAAGATATTTGTTTTAAAATCGCCTTTTCTATTGGTCTATTATTACGTATTAAACTTCTGATTAACGTACTAAGTTTATTCTCAGTGGCAGAAAAGAACCTTTCTTTAACCTGCCAAAATCCTCAAAAATCTCTTTTTCAAAAGAAGTGAGTTAGTTGGTTTGCTGTTTTTTAGCACGATCTATATGAAAAAGTCTTCGTCTGATATCAAACTTAAAATGAACTCATTTACAGATCTTTTCCTGCAACACATTTCTTAAAATTTCTTAATTTTAAAACACATTTTGAATAATATTTCTCCGTTCTATTAAAATAAAGCACTAATCTATATAAATAAAATTGAAAATCTGAATGTTTGTCCCATCATCACGGGAGAACGGCTGAACCGAATTTGATTCTTCCTGGTTCCTCCAAACGAAAAATGTTGGAAATCGCTGGTTTAAAACATGAAAATGATTTAAAACTCCTTCTCTGAGTTTGGTGGAAATTTATTACGCTAATCAATCACATTTGAAAATCGTAAGTTTGAAACATGAATTTAAATAGAAACTCTATCACCATGGTTTATTTTTTGCACTGGTTTATGTTTTACATGGTTTCTTTTTCGATTTGAATAATAAATAAATGGATATAAAATATATCTTCGGATACGGACGGTTTAATTTTTTAAATTAAATTATTTAAATCGTTATCGGTTTGTATTGACATGTTTCCAACTTTTGTTTTAGCCTTCGAAAAGCCATTTTTAATGGTAACTTACTTCATTCTGCATGAATATATTTCTTTCAATATAACTTTCTCTATTGCGTCATTATTCCATATAAAAGCCTCTGGCGTACTGAGATTGTTCTTTGTGGCAGAGAAAAACCTTTCTTTAGCCTACCAAATTCTCGAAAATCTCCATTTCAAAAGAAGTGAGTTAGTTGGCTTGCTGTGGTTTAATACGATCCATATTAACGCCATCGCCTGATATCAAACTTAAAATGAACTCATTTACAGATAGTTTGAACTCATTTACAGATAGTTTCCTGCAATACATTTCTTAAAATTTCTTAATTTAAAACACATTTTGAATAATATTACTCCGTTCTGTTAAAATAAAGCACTAATTTAACATAAAATTTACTTCCACACAAGTGAAAGAAATCTAAAACATATTTTGTCGATAGATTATGAATATCGGTTAGTTTACTCTTACGTAAAAATTAAACTTCATCAAATATCCTCTCTCTTAAACATGATATATTATTTGAGGATTTAAGCTCTTAAGTTTTGAAGACTTAAGTCAAATGAGTTATAGTCTGATAACAGTCTGCAGAAGTTTAATCATGAAACTTGAAAATGCAAGCTCAAAGACTAAATATCGTGTTGACTGTCATAAGGCAAACATGCGTTCATCAAGAATGTAGTGTCTGCACACTCCTGATGCCAATATATATAGTTTATAAAAGAGGATACATAGGCAATCCAATTTCATCACTGCTACTAAAGTTATCAAATTTATTATTATCGAAAAAGATAGTATAAATAATTTTTACTTTCCCTGCAGTACATGGTGATATATAGGGAAAGTATTGGAATCATGTCGAAAATCGCAACTCGAGTTTTCGACGGATCTACACTTTTCGAGACCTCTAGAATAAGAAAAAACTATTTTTAGCTTGACGTCTGTGTGTGCGTCGGTCTGTGTGTCTGTCTGTCTGTGCAATATATGTATCCACCCTAACTCTAAAACTAATAGACCGAATTTCATAAAATTTGGTAGATAAGTCACCAGTATGTGATCCTGATGCTGATTAGTTTTGAGTACTATTCGGAATAAACCAACCCGCCTTTTTTTGCGAACTGGCCCTCAAAAATTGTCTGAATCCAATGTAACTGAAAAACTAATTGATCAAATTTTACAAAATTTGGTACATAAGTCACTTGCAGGTCACCCTGGTACTGATTAGATTTTGATACGATTCGGAAAAGAACAACCTGTCTTTTTTACGAAATGGCCCGCAAAAATTGTATATTTCTACTCTAACTCAACTAATCGACTCAATTTCATAAAATTTGGTAGATAAGTCACTTATGGTCGACCCTAGTACTGATTAGTTTTGGTATGATTCGGAAAAGAACAACCTGCCATTTTTTACGAAATGGCCCGCAAAAATTATATATTTCTACTCTAAAGAATCTAATCGACTAAATTTCATAAAATTTGGTAGATAAGTCACTTGTGGTCAACTCTGGTGCTGATTAGATTTTGGTACCATTCGGGAAATAAAAACGGGAAAGAACTAACTAAAAACGTAATTGACCGAATTTCATAAAATTTGGTAGGTAAGTCATTTGTGGGCGAATCTGGTGCTGCTTAGTTTTGGGTACGATTCGGGATAAAAGAGCCCGCCTTTTTTTTTGCGAAATGGCCCGCAAAAGCTTGTATCCCCTCTAACTGAAAAACTAATGGACCGAATTTCACAAAATATAGTAGATGAGTCACTTGTGGGTTACCCTGGTGCTGATTAGATTTTGGTACAATTCGGAAAAAATAACCTGCCTTTTTTTGCAAAATGACCCGCAAAAATCGTCAAAATCTAAACTAATGAACTAGGTATACTCAAATATATCCATTAAATGCTCGTTTAATACGTAATTTTTAACGACGAAAAGAATAAGACCAACCCCATTACACTAGGACTAGCCGTTCTCGAGATATTTTAGTCTTTCGTATTTTCTCTACGCCACCTTTGAAAATATGTCCGGTTACTGAATGAGAACGAAAATTGAATTAAAAGTGAAAAAAACTTAATTAAATAAAGAGAACGTGAATATAAGTCTGCAGGGAAAGTCATGTGCTGTCCACATCAGATTTTTTACTTTCCGTGCAATACATGGTAATGTATAGGGAAAGTATTGTAATCATGCTGAAAATCGCAACTCGAGTTTTCAACGGATCTTTACGTTTCGAGACCACTATAATACAAAAAAACCATTTTAGCGTGACGTTTGTGTGTGTGTCAGTGTGTCTGTCTGTGTGTGCAGATTTTCTATCCACTCTAACTAAAAAACTAATTGACCGAATTTCATAAAATTTGGTAGGTAGTAAGTCACTTGTTGGCGAATCTGGTGCTGATTAGTTTTGGGTACCATTCGTTTTGGGTACCTCATTTTGCGAAATGTCTCGCAAAAGACTTTATCCACTCTAGCTGAAAAACTAATAGACTGAATTTCACAAAATTCGGTAAATAAATCACTTGTGGATCACCTTGGTGCTGATTAGATTTTGGTGCTATTCGGAAAAAAATAACCTGCCTTTTTTTGCAAAATGGCCCGAAAAAATCTTCAAATAAAAAACGACGCATGCTCAAATATATATATTAAATGCTTGCTTTATACGCAATTTTTAACGAAGAAAAGAATAAGACCGACTCTTTACACTAGGAATATCCGTTCTCGAGATATTTCAGTTTTTTCACGTTTTCGCTAAGCCACCTTTGAAAATAAGTCGTTACCGAATGGGAACGAAAATTGAATTAAAAGTGAATTGAATTGAATTAAAATAAAGATACCGTGAATATAAGTGCAGGGAAACTCACGTGCTGCCCACATCAGATTTTGCATAATATACTAGAACAAATTACTCACCATTGCCAGGATCCTAAGATATCTCCCGCTACTTAAATAACGTAACACCACTCAATTTCCAAATCATCTGTTTTGAACTAAAATCATTCCCGAGTTCCGTTGTATCCACGCGCAGTCATTTCACTTATCAGGTCGAGTCTTAGGTCGATTGATCGAGAGACTCTTTTTTTCTTTAAATAAAAAATGATTATTTATTTATTTATTATTAAAGATCCTGGATTTTAAAGATTTTTTTAAATTCATTCTCGCGGGCACACACACTAACATACATACACATACACATTCACTGACATACCTACACACACATACAAGGACATCACTTCAAAAACATTCGATTCGAGTTCAGAGATTCTTACAGCCTGCTCTTCCGTCGAAAACTCCATTTTGAATTTTCGACTCTGTCACAATATTTTGCCCCGTACCTTATACTATGTACGAAAGGAAAGTAATACCATCTGTCATGAAGCTGTCATTTTCAGGTTACTCGTTTTAAAGTAATTTGAAAAATTATTCTTCTTTCTTCGCAACGAGACAAGCAAACCGACGAAATAGGTATTTAAGCATTTTGATGTTAATGAGTACTGATTTATAGCTGCTAAAATATGTGTATAAACAGAAGTTTTTCTAAATAAATTATCATCCAGTAAACACTTCTCATAAACTTCTAGTGTCTGAAATTTGACTATTAAAAGTCTCAACAGAACAGTTATATATAACTTACTATTAACTGGTATTTTTACAATTTTTTGTTTTGATAAAGTTAGCTCATTTAACTGCAAAATTAGCTTATTTCCTTCATTTTGCTATATACTACTAATTTTCCTGTTTTTTGTATGTTGTTATCCCAATTTCTTTGCTTCTTATGCTTTCATAGTACTTCCCCCCTATTTATTTAATATTTTCGTATTTTATTATATTTCTCTTTTCATGAAAGTTTATCAATTTCTAACTCGCACTTATTTGTCACCATTCACTTATTTTTACTAGTAATTTAAATGTTTTAATTTTTTTTCACAATTTTATTTTCAATATCATATTAATGTAATCTTTCAGTTCCGTTTCATTTCTCTTCACTGTAATGTGTGAACTAGTTTAGATGCCACCTTATTGGCCGGAATTGATATATGTGTATGGTTGGGGTTTTGATTGCAATGACTGTTAGTCCCACTAACGAATTCTTGTCTTCGGTGTTCTAGATCTATCTACTTGTTTATTTTTTACCTGCCATCTCGCAGTTGTATCTTAGATTTTACTAAGAACACACTGTTTCTCATCTGAGGAAGAGGGTCCTTGAATCAATTATAGACGCTTAACCTTTTGCTTACGGATGATACAACGTCAATTCCAAACAAAGAACCTCTCAAAAAGATAGGTATTTGACATACCCTATACCAAACGTTAGATCCCCCTTTGCAGTCATTGGCGTCCATGGACGCCAATGCCCGCAAAGGGGGATCGAACTGTTTGGGATAAAGCATGTAACATACCTGTCTTTTTAGGAAGTTCTTCGTTAGAGATTGATGCTGTCCCACCAGTAAGCAAAAGGTTAATTTGCTTAAGTCTTCTTTCTACACGGAAGTGTTAGAATGTTGCATTTTCATTTATTGTGGTAAGAGCCTCTTACTTTAATCTGGTGCTAATAAGATTTCAGGACGAATAAAAAAATAATATATATAGTCCTCTCTTAAAATGATCCGAAAAGAAAATTATAATAAATATAATTATATACAAATTAAATGCTTTGTAGTAATATTTGATAGATCAAAATTTATAAAATAACCCCCGTACTAGGATAAATCTTTCTTAAGATATTTCTATTTTTTTTGGATATTTGTCTAGTTAACGTCATTTAATAATTTTCTTTGCCAAATAAAAGAAATTATTTTAATTGATGTTATTACTTATGTTTATTCTGAAACACGCTATTTCCTAAATTTTATCACAAGACTATGGACTATCACCCCTTGTTCGCTGTCGCTCGCTAATCCCCGGCGAACGCCTCGATTTGCTCGGCCCCGGCTGATAGAACTGCGGTTTATGATTGTAGTCGGCGGCCATTGCTTCAAAACATTTAGAACCGAGAATAAGTCAACCAGCAATGCCAGTGTATGTTCAGCAGAATAGGTTGGTATGCCTGATTACCTACGTAAAAAAGAAAAGTGTTGGATAATAGTTTCCGAAAGTCTTAAAAAGTGTATTTCCTTCAAAATGTCGAACTATTCAGGAAAATAATAGTATGAGGAAGTCATAAAATGCATGCCATGATCCAAATAAACTAGATAGACTATTTTCTTTATTTATCCCTATCTTTGAAATGCTCTAAAAGTCGTTTAGTTTTCAGTTTGGAGTCTTTAAAATATTTTTTGGCAAGAACGTGTGGAATTCCAGCCCCGTTCATCACCTCCACCTGAAGTGCAAATAAAAATTCCAGTTTATCGTGGATATTTGCTTGCAACCCGGTTTGTTGGTTTACGTTGGGATTAATCCTACTACTGTGCATGTCTCTTATACACACAGCGCAACTTCGTGGCTTCGTCGTTCTGATTGGTAGGAGAAGGCTGTAAACTGTGATTTTATTATATGTAGGATATTTAGTTTACTGAGGAAGTATTTTGAATCCGTTTGCTGCCCCGATATCTGTCTCCTTAGTTTTTACTTTAAATGTTTTGGCAAATATTAGTCCTGGGGCATGCGGTACATCTATTTTTACAGAGGAGTACTTGTTCTCGTCGGAACTGGTGCTTTGTCTGATTTATCCTGATACAAAAGACTTTTGTGCGTTTGTCTTTTTTTGCTATTGCTTCCTTATTTCAATACCTAGCCAAATAGCCTTATACGAGGGTCACACTGACATTTTTGAGACAAGGACAGACGATATGCGCTACAAAAAATTATTGGTCGCATATTTAAATTTGATTTCTTTTAAGACTGCAGACGATAATTTGTGGCAACAATTACAATTTAGCTATCGTAGAATACATTTGAAAAAAAAAGAAAATGGAGTTGACGTGAGAGCATTATCGAGCTATGATTTTCTATGATTTTAAAGAGGGGCTATATCAAGAAGAATGTCTTCAACGTCGACAATTAGCATATGGAAATGATGTTCCATCTCGTGCCACTGTATTCATATGATTTACAGAATTTAGAAGAGGTCCAAATTCTCTCCTGGATGAAGAACATACAGGAAGACCTGTGCCAGCTGTAGTCCCAGAAAATGTGTCGGCCATTCGAAAAATGTTAATCGATGATAATCGATAAATTTTTACAATGGGTAATACCCAAGAATCAACCCTAGGCCTATTGAATTGCCCTCAAACACATTATTTATTACACCACTTTAGCCCTGTAGGGAATTATTAGAATTAACTTACATGCGACCTCTTCTAAACAAAGCTTTAGGCCGTTTCAACCCTTTTGGATGCTGCTTACTACATTATATTTGTATTTCGAGCACTATTGTATAGTATAGACCTAATTTTAGCTGCTCCATAAACAATCCATAAGAGCCGGTAATTGAACTTAGCCTTCTAGATTAGACCCAAATGAGCTACCGAATGTTGTAAGGAATTACCATAATTACCTTGCAAATTTTAAAACTTAAAAGCATATGTATATAAAGGCAATCTACAAATTTTGTTTATTGATCGGCAAATTCGTATTTAAGTAAAAAAAACTCTTTTATTTTAAGAAATATTTCCAAAACAATTTCACTTATCTGATACATTTTTCTCGAGATGTAAGAATAAATTTAATTCAATTTAAGTACAAGCGAGAGTCATTTGAAATAATCTCCATCCTATTTTTTCTTCAATTTCGCTAGTTTTTGCTACAGGAAATTGTTTAGGCAATCTTTCATTGACGGTCATTGCAATATTTAAGTATTTATGTAAACATTTAATAGATATTGTGTATTTCATTCAGGTTTCATTGCACGAGATGAAATATTTATAAATTCAATTTTAAATGAAATCAAATCGCGATCTCTTTTTTTTTAACATGCCCACTTCATTTATGAGTTTTGCTATTTAAGTAAAGGGCAGCCTTCATTTGTCAAAAGATGGAAATCAGGTTTTATATGCAATGTAGAAATTTAATCTGCAACAAGAAACGCATTGCATAATATTTTCTGTGAAGAAAAGAAAATAGTTGAAAACCACTTTTGTTAAGCAACACACACACATTTTGTTGCGTAACACAACAGATCACAGAAGTATTTTTTAAATATTTTTTTTAATAAAAAAGAATGACTATTACTATTTCCAATCATGAAAACGATTAGCATGTCATTAAAATTATTAGTATGTCCTTCCATTCAAGTATAACAAAATATTTTAAAACAACATTTGAAAACGCATGCAAGTTTTGTTGTGTACTACAATAGCTTACAAAAGTCAGTTTTCTAACATGTCTACGTTACAGCCGAAATTGTACGATTCCATGCACATTATAAAAAATAATGTTTATTAATATGTCCAACCATAATTTTTGTTTACTTTAAAACAAAATTTTTGTTAAAACGAGAATAAACTGTTCTATAAGGTATTTTTGGAGTAATTTTATTCAAAATCTATAAAAGTAAAACTTCACTTTCCTCAGAAATCCAATAAAAAAACGGCATTTAGAATCATTGTAACAATAACATTCCATTCTTTAAAATTGCTAATCCTTGCATCTCTTGCTTATTTTTCACGCACTGTTTAACATTATTTTCATTTACTTGTAACAAAGAGATTATTATTTATTTCATAAAAAATGTCCTCTTTATCCTTTGAAGTATTTTCATAGTACGTTCGGTTTTTTACTACATACTATCAAATCTGACAGATGTAGCAATAGCGATTCACACTTTTATGGTTTTGATAGTAGGAAATTATAAAAAACTGTTATCATCATAAATCCCTTTTTTTTTAAAAAAAACAATTTCACCCAACAAAAGATAATTACTATTTCATGTTTCTTGAAATGAGTTGAGACTTTTTATCAGTTTTAAATGTTTGTTTATTTTGATATATGGATGCTGACAGAAATTTTTAAAATACATATAAGCAGGATATATATATTTCCCATACAAAAATAGACACATAATTACAAAGACATCTTAAAAGATATCAAATTACAGCAAGACAAATTTGCAATCACTTATGTTGATATTACGGCCATGTTATTACGGCCATGCTTCAAGTAATTATGCGCTTATTTGCAAAAAAATTTATTTGAACGAACTCAAACTACAGCTCAATTTCTCAATATCATTAACTCCTATACACACTAATATCTTTATTATCAGTAAACAAATTATTGCTTACTATAAACTACTTAAACAAAAAACACAATCTTAAATTTTCTTACCTGATACTTATACCAAAATTCCATAAATCACCAATTAATTTTTGAACTGTTACTATAGAATTTACTTCATATACCAATGTAGCGGACAAACAACTTCTATTTATACTAAATCAAATTTATGATCATTTAACTACATGTGGTGCACAAAAATAATTAGAATTTAAAGTCAAACTTTTAGATTATTAATTATCTTCAATATATATTAACATGGCCGCAAATTGGTTGTATTAGTGGAACTCATTATTAATTATACATTGCTTTGTTTGCCGCTGATATCCCTCCAATGATTTATCTTTCTCGCGAGTTCTGTAAAAGAAAATTAATTAATATAATACTAAGTTAATTGCACCATTTTAACTTTAACAATAAAACTATTTATTGACAGCATAGAATACTTATTTAATTCATTACACAATTATTCATATTATTTCGGCGGAGAGAGACAATGTGAGACCATTATTAAAAATACCTAAAACTATTTTAAGACCTGTTACCATATTTGAGGGACACATACCTTCAAGCATTGTCGGATTTTGGCCTCTTGTTTGGGGGGGGGGGGGCGATCTGTAAATCGAAATGTTCTCGGAGGTTTGTTCACTTAGGATTTTCTTAACGGCTTCCTATATACGAATATTTGGTATGCGATTTACTGTGTAAATCACTAGAGTATGGAGATTTACAGTAAATCACTTGGATTTCCGGAAGGGTAAGGAGTTTCAGAAATTTGCTTCCTTGAATATTTGGCAAACATGTCTTTGATTGAAGCGGTCTGTCTACTTTTCTTCGAGGTTTTTTCATCTCTCCCAAGCATTGCAAATCAGTTTTAAAGCTCCTCACAAAATCACAATATAACACACTATTCTTTGTTATAAAGATATCAGAGGAGCATCAAGTTTTTGGAACGATTAATGCTTATACGACGCCCACGTGTGCAGTAGCCAACCAGAGGCTCTTATTGGCTACTGTTCACGTGGTACATAGTCGATAGTCTCGTACAAGCATTGCTCGCCAAATATGATGTCACAGTCTTTTGACTTTTATTATGGGGGCGAGATTTCGTGGATAAACTGAGAAAGGGGGAACACGGCCAAAGTATCTCCCTAATGATATATATATTTTTTAATTTTATAATTTATTTGATTAAACGTCGACGTTCGTCAGGCGTTTTTTTTTTTGGGGGGGGGGGCGATCGCCTCGATCTCCCCTCCTGAAATCCGCCACTGCCTTCAAGGTTGTTTTGGCTTGGTCACGTACTTCGCCGATCATATTGTACTGCTTTCTAGGTGTTAACACTTCTGGAGCCTGTAATCTGGACTTTTCGGATTTGTAGAAGTCATACTGCCATCTCTCTCGAAGTCTACGTCATATATCTGGAAGTCAAAGTCTGTCTCTACATCTTCTGTCACACTCGTAGTCTACATATCAATCATTATTCTGTAAGTATCGTACTCGTTCTTATGTCACAGGTTGTGGCTCTTTTTGCCTCAGAACTGACACTCCTCCTTTGATCTTATTAGCAGACTTCACAGCAATGCCACAAGCACCTTCTCCATTGGTCAGCCTTTTTATCCAATGTCGTTCTTTACATTTTCTTAAGAGTCCTTCGACCCGTTCTTGTCTTGATACCCCTAAATTTATGATTTTAGCTGATCTTTGGGTCAGCATCTCGTAAACACTGGCGTCATTCAGACTGGAGGTATTGTCTGATATTTCAGACACAATAAATAATGTACATAAAACTGTCTCACAATAAATAGTATGAGATCTATTTCTGGTCTCACACTAGACAGCGGCACATATTATCAAAACTAGTTTGGACCTAATTAATAACTTAAAACAACAACCTTACAAACATGGTATAACAACTTTTGATTTCAAAGGCCTCTTTAATAACATTGGCACTCATAATTTATTTAAAGTCATACTAATTTTATATGAACAATTTACTCATTCAAAAAACACCTCTATACCAAAATTCAAAACATCGTTGAAATTTATTCTGTTCCACCAGTATCTCTTTCAGGGTAATTGCATATACAAATTAGATAAGGGAATTCTACAGGGGGGAATCTCATCCACAATTCTGTCCAACATTTGTCTGCATTTTTGCGAAATTCAGTACGCTTTCAACAGTTATATCATGTACAGATTCATTGATGATCTAATTATTATTAAAATTACTAATAATGCAACAATGTTAAAGTTTCAATTTTATCCTTCTAATATGCAACTAATTGAAAATGTTTATTCTTCAAACTGAATCAATTTCTTAGGCGTTAGTTTAAAAATTCAAAATGAAGATAAATTAAACATTAATATTTATGACAAAACTAAATCATATAATTTCAAAGTAAACAAACTTCAACATTATACATCTAATCTTCCAAAATCAGTATTTAAAAATGTCATTAATAATCAGGTATTAAAAATAAAAAAGTTAAGTACACCATGTTACAACAAAGCACATATTATTAAACTAATAAACACCAATACAAAATAAATACCAGCAAAACCTTATTTATTTCTTCATTAAAACACAATTTAAATTTAAATTCAAAACCAAGCTCAATTACACCAACATATTGACAGGTCAATATCAATCACTATTGAAAAAATAAAAAAATTTTAATCAAATTATCATCAAAGTGATCACTAAGAATCCATCCAACCTGGAAAAAAAGCACAGAACTTTGTTGAGATTAGATCAATATGGAATAGGCTCACAGCAAGCCGATATGAAAGACTAAATACGAGGAGGCATCCCGTCAATGAGATGGTCAATGGTGAGCTGAGAGATGGCATTCCACACAGCATACAATTGGGTTTGCAACTGAACATGGTTTGCTGGAATTGGGAGTTCTCTTCATCGGCGACCCATAATGACCCCGATATGCTGAATTGGCGACAAATCCGGTGAATATGCTGGCCAAGTCAGGATATCAAAACCTTGTAGATTATGCATAGCTATCCGTGCAGTATGTGGCCTGGCATTATCTTGTTAAAAAAGCAATCCAGGCCTGGTTGACAGATATAGCTGTACCACAGGTCTCACAATGTCAGAGACGTATCGTTGTGCCGTGATACTGCCAGAAACGTAGACCAAAGGTGTTCGCCCACTACATGTTATGCCAAACCATGGAAACAGTTAGGAGGCTGTGTGGCGACTGATATAAAAAGATTCCTGATGAAGTTATTAAAAGCGCAGCCATACGCGGGTACGTCCACATGGCATGCCAAAACATAATCTTGATTCATCCGTGAACATAATGTTTCGCCATTCTGTCGACCAATTGCGTCTCATTTGACTCCATAGGAGGCGACGTAACCGATGAAGACGTTAAAACGGCAGGTGTCGAAAAGGTCGTCAACCTCGGAGTCCTGCGCCATGCAAACGGTTTCGAATTGTTTAAGTCGAAACCGCGTTACATGTAGTGTGTGATAAATGTCGTTGTAACACGGTTGCTGTGACTTAAAGGTTCTTATCAACGCTTCTCAGAAGCATACAATCTTCACGCGGTGTGGTACACCTGAAAGCTCCACTACCTGATCTTCGTGTCGGTTCGTTGTCTCTCAGGAGCCGTAACACACGCCGTTAAACTGCGCTCACATCACGACCCAATAATTAAACGATCCTTGGAAGGCTTATTCCACCCTCACATAAAATAGTGATTTGCTGCCATTCCATGGACGACAACTGAACGTATGCGGTACGCTGACGTACTCTTGGCATACTGTGATGATTTTTACAACCTGAAATCAATGACGCTACAATTTAGTTGTTTTTATATTTCTCCTCCTTAAACTGTCGTTTTTATGCTGCTCGGCAAGGTGTTACGTCACTATGCGCAACTGTTATCATTTGCATACAAGGCAGCTGTTATCATTTGTATACAAGGCATTCCAATACTATTAATATTACATGGCATCTTGCTGTTTCCATTGCCTGATTTATATAAAGCTATACCTACATCTTTATGGTATTGCGATTTCAGTTATGAACAGTGTATATATTCAATATCAGAATAGTTGTCATTTATTTGATTAATAATAAATAAATAATAAAATTTTATAATCTCCATGTGTCATTTCAATCAGTTACACACATCTATAACCTTGACCAGTCTATAATCTTAACTGTAAACTGTTTTGAGTTGGCTCAAAGCTAAGTCAGTCTCTATTACACTTCAGTGTATCCAGAACTTGTTGTAACTCCATTTATGTTATTTATACTTACTCTTTTTTATCTTCTAAACTTTTCATTATATTCTAATACTATTAATATTACAACGCATCAAGCTGGTTTATTTGATTATTTTGTTTGATTTATTTTATATTTATATCTGATCCATTTTCTACATTCTTCTAGGTCGGGACATGGCCATTATTTATGTAATGCAATTTACAGTTATGCACACAGAAACATAGAATTTCAGCATTGCCGAACAAGATATGGCCCTTGATACCGTGCAAGGTTTCATAAATGCTTTTCACTTTTTCAAGTATATTCATTTTCATATATATAAAAAATTTGGGAAGAGCCAAATAGGTCTAGATCTATGTGCAATTTTTTCTGTTTGAAACTTTTCATCGTATACACTATATACCATGTATGTTAATGCGGGGAACTAGGGACAACCTTAAGTACCTATACTATTACATATATGATTTATAACACTTAAAATAAATTTTAATCTTAGGGTGTAGTTAAGTGATTATATTCACCAATTTTTCACCACATCTAATTCAATTTTCAATTGCTCTCCTTATATATGGAACAGTGAAAGTGGGGTATTTCATACCGATTTAGCAGCTGTTTTATTTACAATGTTCTATTTATAATTTTCTCAAGCTTGTTATAGAATCAATTAATCAATTTTCATTTCAAATTTTCACTTCAGACCATTATATTTTCACATTAATTTCACAGACCATTTTCAATAAATAATCAATCTCTGGTATTTATAGTACAAGTAATTAAAATTCTTATAATATAATATATATATATATATAATATACATATATATATAATACACACATATATATATATATAGTATGTATAGTATATATATATAGTATATATATATATATATATACTATATAAGAAATAGAAAAATGAAGAATGACAATGCATCAAAATTTCGCCGGGGGGATTGTGACCCCCACTTCCTGGTTTAGCCAGCTTCATGTCATGATGACACTCCCGGAAGCGGATACAATGTCGCAAACCAAGTACAATAAAGTAATTGTACTTGTAAACCAAGTAAATGCACTTGTTTGAGCAGCTTAGCGCCTTTGGGTATATTTTCAGTTGATTGTTTTAGATGAGGTTAATTGTTATATTTATATATATATATATATATATATATATATATATATATATATATATATATATTCTAAGACAAAAAAATCGATGCTCCCCGTAAAATAATCCGATAGTAATGAAACTTTACATGCAAACACCTTCCGACCAAATATGCAAATGATCAAAAATTCGCAGCCAATGAAGAAATAGTCGGACATAGAGCGCTTTGAAATTGAGCACCATGGTGGTGTATATAAGGAGAGAATCTCGCTCTCAGGAACAAAATGGGCAGTGGATTTCAATTGCGTTTACGTACCTTGATTGTAATAATTCCTCGCCGGCGAATTCGCGGCCACTACGAGTATATGAAGGAGTTTGAAAGAAGGCGTGTGGTCGAACTGCATGAGGCTGGATGGGCACACCGACAAATCGCTTGGCATTTGGGTAGAAGCGATGCAGCAATTAAACGATGTTGGCAGGAACGAGTTCGAAAAGGCAGATTTCAGATTCAAACGGAAGACAGAACAGAAAGATAGAGCGATTGAGAGAGCACGATAATCGTCGTTATCAATCATCTAACGTGTGACTAACACGAATGCGACCACCCGGACCATTAATAGAAGACTACGAAAATGGAATCTATACTCACGGCGCACATTACGCCGCCTACCACTGACCATTATGTACAGTCAACAGCGATTGCAATGGTGCTGGGTCCGATCTACGTGGAATTGTTCCGATTGGGAACAAATTGTCTTCAGTGGCATTACGTATATGTGTCCCGTTTCGAATTGAGTCCCGACGACTAATAAAGACGTGTCTGGAGACTTCTCGGACATCGTCAGGATCCTGCTCTTACTGTCACACTCCACACGGCCCAACAACAGGTAGTTATGGTCTGGGGTGCTATTTCGTTTGATAGCCTGACCCTTTCGATAGTCCTCCGTGGCACCACCACAGGACAGCGGTACGCATTCTACGACCCGTTGTATTGCCATTCCTTTCGCCACACCCCTAGATATGACTTATAACTTATGACTTATAGGTCGGTGGCTGAAAAAGGACCTAGCACAGCGACCAGAAGTCTATTGCACTTTCCCCAAAAGATGAAATAGTCCCTAAGAGAAGAGACCAGTAGCCGAAGCAAAGATTAGCAGGCACTTGACAGGAATATCTTGCAACTCCCAGGGGTCGATCATATGTCGACCCAACTGCTCGGGCAGAAAACACTTCACACTCACAGATTATGTGTGTGGCAGTTTCTTCGCTGTACTTACAACCTCTACAGATCGGGTCCTTAGTGACACCCATAATGCTTATTAGGCGTCTTTTACGGGTGCAGTGCCCAGTAAGGAACCCAAAAGACGTTCTAATGCCAGTTCTATTGATCTTGAATAGCTCCCTATGACACACACTAGGGCACTTACTGTTCAGTTCTTTTGCCTGCCTTTGGCCCTTGGTGATGAGCCAGTTCTCGCACTGCTGTTTTCTAAAGATGTCATAGACAGTTCGTCTGATCAGTTCATTAGAGACACCCAAAGCTGGCTATAATATATATATATATATATATATATATATATATATATATATATATATATATATATATATATATATATATATATAAATATATATATATATATATATATATATATATATATATATGTGTGTGTATGTATATATATATATATATATATATATATATATATATATATATATATGTATATGTATATATACACTATATGATCAAAAGTATCCGGCAATTTGGGATGTTAGAATGTTTGTCAATTTATAAACAAATACTTGACGAAGTGTTCTGTAACTTTGGCGATGTAAAAAACATGCTTGAACGCACACTTTCCGATAAAGTTTTGGTGCATTTGGGGGCCCAAGATATTGTAAAAGGGGAAAAATATATTTGAGCACCCTGTATCATGAAAAACTAGAAATGATTTATAACTCACAAAATAATTAATTAGCTTTGTTCAAAGTGCATAAACATTTCAGTAAAGCAAAAACACATATTCTTGGAGATATAAACGTTTCTTTAAAAAAACTGGTTTTTACATGTTTTTTGTTACAATATCCATAAGTTTCAATCAAATTTCACGAAACTTACATAACATTTGTCAACGTCCAAAAAAAAAACATTATACTTCAATTGAAAATTAAAGCATTGAATATACTATGAGATATAAGAATTTGAGGAAACTAAGTTTTTACTGCGCAGAAGCGCAATACTTTTCTTTTATGATTTTTTAGTGAATACTGTAGGGCAACTTCAATAAAAAATCCACTGGAATATCGTGAAAATTCACAAAGATATTGATGATATAGTGATCAGTTTTTCTCTGACTCTCTGAAAGTACCTGAATGATAAGGGGGTTTCTACGAATTGACATTTTACAAATTCATCGGACACCCCTGTTCTAAAAATGAACGAGTCCAATTTTATGCAAATAGTGATCACCACGTACAGGGGTGTCCGGAGACTTTTGATCATTATTTGCATAAAATTGAACTAGTTCATTTTCAGAACAGGAATGTCCGATGGATTTGTAACATGTCAATTTGTGGAAACCCCCTTATCATCCGGGTACTTTCAGAGAGTCAGAGAAAAACTGATCACTATATCGTCGATATGTTTGTGAATTAAAACGATATTCTAGTAGATTTTTTTATAGAAGTTGCCCTACAGTATTCACTACAAAATCATGAAAGAAAACTATGTTTCGGCCCAGCGCAGTAAAAACTTAGTTTCTTCAAATGCTTATATCTTATCGTATATTCAATACTTTAATTTTCAATTCAAGTATAATTTTTTTCTTGGACGTTGACAAATGTTATGTAAGTTTCGCGAAATTTGATTGAAACCTATGGATATTGTAAGCAAAAAACATGTAACAAAATTTGTTTTGTTTTTTAAGGAAACGTTTATATCATCATGAATATACGTTTTGGTTTTAGAAAAATGCATATACACATTGAACAGAGCTGTTTAACTATTTTATGAAAGTTACAAATCATTTCCAGTCTTTTATGATACAGGATATTATATATTTTCCCCCTTTTTCAATATATATTTTGGTATATATATTTGGTACATATATATTTGGTGAATATATTTTCCCCCTTTTTCAATATTTTGGTGATCCCCTAAATGCACAAGTCACCGAAACTTTACTGGAAAATGTGCGTTCAAACATGTTCTTTACATTGCAAACGTTATATATACAGAGAACAAACACTTCGCCAAGTATTTGTTTAGAAATTTGGAAAACATTCTAACATCCACAGTGTCTGGATACTTTTGATCATATAATGTGTGTGTATATATATATATATATATATATATATATATATATATACATATATATATATATATATATATATATATATATATATATATATATATATATATATATAAACATAATTCTCATAAACACAGGTAATAGTACATTTCCCATTGCCAGTTTTAAAAACTTCGTTATCATTAGTTTAGTTTATCCCATAGTGTTAAAGCAGATATTAATTATTCTAGAATAAAGTGACAAAACTTCTACTTGCCGCCGCTACGTAATAAATGAGATTGTGTCTCAAGTTTCTGAAAATTGATATTCGATAATTTGTGCCACAGTGCAAAACTGTTTATGCAGAAAAAAAAATATTCACAGCATTTTAACTAATCAGCGTGATCGTAAATTGTAATATATGTTACAGGAGGACTTAATCACGTTTAGATTAATAAGATGGTAATAAAAGTGTATTAAGTTTAGATGTAAATAGTTTAATTTATATATATATATATATATATAGAAATATAATTCTTAATCGGCTTTTTAGAATATATAGATTATCTGATAAAAAATTTCATGCTTTGCATATTGATAATCTAAAAATTACCAGCAATTTATATAAATATCCCTCTTATTTTGTAAATGGTATAGTTAAAAAATTTAGAATAGCTGGATGTTTTTGAATGTTATTAATATTGCTTTAAGTTTTAGCCTGACATCTCCTTTCTCTTGTTTTAATTATATTTTATTTATACATCCACTTATACATTAGCCTTTCTTTTATTGACCCTCTTAATGGTATATTATCTCTTGTACATGTTTTCTCGTAATACTGTTATTTATTTCTTACGAATGGCAACTGTATATCTTATTCCTTTGGGAATGACAACACTCGTCACTTCTTTCTGTGTTCCTGGGCTTACTAGGTTAGTGTGTATTTTCAGTCAGTTTTTTGGTATCCATTTTTCCTTTATATTTTTCTAATTTATGTATATCGTCCAAGTAGAAATAGTTTATAGATATAATTTATCTATTTATTCAGAAACATACATTTTTGTGTTTGCTTCTACAAAAAACTTGGACATGATTAGATTTTTGTAGAGGTTAACAATTCATGATTTAGGCTTAGAGCCTCATCCACGTGTATAGCGTTTGTGCTTGATTTCGCTTGTTATTCTTTTTTCGATTCTATACCTTTGTATTATGATACTTTTCATTGACTTGTTGATTCGATATTTATTTTATTTATCTTTTTTTTCCATTTGCTTGAGGATTTGTTGATTTTTACTTTTGTTTTGTAAGCCTGTTAGAGAGTTGAATTTTTGTGTTACAGCTTCTCACTTTTCTTTCATTGGATCGGCAAAGTATTTGGTGTTACCTAGGTGTAATAGCATGCTATAACCGGGAACGAGGGGTCACAATCCCCCTCGGCCATTTATGCTTTCCCGTTGGCTTGATTCCCATATTTTCCTTCATACTTTTATTTGCTATATAACTGCTTTACGTACTTGTGCAGCATTGCGCCATCTACGTTAAGCCTTTTTTCATACTTATGTATGCTTACGTTTTCTTCATCTAATTACTTTTGTATTATATTATATATATATATATATATAGTGTGTGTGTGTGTGTACGTGTGTATGTAAAATAAATTTATTGGATAGCTTTTATTTGAAAATGCCATCTTCTAAAGATATTTCAAAAATTGCCAACTCTAACATTTTATTCCATATTTTTGACAAATTAAATTCATAAGACAATAACATTTTTAACTTCAAAAGGAATATATAAGCATGGGATGAAGATAATTTACACAGTAAGTCTTCATAGTAGAATACTTTATCCATGAAAGGTCTTTTAAACTCTACTTTCATCGGATATCGTTATTTTAATTTCAAAAGTCTTCCCGAGGCAGAATGTCATAATTCTCGAATATCGTGGATAGATATTTTTTGGCATTTTCGCAATATGTATAATGTCAATTAGCGAGTTAAATTGCCTTTTAAAGAAATATTCAAATATCTACAATAAATGTCTGCCAGAATTGATGAGCATCCTCCCTCCTCCCATTGGTATATTATATAACTGTTTATAGATATTTTATCTTAATTATTTAAAGTATTAGAATGTACTATATAGAAGTGATGTTGGGCTCTCTGGGTATCAAACCAGGTACATGCATGTATATATATATATGTATAATTTAAAATGAATAACGATTATAGAGATGGAAAAATTGCGTTTACAGGGTTGCCGAAAGATCAAGGGGGATTGCGACCCCTTTTCCTGGTTAGAAGCTAGCTTTGACTTCATGAAAACGCTCCCAGAGACACTGCACGCCCGAAAAATTTTTAACTTTTTGGTATTGTATTTTATTGTATATATATATATATATATATATATATATATATCATATAAAAGCCAGTAATCAAATTCAAATTGAATTTAATTCCTATGCATATCCACAATAATCAAAGGCACTACTCAGGAAAAAGCGCCAAGCCGCTCTATACTCCGAAGCAGATAATAATCCAAGAAAAAGAAGAATTAAAGGAATATGGGTTAACCAAATGCTCTGCATTTAATGGTTGGGGAGGATTGCGACTCCCCCTCCCGTTTAAAGCTGCTTTTCCAGCCTAGGCAAACGCTCACGGTACCAATACAAAGCAAAGGTTGGTCCCCATTGCGTGCTAATACGAAGGCACCCGGATATGGAAGAACAAGACCAACCAAACAGAAGGATACTGGACCAAAAGTGAATCCTGCCCAACTCGCTATCTTATATATGTTCATCTTACGCATGCGTGCAATCCTAGCAGGTACGCTTAAATTTATTTACTTGCAGATTGATGACGTAAACTGTCAAAAAAAATCTACATGATCCTTAAAAATCGATGTATAACAATCCCTTAAGAAATATAAAGTATATTGTTTATATAAAGACTCTGTTATGATTTTAATGTTGCTATTATTGCAATCTTTTTTAAACATGTTGTAAATTTGGTTTCTCTTGAAGTGTCCGAGTATGATATTTCTGAAATTATTTTTGGTAAGATTTGTTTTCCAATCGATGTTTAAGATTTGATTGATCTTAATTCTATATAATTCTCTTTTGTCATATAACGTTGTATAATGACCATATTATCCATGTTTTTTTTATTGAGATGTCCAGAAAATTTACCGCTTCATCTTCTTCTTTACAATTTTCTATTAATTCCAATTCCGGTGGGTAAAAAGTGAAATCGAAATTGGTGGTGTCTTCATAGCACCCCAATAGCACATCGTCAACAAACCGGAAATATGGTATCTCTGACAAAATATGGGTTCCTTTTTCATATGTTGAGAGGTATATATCAGCCAAGATTGATGAACAGGCTCCTCCCATTGGAATTCCCTTTATTTGTCGGTAATAATTTTTTCCGTTATGTAGAATATTTTCCTTTAATACTAGTTTAATAAGGTCAAGGTATCTTCGATAAGTAATAAAATCCTTCAAATTAAATTCTTCATGTAATTTTTCCAAGATTGAGTATAAATTAGATAAATCAATGTTGTTCAAAAGGTCGCGGAAATCAAAGCTTTTTAAACATATATTTTTATTGCAATGTTTTAAACGATCGATAACTTCTATTCCATTCTTGATCATGACATGATTTTGTTTTTTGATGTTTTCCATCACAAACTTGAGGATGTTCAATAGTCGTTTATTAACTATTGTCAGATATGATCCACAGCCAACGGTAACTGTACGGAATTTTACAGGCACTTTATGCATCTTTGGAATGAGGATTAAATATGGAAATTTAATAGATTTTATATCATTACCGATTCGTTTGTACATAGCTTTAATCTTTTTGGATAGAACATTTCCTTTATTGTGTACTTGGGGTGTGCATAGTACTGTCTTGGTAGTAGTGGAGAAGTGTATCCATGTAAAACTTTTTGCATGTAAATGCAAAATGTGATACCATCTTGTCTATTTACCATATTGTCTTATACCATCTTGTCAAATGTAAATTTTCTGGACATCTCAATAAAAAAACATGGATAATATGGTCATTATACAACGTTATATGACAAAAGAGAATTATATAGAATTAAGATCAATCAAATCTTAAACATCGATTGGAAAACAAATCTTACCAAAAGTAATTTCAGAAATATCATACTCGGACACTTCAAGAGAAACCAAATTTACAACATGTTTAAAAAAGATTGCAATAATAGCAACATTAAAATCATAACAGAGGCTTTATATAAACATTATACTTTATATTTCTTAAAAAAGTCTAAATAAAGAACAAACAGCCCAACTGATGGGCTAGCCAACAGCGCCATATGTGGCGTTTCCGATCATGCATTCCTTTGTGAATAACGCGTGATACTACGGCACCTAAAATTTTAGTGATCACTACCTCACCTAAAATTTGTACGTAAAGTTTTAAATCATCCGGCATATATTTAAAATTGTAGAAAAAGTCCAAATGGTCAATTTCATAAAAATAAAACTTGCAACCTTAATATTATTATCAACTCTGCATTAATGCACTGTGAAGAACCTTGCTGCCCCAACCAGGAATCGAACCACGGATCTTCGTCCTGGGCAACCAATGCAATATCTTTGAGCTACTACTGTGCGAAATTGCAAGCTCTTATCATCGAAATGCTTATATGGGAATTTAATAATAAGGATTTAATATAATAGAACGTTAATTGTTAAGAAATAATAGCCTTCGAAACAATTGTAGTCACTAAATTTGCATATGCCTGCGTTCTTCAAGAAAGTAATAAAAAGTCGTATTATCCCGTTTTCGAACAATATATATATCTCAATCTATATCCTATATATATCTCATCTTATATCTCAAAGATCAAAACATTATATTTTTTAAGGGCACTTTGTCAAAACTTTAAATTCTGACTTCAATGTTCAGGACGAAACGGTAATGAAATCGAAAATAAAATGTTAATTTTGAAAGTACCAAAAAACGAAACAAAATAGTCATGGTAGATATAGTCCGGTTGTAAAGGCACGCAGGCAGTAGCTCCGTGCTTAATCTCCGAAACCGACCAAAATTATCCCCATGTTTGCGTAGAGTATAAGTATGATAAATCTCTAGGTCCGAAAGGCAATCCGAGAGATGATGGGTTAAGGAGAAGACGGTACGGCCGAAGTGCTTGCAACCCCTACCCCCCCCCCTCATTGTTTTTCAGAATTTTTAGATCAGGAGAAAAAAGATTTATAGATGTGGGTGCGTTTTTTAAAATATTTAAGCAATGAGATTAGATACAAAATTGACCTGAGTGTGTAAGTGAGAATGGTTTAGTGAAGAATGTAATTACTTTAATAAATTCATCAGTAGCTTAACGGTTTCAGCTGAACTACTTACTCTCAGCTACATTTAGTACGTTGATTTCAGAATTTTTCTTTTGTTCGTGAACTTCTCTTTTCGTCTTTCTGTTATGAATGTATCACTTACAATTTTGGAATTTTGCACTCTACATATTTCTTTAATACTACCTATCATACAACCGTTAAAACTATCATTAAGCTACCTACTTCATACTGCCTATTTCATTACCTATTTCATATATAAGCGAAGGCTCCAAATTTAACGTGATAATGTCTAATAGATTTTAAATTAACCTCTGTCTTCTCTCTTGACTTTATTATGCCGGAGAAAGAAGATGACGCCTCCTTATATATGATGAAGTGGGGTTGGGTGAGTGTTTTATCTCCAAACATTTACTTTGGTTATTACATACTTACTCACTTGCAGAATACACAGAATATATTAAGTAAGACATAGAGGGCTTAGAAAGCTGTATATAATCAGGCTACGTAATAGTTAAGTGACTATGTAGTATAGGCTATTTATTCATAAAAATAACAGAAAGTGCCTTTAGTGGCTGCTATACTCAGAGAATTTTTCACTCAGTAACTTGTGATTGTAATGCCAGATTAAGCACCTGATATAAATTTTGGCAATAGATAATTATTGTATAAGAAATGTTTTACTCGCGCAGTATTACTAAAGTACGATTATATGCATACCAAATAAAATAAAATCTGATGTGGGCAACACATGACTTTCCTTATATAATGTAATGAATTTACTACTTCTACAGTAAAAAAATAGGTTTTTCTTATAGTAGATAAGAATATTCTTTCCAAGACATTGAATTTTCGACAATTAGTAGTCATTTTCATGGATTTAGCGTCATTTTTAACCATTTGGCGTGATTTTCGTTAATTTGGCAACATTTCAAAAAGTCGCCAAGTTGGCGACATTCCGCCAAATTCGTCGCCAAAACCTCGCCAAGCGTTATGCACTAAGAAATAAGTTATTCTTACAGCCGATAAATGACTATTGGCGTCCAAATACAAAAGTGTTACTCAGAGTATCTTTTTTCATGAATGGAACGAGCTAGATCCACGAGAATGATGTCACCCAATTTATCGCATGGTATTACATATGAAAAGTGAACATGTTTATCAATAGGAAATTTTTTTCAATTTTATATGACTTTTTGATATTTTTTTTTAAAAATGTATAATATCTCAAAAACGGCTCGTGTTAGCGTTCTAAAATTTATGTCAATCGTTTTCTAATGAAAAATGACATAAGAAATGTCTATTTGCCTAACTTTATTAGTGGTTTTGATTTTTTGACGATTTTTTCAAAATTTCATTCGAAAATTTAGGGGGGTTCTGAACATTCGATTGCGTATAAAAACAATAGGCTTCCAGTGTTTACGGATTGTGATTTTTGTACCAAATTTGGTTCAAATCGGTCCATTCGTTCGTCAGTTATCATCTCCACAGACCCACTGACACACACACACACACATACTTTCACACACACACACACACACACAGACATCACTTCAAAAATGTTTGATTCGTGATCAGGGATGCTTGAAACGTGCTCTCCCGTCGAAAACTCGATTTCGAATTTTCGACCCCGTCACAATACTTTCCTTATACATTATGTATATAAGGAAAGTAATAATTATATTTGCTTAAGAATTCGAATACAAACCCCATGTATGTACATATAAAATTTAAAAAGTTTACCCTTTTCCTAAAATCTGGACCCTTTTTCTGATAGGGCTTTCGTTCCAGTTAACCAAGTACTTGTGAAAGCTTTTCGCAGATGGATAGTGGGAAATGTTGTGAAAATAAACATGTTAAGTAAATAAATATGAAATATCAAATCACAGATCAAAACTAAATTGATTAATAGAATAAACGATTTGAGATATGACTTGGCTGTAAAAGAATAAAAAACTTCGCTAATAAAATTTATCCAAACATGCCGAGAATAATAAGGCGAAAATATATTTCCATTATTAATTTTTTTTAATTCAACATATCTTTTATCATATCGGATATGTATTTAGAGTGAAATTTTCGGAAAATTTCAAATCCGTTTAAATTTTGGTTCTATCTTTTATCGTTTTAAAAAATAGAAAGTTTGACTGGAAATAAAAAATGCATTTTAACTTTTGCAAAAACGATTGCGGTCGTTGCATAGGTTTTTCAAACGACGATTTGTCGCCAAGATCAAGCCAACTAATTTTGCCATGTATGGGGATGAATACATATATATCATTTCCCGTTATATGTAAAAAATATTTAAATGTTACTTTAAATATGTTTTACTTAATCTTTCCATTCGTTCCATCCTTTGGTTGAAATGATTAAGAAATCTGGTTTAAAAGTTATTTTTTATAAACTTTTATGCAAATAATTTATTTTGGAAGAAAAATAAATCTCGTATCTTCTACTCCATTATATGATAGTATAGTTAATTAGTTATATGTAATTTCATCAAGTATAGTTAATTAGTTATATATAATTTAATATGTGAAAAAATAGTAATGTATCTGGCTATGTGTAAAATTTATATTTTGCTGAAATGTAAGTACTCAGCTATACAAAAGCAGTTTTTTTATATGCTAGAAAAACACAACTGCTTCTTAGAGCTCAACGTATAACCAATACTCAACATTAAAAACAAGCTAATTAGAATTTACTTCCGGCCAGCTTCATTAAAAATATCTTAAATTTTCATTTCGCTAATTAGAACCTTCTTCTATTTACAAAAAAAAAATCATAGAAACAAAGTTTTCACTTACGTTATACTCATCAGTAAATTGATCTGCTTTTAATCGCTAAATGACGTCAGTACTTTAGTGGATTGGAAAGAGATACAAATAAAAGAACAAATCAATAAAATTCATGCTTCCGGCTATACTTGATATATTTTTACTGTAAAAAAAATGTGAAAAACCACTAACTTGAACTGTTTCAAGTACTCCATTAAAATAATGGAAGGATGGTTTTAATTTTATGAATTAACTATGTCGTATAGAAACATTGTTCTTATTAATCTATTATTCTGACTAAAAATTATTGAGTTTATAAAAACACAAGTCGCCATTGACAAACAACCTGATCTCTGTCTTGAAAAAACACTTAACTTGCAACAGCTCTGTTGTGCTTTCTATAACACTATTTATGGACAGTACTTATTGAGGAAGGCTATGGTTCCGTAGCTGTATAAGGCTAAACATTAGGAGATACTGTATTTTTAGGAAATGCATGTATATATTTATATAGCGATACTTGAACTTGACTACCCAGGGGGTGACACTGTCCCAGAGGGTGACACCCTCTCAAGGGGTGGGATCGAAAATTCCACTATGTTAGGTTCTGTCCAGTGGTCGCTACTATAAATGTGCAAACATACAGTCCTCTACATAGCTGAGGAAGCTTCTGGTTGATCTGAAAATACTTTTCACCGACTTGGGGAAGTAAATAGAAAATCCGGCTAGGTTAAGTTCCGTTCCATGACCGATACTGAAAGTGTGAAAATATTTAGTTTTCTTTGACACCACAGTGACGTTTCTGTGGGGTCTGAAAATACTTTTCGAGCCAACCCGTTAAAAAGTCAGACAATTATATATATATATATATATGCTCCTCTTTGTAAAATTTTCAACATAATGTAGAAATCATTAGAATTGTTTGCACTTTACTCCACAACAGGCCTATATTGATACAAATAAACAATTAAATTTGCAATGCAAAACAAAATAGTATTACATGTTGTAAATCAGTATATTGTGAAGCCACCACGCGCTGTAATAAGTGCTTCTATACGACGTGACATCCAATGAAACATATTTTGAATTTAAACTAGAGGAAGAGCATTCCATATTGCTTCTATCCGAACCCAAAGTTCAGCTGTATTAGCTACGGGGAAAGTGTCACGAGCGATACCCTGACCGACGAAATCTCAGGCATGTTCAATAGGCAACATATGCGGTAAATAAGAAGGCCGGCCAAGGAAGGAAGAAGCTGTATCTGTTGGGATGAAAATAAGTCTTCGACATTTTCAGCAACATATTGACGGGTGTTAACCTGTTGAAATACAGATCAGGGCTACCAACAATTCTTAGCAGCTGACGTCAACCAAGATATCCAATGGCACCCCAGATCATAATTCTTGGTGTTCGTCCAGTATGACGTTGGTAAAAGCACTTTGGAAGGTAGCATTCACAGCTATAGCGTCTAACGTAGATGAGACCATCACTGTACCCCAAATTAAAGGTGAATTCATCGGAAAAGGCGATTTGCTGCCAATCGGCATGCTAGTGTCTATGTTGGTGAGCCCGTTGTAGCCGCAGGTGTCGGTGGTTTTGAATCAGCGGAATTATGTTCAAAGGAATTCTTGCACGCAACACACGGTTCGGCAGGCGACGACGAATTGTTGGAGCAGACAATGACATATCTGTTGCAGTGCTACACAGATCTGCCAGCTGTCGAGATGAAGTTGTATGGTCCATCACTGCCATGCTGATTAGGTGTCTATCATCACGTGCTGCGGTAACATTTATTTGTACATTGCCGGATTTGAGACTCGCGCTCTTCCCTTCAGTCCACTGCTGTAACACTCGCAACACTGTTGTGGCATTGCGCTCCACAAGGTCTGCTTTTTCATGATAAGAAAAATAAGAAAAAACCCTTCACGAGGGCCGATCATTCGTCCCCATTCAAACTACGTAACTTGTTCACATGGCGCCCTCTGTCGTCGTAAGGGCATAGTGACTACTCATTAAACGCTTACTGCTGGCAGACAACCATAGACAATTTTCATCGTCCCGCTACAGCTCTCAATTTATACGGTTAAAACAGCAGTTCAAAGGGCCCCACACAGACCACGTATGCCCGACTCTGAAATTCTAATCGTTTGCATAGCACACTCTAATTTGCCTTTGCTGCAAGTTTCAGCTCAATCTTATGATTCCTTCATAGTGTTGCAATTTTTACAAACATGAGTATATATATATATATATATATGTATATATATATATATATATATATATATATATATATATACATATATATATATACATATATATATAAATATATATATATGTATATATATATATATTAGCACTTTCCATTTCCAGTTTTAGACACTTCGTTTATCACCGCAACAGAAGACGAAACTTAGTTTAATTTATCCCACATTGTTCTAGATATTAATTATTCTAGAATAAAGTGACAGAACTTCTAATTGCCGCCGCTGTCTTCTGCTGCGTAATAAATGAGATTCTGTCTCAAGTTTCTGATAACTGATATTCGATAATTTATACCACAGTGCAGAATTGATTGTACAGCCGCAGAAAAAAAAACGCCCCACCCTCTGTTCATTGAGCATCGTTCATCTTAGAGAAAATTGAATGATACCATTCGATTAGGAATAAAATCCTCTACACATTGATGTCCGTAAAATTTAAATAAGGAGCCGTCTTCATATCTAAACGCGCACAAACTTTGAAATTTCCAATGGCAACACCCAATTTTGACGTCACCCACAAGTTCTAGATCCCCAAATTAGTCCAAATTCAAATTTTCACGACGTTTCTATCTTTATATCCGAAGATATTCAATATTCCAGAATGTGCAATTATCGGGGATCAGCTCCATATTGAAAACCGCAATTTGAAGGGCGATGTTTCGTTGATTGACAACAGCACTGTTGAATTAACAGTGCCCTTGGTCGTCTCGTCAAGTTGTCGAGGCATCCTCGTGTCAAGTACCGAAGCATACGCGCAATATATAGTCAAAGCATACGCATTTATAACAAACCCGACTTTCAAACATATACCGCAGTAAAACTTTAAATAAGAATGTTATTGGGTGTGATAACTCTGCTTTGTTATACAGCTAAATAAGCGAAAATAAATTGAGAATAAAATTATAGAATCATTTTACCTTTGAATAAGATGTTCTTAGGTTGTTGTAATAACTATCATACTAAACCGCAATTATGCAAATTCGTCTTTTGATGTAAATCTACGTGTTATGTTGTTCAGTATCACATTGTTTTAAAATTTGTTATTGTTTTATTTAAATAGCTTTTATTATAGATTATCACATTTTATGGGCGATTTCAACTCCCAGTAGCTCCGGAACAGTAACTCCTCGACAAAAACATACGTAGATCCCATTTATAACAATACAAGTTTTCACCCTTCAATACAGTAGCAGAATTGCGTTGATAAGTTTGCACCTATACAACACTGTTTATACAAAGTTTTTGTTATAATTGGGTAAAAATAAATCCCTGTTTCCTTAAATAAAGATTAACTTACAATTAATATAACTTTTTCAAATTAGTCATTTTTACTTATATACATAATGTATAAGGAAAGTATTGTGACGGCGTCGAAAATTCGAATTTGAGTTTTCGACGGGAGAGCACGTTTCAAGCATCCCTGATCACGAATCAAACATTTTTGAGGTGATGTCTGTGTGTGTGTGTGTGTGTGTGAAAGTATGTGTGTGTGTGTGTGTGTGAGTGTGTCAGTGAGTCTGTGGAGACGATAACTGGCGAACAAATGGACCGATTCGAACGACATTTGGTACAAAACTCACAATTCGTAAATACTGGAAGCCTATTGTTTTTAAACGTAATCGAATGTTTAGAACCCCCCTAAATTGTCGAGTGAAATTTTGAAAAAATCATCAAAAATCAAAACCTTTAATAAAGTTACGCAAATAAACATTTCTATTGTCATTTTTCCTTAGAAAACGATTGACATAAACTTTAGAACGCTAGCATGAACCGTTCTCGAGATATTGCACATTTTTTAAATAAATTTATCAAAAAACCCCATAAATTAAAAAAATATAATAACTGTTGAGAAACATGTTCACTTTTCTTATGTAATATCATGCAATAAATTGGGTGACATCATTCTCGTGGAACCAGCTCGTTCCATCCATGAGAAAGATACTTTGAGTAATAATTTTGTATTTGAACGCCAATAGTCATTTATCTGCTATAAGAATAACTTATTTCTCCGTCCATAACGCTTGGCAAGATTTTGGCGCCGAATTTGGCGGAATGTCGCCAACTTGGCGACTTTTTTAAATGTTGCCAAATTAACGGAAATCTCGCCAAATGGATAAAAATGACACTAAGTGAAAATGACGACTATTTGACGAAAATTCAATTTCTTCGAAAGAATATAAATAAGTACTAAAAGAAACATCTATTTTTTTATTGTAAAAATAGTAAATTCCTTGCATTATATAAGGAAAGTCATGTGTTGCCCACATCAGATTTTTTTACTGTAAAAGTAGTAAATTCATTGCATTATATAAGGAAAGTCGTGTGTTGCCCTCATCAGATTTTTTTTTAAATTAATATATGACCCCTAAAATCATCGTGATGCTGAATATTTAAACATTTCGAGAGAACTAGTGGGAGGAAACATCTGGAATGTTATATAAACATATAAAAACTCTTTGTGAATCGATTTTTATCAAAACGTGTCCAGATTTGCATTCATATTTTTTCGATTATTGATTTCATAATTAATATTTTATACAAAGAAATTATTCTACAAGAATAAAAATCACGTATTTGTGTTTGGGTTGTTTAGTAATAACGTCATACAAATAATCAGCGTGAACAGATAATTATTACAGAAGATATGAATGGAAGTCTTGGAAACTAATTTAACATTAGGAGCTCAAAACTTTACATACTCACAACTCAGAAACGCTTCACCCAAATGACTTGAAATTTGGTATCACAGGTTGAATTTTGCTCTAGTTTCGAACTATGTTGTCAAACTTGGGTGTTGCCATTTAAAATTTCAAAGTTTGTGTGCGTTTAGATATGAAGACGGCCCCTTATGCAAATTTTACGCACATTAATTTGTAGAGGATGTTATTCCTAATCGAATGGTATCATTCAATTTTCTCTACGATGAACGATGCTCGATTAACAGAGGGTGGGGCGTTTTTTTTCCGCGGCTGTACATAATAAAAAATATTGGCAGCATTTTATCAAATCAGTGTGATCGTAAATTGTATTGTATGTTATAGGAGAATTTTATCACACTTAGATTAACAAGATGATGATTAAAGTGTAATAAGTTATGATATTGGTATTTCATTATTATTTGACCACAAAAAAATTGACTTACGAAAGTCATTGTTACTGCTGTCCATTACATTGGTACCCAAAAGTAAAAACCGCAAGAACCCCCAAAATAAGGAAGACACGTCCATTGCAAATAATAGTATCAATTAACCGGTTTCGCGTTTATTATGCTCTCATCAGTATGGAATAACAGTTAACTTCTATACCAGCAAGGAATTTAACTATTTGCCGCAATATTGCGAACTTCGCAACATTGCGGCAAATATCAAATTTTCTTGCTGCCATTCCAGCTATCGGTTAATTCATGCTGTTGAGTGCGAATAAGCTCAAAACCGATCCATGGATACTATTATCTACAATGGGATTGTCTTCTTTACCAAAAAGCAAGTCTAGAACTCAATTCTGTGTATACAAAACATATTTTTTTAAACTTAACATTCTGATATTTTCTAACTTTGGCAGGTAACTGACGATTCACACAGATGATATTCTTCTTCAATCTACTAATTATATGTCGTGAAGCTATTGTAATTCGATAAATTACATATCTATTGAGATTGAAATTCCGAGAAAGATTTTTTTATTGTCTAAAGCTATAAGCATAAAATTAAATAAAATTCACCGGTGATAAACATATTACATACCATTGTCTTTACCAGAAGTTTCTCTTAAAATATATATTTATTAGAATCTACTACACGTAGAGATTTGATGATAACATCTAGATTCAGCACTGAATTACGGAGGTGACAGAGAGATTCAGTTTTTCTTTCAGTTCTTTTTCCATCTCCTGTTCTAAATTTCTCATTTTAATTTAAACTTCTATGTTTCAAGATTGGCCGTGAATAAAACTAACAATAACTGATATGAAGTTAGCATTACATTCTAAAAATAGATTGGTTTACTTAAGATTTCCACTTCCGGTTCTTTTTCCAATTCTAGTATAAAAATATTATTGAACATATATTTCACAGGATTCGCTATCTAGAGAGCTTGATGATTGATATGGATTCAGCATCGAATTCTAGGGAGGTTGGAGTTTCACTAAGTAATTCCACTTCTAATTCCGGAAATGTTTCGCTTCCGTTTTTTGCTTAATGGTTTCGTCAAAAATGCTTAATGGTTTCGTCAAAAATGCTGTATACACACCATATTTTTTACCATATGAATGCTCGTTCAGAAGTAAATTGTTCCTACTATCTTATGCAAGTTTACTTGACTCAGTGAGATAGAAAAAGTAATAATAAACTTGTCAGTGTTTTCTGATTTTAAAATAATATGTTCTATGGCGTCTGCAATTATATGGGAATTACACATGGAGTTCTCAGTCCAACAATCGCACTTTCATCGCCAAAAATTATAAGGACATGCTAAAGAAAATGAGTAATATGACATTCATGATACATGACCGATGAAAATAAAGAAAATAACGAATATTCATTGACAAATCAATCTTTCAACTTCCTTCATCATGGGGAATTGTTAATAGTAATTGTTCTACAACACCGATGAAAATATATACACAATGAAATGCATTTCTGTTGGAAGGCATTATGCGGCATATATTTGGACAATAACATTTTTCTACTAGAATAGACCTGAATCCGGTAATTGAAACAAGTCGTAATAGTCTTGAAAACACATCTAAAATTATTTTGAAAAACTATGAAAATAATTTCAACAGACGTCAAGTCGCTGGAGATCTAATTCTGTGTCTAACATTGTGAATATACAGGACCATATGTTGCTCATACTACGATTGCCACAAATGAATCTACTTCATGAATTTCATCTTCTCACTTTATTCAATGGCAAAAATAAGTCAATCTTCACCATGATTGAAATAATTGAATATCCGATCATCTGTAATTACTTCAGAAACAAAAGTCAGAAACAAAATACTAAAGTTAATACCTTGTGCTCAGACAAATAGATGTGAATCAGTAGAATGGAAGACTGTGTTTGTTTTCCTTTCGTACGTAAATAGATCCGAATTTATATCTATTATGAGTAGGTTGAAGTTCAGAATAGCAGATCTAAGAAGGTATCTTTGTTACAATTTCTTTTTATTTTGGATAGAATATGCTGTTTGATTACTTTTGATAGATACTTATTTTGTCTTTTAAGAATATTTTATAGTCCATGTTTTACCAGGGAAATTTTTATTTAAGAAAGCTGCAAATGATAACAAAAGCAAGCGGCTTTGCAGGTATTTAAGTTTAGTAAAAGTAAAGTATTTTAGGAGGGAACCGCATCATTATGTTCCTGGTCCAATATGGTGGCCATTTTTTAAATTAAAAAAATTCAAATATCTCAAAATTACTCTTCAGAAATCACAAAAATCAGAAAATTCTCACAGAATTAAGTATTCCTACCAGGGAAGTTTTAATAAAATAAACTCAATAAAATAATTTCAGGCTTAATTACGAACTCCTCCTCCACCTCCTCGCATTAAATCCGCCATTTCAGAAATCGGGTAATTTGTGTGAGACCAGGAATAAAGTTCACACCAGACTTAAGTGAGACAGATTTATGTTCAATATTTATGAGGGTCTGCTATATCAAACAATGCATCAGACGAAAGGATTTCAGTTTTTACAACACTTTGACCCGAGAGGTGAATTAGGCCATAAACCTAAGATGATGAGGAGAAGCCACGAAAGTGGTTAAAGATGTTTACCAATGGCAAGATGTCTGGGCCCATAGCCCTAAAGTCGGACAATCAGAGCCAAAGACGCATGTCAGACCTCAGACAAAAGGAGGCGGCAACCAAGAGATGATATTACACAACTTATAGAAAAATAATCAGTGAAGAGTCATGAAATATGTGATGAAATAGTTAGTAAAGTCGGAAGTAAGAGTGAGATTTTCTAATATAGTGCGGAGGCAATACAGACGTGAAGTCATGATGACTTCTACGGAGTCCAGAGACAAATGTGAAACGACAATGTCCTGATTACAGGTTCCAGAAGTGTTCGAGAATATAATGAGCAGATGCAGAACGAGTAAGGAGTCCAATACGTAGATTTGAGGCCAGTACGATACGTAGATTTAAGAATTGTGGTCAATGACCGAGCAGAAAATGAAGGTTTCTATTAATAATTGTAAAAGGTCGGTAATGCATTTAGGAATTATTGAGAAACTGGTCTCACACTTGCTTTCTCCACCGCAATTAAAATGAATAATTATGTAATTGAGTTAATAAGTAATCTATGTTGTTAATAAATGATTTTAGTTATAAAGTTAACAATGGTTCAATTAATTGAGTAGTATTAATTTAATAAATATTATATTCCAGGACTCGCGCTAACGATAAAATTGGAGGATTATCAAGGACACACAACGCAATGTGTTATAACTCTCAATGATTTACAATATTACGGCCATGTTTAGATAATTCAATTTAAAATTATTCGTTGTATAATTCTCATATGATGGTTAAAGCAGTATTATTAAATAATCAACGCAACTTAGAATAAATAAGCTTTAATGTTTTATTCTCAAAGGTGCGGTATTAATAAGCAATCAACGCCTAAACAATCTTAATCAATCTTAAGCAATTAATAATTCTAAAAGTATGCTTTATATTGTGTTTTACTGCACTACAATTTGTATTTCATTTATTCTATAGAGTTGAAATCCGGACGGTTCAGGCTCTCTCTTCGTTCTTCCATTGTATGAAATTAAAAACTGGACGGTTCAGGCACTGGACTCCAAGTAAGTAGTTACCGGTTTTGAATCACGGCTACCTATTTCCCTCGTAAATATCCTACAGAATATAGGATATAGATTATATAGGAAGAATAGATTATATAGAAAAATTATATAGGTTTCCCTGGCCATTCCACTGTCTGGCGGATCCCCTCTACGGATTCCACTGCAAGAGAGGCATGCAATATAATAGGCAGGGGGACGTTGGAAATCATTAGCCAAGCAATAATTCAGTTCCCCATCGAGTCCTTATTGGAAACCGAAATCCAGTAATTCAATTCACATTTGGTCATCAACAACACAGCTACAGAAATCCTGGCCATACTACTAAAGTCTTGTGCATGCAGACACACTTGTAATGATTCAGAATCCACTTTTTATTGTAGCTCCGAATCAAAGTACCCTTGTGCATAATATGAACAGGAGAATGTCAAAGTAATTCAATCCAGTTAAATATCAAGAGCTTTAAACCATCTTCCGAATAACTGTTTTACGTTACAAAAATAATTCTTAATCATATCGGTTAAATCAAGTGAGATCTTTTTTATATATTGCATATTTTGCTAGATTTATTATCAATCATTAAGTTTATACATCATGTTTACACATGTTTCATGTTTATACATGTTACCATCACAGTTTGTTATCACAGTTTGTTCTCTGAATTTAATATAATAATTTCTTAAATATATAGCAAAATATATCTTAGATTGCAAATCCTCATAAAATCCTAATAAATTCTAAAGTTGAAATTAAATAACTTTAACTTTATAAAGTTAAAACTATTATGAAAATTGCATAATGGTGACTACTGAATCTCTTAAAAGTTACGAAACTATAACAAAATAATTACTTTCATTAGTGCAAATGAAATCTTTTCACGAAACTTCATCAGCTGAAACATATTTCATTATAAGAGACATACTCTTTGAATACTTTAATTTGCCATGATTTCTTGTTACATATCTTTCTGCCAACTCTTTTATCTCTTATTTTATATCGTTACTGCTAACTGTATACACAACAAGGAAAATATATATTCAAAATATGTAACAAAATTCTTTCTTCAGTATTTAGATATTTTGCTCTTTTAAGGAACATTTTCAGTTCGTATTTTTATGTTTTTACTTTCTCTGTGATACATGGTAATGTATAGGGAAAGTGTTGGAATCATGCCGAAAATCGCAACTCGAGTTTTCGACGGATCTACACGTTTCAAGTCCTCTAGAATACAAAAAAACCATTTTTAGCGTGACGTCTGTGTATGTGTCTGTGTGTCTGCCTGTGTGTCTGTCTGTGTGTCTGTCTGTGCAGATTTTGTATCCACTCTAACTTAAAAACTAATGGACCGAATTTCATAAAATTTGGTAGGTACGTCACTTGTATGTGACCCTGGTGCTGATTAGATTTGGGTACTATTCGGAATAAAACAACCCGCCTTTTTTTGCGAAAAGGCCCTCAAAAATTGCCTTTATCCACTGTAACTGAAAAACTAATTGATCAAATTTTACAAATTTTGGTACTGAAGTCAATTGTAGGTCACCGTGGTGCTGATTAAATTTTGATACGATTCGGAAAAGAACAACCTGCCTTTTTTTACGAAATGGCCCGCAAAAATTGTATATTTCCACTCTAACTCCACTAATCGACTAAATTTTATAAAATTTGGTAGATAAGTCACTTGTGGTCGACCCTGGTGCTGATTAGATTTTGGAACGATTCGGAAAAGAACAACCTGCCATTTTCTAGGAAATGGCCCGCAAAAATTTCATGTATCCACACTAACTAAAATATTAATTGACCCAATTTCACAAAAATTGGTAGATAAGTTACTTGTGGGATCCTCTGGTGCTGATTAGATTTTGGTACAATTCGGAGAAGAACAACCTGCCTTTTTTTACGAAATGGCCCGCAAAAATCGCCAAAATCGAAAAAAAAAGGCCATATATGCTCAAATATGCCAAATGAATTTTTGTTTTATACGCAATTTTTGACATGGAAAAGAATATAACATACTCCATTATACTTTAGGACTATCCGTTCTCAAGATATTTGAGATTTCTTGCATTTTTGTTACGCCGATTTCGGGAAAGTGTCCAATTACCAATAAAAAACAAAAATTGAATTCAAAATTCAAATTTAGTATTATTTGATGCAATAAAACTCAAATCTAACGAATTGTTAAAGAAATAAAGATAATATGAATTTGAGTCTGCAGAGAAAGTCATGTACTGCCCACATCAGATTTTTTTTAATTGTAAGCAAGAAAAGGAACCTAACGACTTTGTGCATTTAAATTTAATTGATGCAGTTTAATTAAATTTTGTTCTTTTTATCGCAAGACATTTTAATTTTTTATCAGGGTCGTATTTAAATCAAATTAACAGTTTTAAGAGTATTTTCTGAGAGCATTTAAAGTAAAGCACAATTTTAAATAATTCGGTATATTTTTATTTAAATTTTCTTTCTGAGACTTTTTCTTTTTCGAATTTTATCATCATACAATGAAATGTGATAGATTAGTAAACAATTAGAATGTATCTGATTATGAGTTTAACATTTAACTTTCGAGTTATTTTGTTTCGAATTGCTTTGCACTACTTTTATACTGTTTGTTCTGTAATGCATACGGAATGTTTTTGAAATACTAATTAAGTTACCTGAATCAGTGAAAGTTTGTAGAATAGTAATATGATTAATCTAGTATAAATTCCATTACTTTTTAATTAAGTTTCTCACTTAAAAATGATTTCTGCGTTAAAATTAGTCACCACTACTTGCGGAAATCAATAATAGGATGAGTTATCGTTCCTTCGTTACTAATACCCCCGTGGTGAAGCAGCGCCTACGCAGGATGCGTCATGTCCTCAATAAGCACATTTGAGGCACTTCGTTGGCTACATTTATTAATAAGCAACACTATCCACGGAAACTATGGAGAAATTAGCCATCACTATCCTTATACCGCAGTCATTCGAACATAGTCAACATAGCACTGACATTAAGACGATAACCACAGCGATCAAAAAATTCCTTAAAACAAATTTTTTATAAATTTTCTGGTAGCCATATTATACTACTAGGATAATTACAATAATTTTGTTCAGCGCTCATTGATTATTGCATCACAAACTTCATGCTGAGAAGAGGCAAATAATATGAAACCGTGGTCCACAAATGAGGATGAATGGCACTTTCTTACCTTTTTCTATTTATGTCTTGTTACTTTCTTACGATCAAATTAAAATAAATAAAATGAAAAATTAGTTTGTTGGAAAAGTCACAAGCTCATATCTGATGTGTTTACGCCATCTCAATATTTCCCCTTCACATTATGTATTGCAGACAAGCTTTAATAAAATTGTTAATTTTCTTGAAATACATTGGCATGAATCTTTAAGAGTGAATAACCTCCTGTGTCTTGAACATATCGAAGTATGGCACGCCACATATTTTAATAAATACATATTATTTTTAAGTACATTTTTTATTTCGTATCTCTTAAATAAAAGGATAAAATGATTAATTTAACCTTTAGAATAAAAAGACTCTTAAGATTTAAAAATATATCTTTATTGGCAAACAAGGCACATCCATTTTTTTGTTCTAAATTCTCTGTAAAAATGATTTTTTTTATGAAGCATAAGAAGCGGCCCATCAGTTGCGCTGTTCTAATTAAAATTGATTTTTGCTTTTTTTTCATGCGAAACTGTAGCCTCTCGTTTTAAATCGATATATGGCTAAATGACATATTTTAAAATGTAAATTTATTTTCTTTAACTGTGAATAAATTGGAAACGACTTTTGCAAGTGCTACTTTTTAAGAAATTGCCTTTTTACTTTATATCTATACATAGTATAATGTATAGGGAAATCAGTGTGAGGAGGTTGAAAATTCGAGTTCGAGTTTTCTACAGTAGAGCACGTTTAAAGCTTCGCTGAACTGAAATCGAACGTTTTTGAGATGATGTCTCTGTGCATGTGTGTGCGTATGTATGTTATTGTGCTTGCATGTCAGTATGTTTGTATGTTAATGGGTATGTCACGAATGAATGCAGTGAATGAATGAAGCGTGAATGAATGAAGCGTTTTATATATAAATATAATTTGGTACGATTATTAGAGTTAGTGAATAACAGAACCCAATCGATTTAAACGTGCTCAAATGTTTGGAAGAATCACCTTCCTCTCAATTTTCGAATAAATTATCGAAAGATATTATTGAAAATAAGTACTTTCAATAATAGTAAAAACGTAATCATTTCAGATGTAATTTTTCATTAAAAGATGATTTACATAAATTTTCAGGGATGCTAGCATGACCCGTTCTAGATATATAGTACGAGTTTCGAATGGAATATAGAAAACTCATTAAAATATCAGGAATTTGAATAGGGTTAAATAATTGATAATTTCATACGTAAAGGTTTAATTAAAAAACGATTGACATAAACTTTAGAACGCTAGCATCAACCGTTCTCGAAAAGTTGCACGTTTTTTTCAAATAAATGTATAAAAAACAGTAAAAGAATTAAAAACGCAGTAAATGCCATCAAATATGTTCATTTTTCTTATGCAATATTATGCAACATCATTATCGCAAACACGAAAAAAGAAACTATTTGGATTCGTTTTTTCTTTTGTTGCTCCAGAATTTCGCCAACGGTCATTTATTTCATGCATTTGGTATTAATCAATGTCAATTACATTTGTAAAAGATTTTGCTCGAGTGTATATGTAATTCATTCTGTTTGGATTAATCAAGTTGCGAAAAGCGCCCAATTATAACTTGCGTGGTGTTAACTCAATTCCAAAATCATTGCACAGTGACCACCATTACACCAGTGAACAAACACCATTAACTCTTAGCAAAAAAAAAACAAAAAAACAATTACATTACGTAGTGAAAGCAATGTGCTGATCACATTATATTTGTATGGAACACCATTAATATATGGAACCATATGTGGAACACCATTAACTCGCTGCAAAATAAAAATTAGACCATTACATTACGTAGTGAAAGTCATGTGCTGCTCACATCATATAAACAGGGTCTTTCAAAAGTCCTTATAAACTTTAAAAATTCATTAAAAATCGAAAAATCATCGCTTTGAGATGCGGTTTGTACCATAAGTAATGTCAGGACAGGGGGGGGGGGGGGGTGACGTGAAAAAGTTTTGTAGTTTAAAAAATCACCTATAGGTCGTACTGAACGCATCGGAAAGACAAAGAAAGTAACTTACTGTGCGCTCAGTATCTTTATTATAGCATCATGTTTTCGACATGTCCTCCTCCACAAGGTATGACACAATTCAGGCGCGTGAAAACACCAGTGACTGCAGAATGCAGCATGTCTGGATGGATCAAACTCAATTCACGACGAATGAAATCTTTTAGTTCCGACAATGTAGAGAGACATAATTGAAACACTCGTGACTTTAAATACCCCCATAACCAAAAATCAAGTGTTGTAAAATTTGGAGACCAGGGAGGCGATGGGATCTTGCAATGCCTACTGATAAGCCTGTCTTCCCTGAAGGTGTCAATTAGAAATTTCTTTACTGGAGTTGCGATGTGAGATGGTGCTCCATCCTGCATAAATGTTACAGTAGATATCACATTTCGTTCTCGCAAAGACGGCACGACTTGCTCATGCAGAAGAGTCAAATAACGCTGTGCGTTTACTGTGCAAGTTTTCCAACCAGTACTTGAGCTAAACTCCTCGAAGAAAAAGGGTCCCAGAATCTAAGAGCCAGTGCACACCAAACTGTCACTCGTGGTGAATGAAGTAGCTGCTCTATGTACTCACGTGGATTAGAAGTCGCCCATATTCGACAGTTGTGTGTGTTAACATTTCCATGCAGTGAAAATTGGGCTTCGTCTGTCCACAACACATTAAATAACCACTGTGGTTCCTGTGCGATTTTTGACATAGTCCATTTGGCAAACGTTTCTCGCTGTGCGGTATCTACCAGTAAAAACTGATGGAGTGATTGCAATTTGTAAGGATACAGATTTAAGATACCGTGAAGGATACACCATACCGAGGACACAATAATATCCAATCGCCTTGCAGCTTCAAAAGCGCTGCTAGTCCCAGCCGCTATTTCAGTTGCTAGGTTTGCAATTTCAGATGAAGCCGACGTGGTTGTCGAGTGGTTAAGGCAAGCGTTTCCGTAGAAATCGCTCGACCGCCACGTTGTGGGTTCGAGTCCCACGTAAGGCAAGGATGTTTGTGTTGTGGGCGCAATGTGATCCGCCCCCTCTGGTACGCCTGGGGCAAAGTCAATGGACGGCTAAATGGTTCACACTCTGGCCGCTGTAATAAAGGCGAATGACGAAGGTCAAAGTGCCTGGCCATATGAGAAAAAAAATTCAGATGCTACAACACTGGCACGGAAGTCCGTTAACGATGGTCTTCCGCTTTGTGGACGATCCTCCAAACATCCAGTTTCTTCAAATCGTGTGACAACCTTCAGTAACCCAGAACAGGTGATAGGACCGTTTCCTTTCTTTAGATTTTTCCTAAATCGGAATTTTCGCAAAGCATCTGATGCTGATTCTCCGCTCACATCATACAGTTGCACTAACAAGGCTTTCTCGACCAAAGTTAACACTCTCACAAAAACTTCTTCTTTGCACAGTTTACTAATGAATCAAATGAAGAATCTACAGAGCACTACAGCTCTTTTATAACAGCCTCATTAGCATACTTCGGGAAGATGTTTTCGAGTAAGCGCCACCTATAGCTTATTTTTTGAACTACAATTTTTTTTCACGTCAAAACAAACCCCCATCCTGACAATAATTGTGGTACAAACAGTATCTCAATGCGATGATTTTTTGATTTTTAATGAATTTTTAAATTTTATACGGATTTTGAAAGACCCTGTATATATACACACAGTATATATATATATATATATATATATATATATATATATATATATATATATGTGTGTGTATATTGTTGTTTATGCAGAACTTTCAAACTTGTTAAATTCATCATTTGACACAAATTGAAGTTTTATATTGTTCTTTTTATAAATTTGGAATCTTAATTGATGAGAAACAGATTAGGGTTGATTGTTTCGAACTTGTAATATTCCCTTTCTTCTGGAGTCATTCGTCTCTTTCGAAGACCAAACGGGGACTTCAGAAGGATTTCATATCTGGCCTTCCCCTACAAACATTCTTTCCCATGACGTAATTCTAGGGTTGCTAATTTCAGAACTTTGACGAAGGGTTGCCAGATTCGGTAATTTTTTGTCAATTTGGCGACATTTTGCGAATTTCCCGCAGGTTCGAGAAGCACCCAGAAATAACGACCATTCTAAGTCATAGAGATTTCCAGAAGATTTTATGGAGAATCTATAAATAGGAGTTATCACTGAGTCGGAAAACAATTGACGTGATACTGCTACATTGAACTGTTACTGCAAGATTCAACTGTTATTCTTGACAAGGTTTGAAGAGTAGTAGCTGATGATTTGTGAAATTACTGTCCTCAATGTTTTGGGAATAATATCGGTGATTTTCTGAAATTAGTGGAACATTTAACTGCTGTTCGACTGTATATTGTTCCTGTTTACTTTGTGCTTCTGAATACGCGCGTTATTTATCCAGAAATATGGATTCAATCTTGTAACTTGTCGAATACCCTCGATTCACGAGGATGCGTCGTAACAAAATCATAATAAAACTGTAACGGGTGAGAAACGGAGGTATATAACGGAAGTGACATCATATTCTTACTAATAACTATCAGAAAAAGAAAACTAACTACAATTTACTACTACTAACTACAATATAATAACTACAATTTGCGACACTTCTAACTTTAGTTATTATCATTTTTTGCGAAAGAAAAAAATACTACTAATATTTTCTTTTTAAATAAATGTTTAATCGAGGATAAAGCTGCCTTCTTATCTTCAATTCCATAAATGTCAAGCCATTTTATCTGCGTGCTGATATATTTAATGTATTTGTTGAAACTATTTTCCATTTGATATTTTATATTGGATTTCATGAATTTATGTTTCTTTTCCGCTTCTTCTCTTAATTAAACATGAAATTCCTTTTCACCGATTGAATTTTTCTATTGTGTTAATTTAACTTGTGAGTTCGCTGTGTTTAAGAACTCAAGTGTACTTCGAACTTCCCACCTGCCCTTGATGAAGGGCGTCTATACCCCCCGAAAGCGCTAGGGCAAAATTATGTAATCTTTACGTCATTTATTCTATAATATTTTATTATGAATTTGTATATTATTAGTAATTTCCCATTGTTATAATTTGAAGGTCCGGATTTCTTGACCTTGGCGACAAATTTGATTGAGGCGGTATGAATTTGGAACAATATCACCAACTTGGCGACTTTTGCGATTCCTAGGAATTTCTCAAATTTCGTATATGTTCTAAGAACTTTACGAAATTCGCGCTTTTCCCAGAAAGTTCCACATAGTGTATATAAGGGCCATACAGAGGTTTTATTATCATTCCGTTCGCGTTTTGCCGTGTTACGAGTAAAATATTAAAAAAATAATCAAAATTTATCGAAATCTTTCAGTAGATCACTTGTACCATCGTCACATAAAACCCACTAGCCTTTCCTCATTCGAAATATGCGTAAAGGGATAATTCATTCATTTCCGCATATTATGCGTACCGAGTGGAAAAGTCCCTCACTAATTATTTTATCTCACAGATCATAAAAAAAATACTGGAATATAGTAACTTTTGAATTTTAAAAATAGTGCTCTGCCGTTTTATAGTGTACAGTATAGAGTCTGGATTTTCAGACGTAATATGGACCAATAACATCTTGGATATGGTTAAATTGGGTTAAGTCGAAAAATATAGTAAACTACATTACGCATTTCAAAGCATACTTATTGACAATGTTCCCGTTTCACAAGATCTCTGTTATTCCTACCATTAAGGAAATATGTACTGTAAGAAAAAAAATTAGAATATATGTTCCACGCATGGACATACTTCCATACGGTTATTCGATGTATCGTAATATGGGCGTAATCACATTCAGGCATTTCGTAGGAAAAAATCTTGAGTCTTCCACGAGATATTCATCAGCCCTGTCATCATCTTCTTCTTTTCCATCACTTACTAAATTTATAATCGTGTCATCGGTCATTTTCAGTTACTCATCCAATCTTTATTGTCTTCTGCCGTGTGCTCTAAAACTGGAAGATATTTTAAAAGATCTTTGAGCGGGAAATTATCTTCATCACCTTCCTCCACCATTTTACAGAAAAAAAGATTCCTGGACTTTACAAGAGTTAATGTTCACCATTTAAAACGGGATAAGTAATTGAAAAAATATTTAGCTGGGATCACATGAAACCTCGGATAATCAGAACTCTACTATATTTGAAAGCACACAGAATATTTTAATTAAAAGAAAACACAGATATAAACACAATTACTTCCCCCCCCCCTCCTCTTTGAAAAATGCATCACTGAACACTATCACGAAACATGAGTTTTGAAATTATTTCCAACAGTGGGGACAGAGTTGGGATAAGTGTATTGAATCTCACCGAAAATATTTTAAAGGCGACCGAAGTAAGAAGTTGATGAGTTTATTCTAACATCTATGTTTAGCGTTTCCTGGATAACTGGGAACAATCGTACAGATAACTGAATGTGACAGCTACTAATCTTAAAGGTTTTTCATTACTGTAATATATTTTGTGTTTATGTAGTAGAGCTAAGATGTGGGTCGAATAATTTTCAGGAAATGGGGAAATACTCAGAAAATGTTCCGCTCTATTTCTCCTGAAAAATTTTCACCCTTTTTTGGTTTTTAATTAATATAAAAATAGAAAGTAATACTCTTTACAAACTTTTTTTCTGAAAAGCAAGTATCTTTATAAGAAGGTTTTAATAATTGAGTTTTCTAACTTTGAGAAAAGAAAACGAGCAAATGAGTGCATCTGCACTTTATTTTATCGAAAAAGAATGGATGACATCCAAAAGGGTACAAGTGACATTTACTCATTCTCAAACAAAGCAAATAAAGTTTTAGGAAGCCTATTATTTCAGTATTAATTTCTCCAAAATTTATAATTTTTTTTTAAAAATGGAATGCCTTCGCAATTTCTGCAAATGCATTAATAGCACTGAATATATGCTTAACTCTTCTTGCAAACTGTCTTTTCTTTCACATGGTACTCAATCGTTCGTGTAACCAACTACTAAATGCAATTTTTACTCTATTTTCTGTTTTTGTTAAAGCTTAATTATAAAAAAAGTTTAATATAAACTTATTTTTTAAATTTTTGGCAAAAAAACAATTTATAATTCTAAGAAAATGCTATGTATATAATTACTTTTCCTTCGAGAAAACATTTATTGAATCAGTGACATAAAAAACTCTGTGCAGAATTGTATTGAATTTGCAGAATTCTAGTCCAACATAAAGTAATAGCTCACGAAAAAAATTTGTGTATGAAAAAATAAACTTTTGAACATTTCATAATTCTGTATTTGATAGTTTCGAAGATTAAAGAGGGATTACAATCTCTAATAGGATTACGTGATCATTTGTATTACTGTGATACTTAGAAATAATATCGTTCATTTTTTATATTTTATTAGAAGAAAAAAATAGTTTTACTACTTTTTTTTATTTTAGGTGTTATTTCTCTTACGTAATTATTCATATAATACATATTCTATTTATTCCTTCTTTAGCGTATATTTCAAAAGAATGATGTTTTGTTCACAATCTATTTAAACGGTTTCAAAAGTTATTTTGCTGTAGAATTAAATTATGTGTTATGCGGCTAAATAATTGCAATGAAAAGTGACCGTCATAAACACACTGTATATGCAGTTCTGTGGTATTTGTGTATGATAAAAAATCAGAAAGTTACTAAAAGTGTTAACGTACTTAAGAATCAACCAAAATTGCAATTACAAAATACGTATTCTCATTTATTACAATGTTTATTTCAGGGTATATTTCTGAAAATATTATGTTCAGGGTATGTATTTCTGACATTGGTTAAATTTCAAAATTTGGTGCTTGTGAATTGTAAAGATATTAACTTCTCTAATATCAACTTCATTAAGAAAATAATATTGATTATTGATCACAATTGGGCATCTGTCTAAATCACAATGACGGCGAGTACCGTCTTGTCACCTTAAATCACCGTACATACATAGATATAGCTATATTTGCGTATGTTGGAATCATACAACTATGCTATTTTTATTGAAGAAACTTTCAACGCCGATATTTGGCGCTTTAGGAGACTTCATTACCTGAACCAAAATGCTTTATTTACACTCACACACATAACTGATATCAGTATATTCTTTAAATTTTACAATTGTCTCAAAATAAATGAACACAGAGACATACGGATGCAAGCAAGGAAAGGTGTAAATTTTCTGACCATAATCTCAGTTTTAAATTACGCATATTCCACAAATGAAATTTGAAATTACACATATTTCAGAAATGAAATTTGAAATTACACATAGGAGATTTCATTATCTGAACCAAAATGATTTATTTACACTTACACACATAAGAGACATCTTTGATTTTCTTAATTATAACAAAACAAATGGACCCAGAGACATAGCAAGGAAAGGTATAGCATTTCTGATCAGAATGACAGTTTTAAATTGCAAATGTTCCACAAATAGACAAAATTCTAAATTAAACAGTTGAGAAAGCAATTGGAGAAAACCGCATTTCTGAATAGCTGCAGAATGCCTCAGTTCTCACTCATTGTATATTTAATTGCGGCTTTGAGACACACTGCATACAGCCAGCCAATGGCATAGAATCAACCAGTTTGATACTTTGCAGCCTGAGACTTTTAACACAACTCGCAAGGATAATGCGAACTGAATATTTCAGTCGCCAATTACATATGGGACCTTTTTCAGTGGTAATTTGCATTTGGCAATGATTGTTTCATTTCAGTAATTGCTGATTGATACTACGTGATGATTTTTCATTTATTCGACTATTAAATGGGTCGTATGGATAGGAATTTTCCATTGGTTATCGTAAATCTGTCACTAATCATAGTAATTTCAATTCATTAGTGAACATGTTTTATTTAATGATCCAAACATGATTGCTGTATTGTGCTAGGCAATGTGTTGTTGTGTTCTAATTTCAAGGACAACTTATAGTTGTCTTTGAAATTATAACACCCATATCCAACAATATCAAACTGCTTTCCCGTATGGACTTAATACGATAATTTTTAATAACAACTATAACATGGAATCTTGTAGAAATGAAAAAAGTAACCCTGTATCACAGGATATCCAACAAGCTGTAACAAAACGATGGCATAGTGGAAAAAGATACAAAAAAAATATCTGTTATAAAGAAACCCTGGAAAATATTGAAAGGTTCATTAAAAATATATGTACGGGAAACTTAATATCTTATTAACTTAATATCTTATTTATAAACAAAAATCTTATTTATGGCATAAAAATACGTTATATCCAACGAATATAGAGCTATCTGAAAACGTACAAAATCAAAGAGCAATTAAACTTTAATAATCATGAAGAAGCATACAAAAACTTTGCTATAATGATGGATTTGCTTAAATTAAAAGCCAAAACATTAAACATTGAATTGGGATCATATACCCAAAAGAAAACTACAACAGAATTATTTGTTACCACCTTCAAGAATAAAAACTATGACAACTGTCCAAATCAAAACTTTTTTTAAAAATCTGGTACATCTCTTGCCAATATCTAACATCGAAGTAAAACTGGTTTATAGATTTATACAAACAAACGGCAGAAAAATATTCAATTATAATCCCATAAGTAAAAATATCAATGCAAATAAAATAGAAGAGTGTGAATGTCATTATAGCCCTTATATGAATACCTTTCATGGACATATTATCTCTGGAAACCTAGAATTATTGAATAATCACAAATTAAAATCTATGCTACAACTAGGTACAAAATTTCAAATACATGATTTTAAATATATCGAAACTGACTTTGAACAAGACCTGACGAATTTTACATATAAACTGGCTGTGAAATATAATGTGCCAATACATGCCTTCAATGAATGGAAATACAACCTTGCAGACATATTCAATTTCCAGTACAATAAACTGAGTAATGAAATGCAGTATACTTCACTTCAAAATTAGTCAAAAAATATGAAGTTCTTATGTTATAACCTATACTGAAAAAGTTGTATCAAATTACGCTTTTACCTGCAGAAAATACCATGTCGACACTCTGAAAACTTGTTATCTCGATGGGCAAATGTACTCCCCATTACAACAAAACAGTAATAATTTGGCAAATAAGATTAAAGCTCTGTATAAACGCATCGGAATTGAACTCAAAACTGTTCACTTTCCTTATCTGGTACTCATACCAAAACTTCATAAGGAACCCATAAAATTCCGGTCGGTGACAGTTGGATGCAGATCGTATTTAACTATTGCAAATAAAATACGTTTAGCTTTACTTAAGAAAGTCATGACCTTGCTCAAGAAACAAGGAACCGTGATGATCAATAATAGTTACGAAGTCATCAATCGACTTCAATTCTGCAATAAGGATATACGTTTTGAAAGCTATGATTTTCATGATTTATTCAATAATATCAATCTGGAACAATTATATGAAATTCTGATGGAATTACATGAAATTCATGGATTAAAGGAATATATTACATAGAGAAAGTATGCAGGCTTGATTCGCTTAGTGCTGTTTGAAAACATCTTACATGATGGTACCAACTATTTTCAACAGCTGAAGGGAATTCCCATGGGATGGGGATGCTGATCCCTGCTCGCCGATCTCTATTTGTGTAAATTTGAAAAGGGCACTCATGTTTTAAATGAGATACCATTATTTCGTTACGTTGACGACATCCTTTTAGGACAATATAAGAATACACATCCGTTTGATTTTACATTTTACCCAAGTGAACTGAAATTAAGGGAGAACATAAGTAAGGAAGAGGATGCTGTTGTTTTTTTGGATATTACGCTCAAACATCACAGCAGATACGGTACATATACCGTTTTACATGACACACGAAATAATTTCAATATAAAGATCAATCATATTATTGACTGGAGGTCCAATCTGACCAAAAACCCCTTTAGAAACTTTGTTGTTGTTGAGATCCAGACCGTCCGACCTACCAGAAAGGTGTAAGGTAACTGTTTCGGACGGCCGGGAAGTACCACTCAATTTAGACCGGAACCCAATGGGGGAGACATCCACAGGGACCGTACCCTCCTTCCCCTACCACCAACCTCTCGGAAGGACTTACGGACCCACATGTTTAACGTGATCATACTCCGCATGAACACGGCGGCAGTTGTGGCAGCGTGTCTTCAGAAACGCTGCCATTGGACACCTCAAACGTAATCAACGCATTGATACTTTTAAGACAGACTGCATAATACATAATAAAAGGATTATGAACGAGGCACAAAAACTGAAATATAGAATTAACTTCTTAAAATATTATTATAATTCCCTTTTTAATACCAAAAGGGGAGAAAATTCGTACATAAGGGATATGGCAATGACATAGAAAGTGCAAATAACGTTGTATTGCGCTCGCGTGAACGGCAGATATATATAGAGCAAAATGACTACACCTACATTGACATTTACGGCTTTTTCTTTTCCTGCTTTTGCGTTCCTGGTTTCTTCTTGTATGCGTGTGCCTTTGACTTTGCACATATCGGGAAGATTGACTACTGCATGGCATTGGTTCCGTGAGCGTTGCCCGGACTTAAAAGCAAGCTTTTAAACGGGAAAGAGGGGTCGTAATCCTCCTCTACCATTTTATGCCTTGCATTTGGTCAGTTCCCCATTTTTATCTCATGTATTTTATAGTTACTTTGGGAGAGTGAGCAGCATAGCGCCAACTTCTAAGGAAATCTTGGTTAACTGAGGATATAATTATTTAATTATGTGATATCTTTGATGTATGTATATATATATATATATATATATATATATATATATATATATATATATATATATATATATATATATATATATATATATATATATATATATATATATATACAAATATATATATATATATATATATATATATATATAGCATAGTAAACATATAAGATTAAAATTAATTCCAGTTATCCAAATATTCTCCAGACGTTGGCGCAAAGTAGCACACTCTCCTAAAGCAACATACAAGATTCATATGAAAAAAGAGGGGGCAATGGCCAAATGCAAGGCATAAAATAGTAGAGGGGGATGGCGACCCCTCTTTCACGTTTAAAAGACTGCTTTTATGCCCGGGCAACACTCACGGTATCAATGCTATGAATTAGCCATACTTCCGTAAATGTGTCAAGTCAAAAACACTCGAAAAAGTGCAAAGTAAACAAATAGGAATCAACCAGGATCGCAAGGGAGAGGAAAAGAATGGAAATGCAGCAAATGCCAGAGTGCATCATATATAAAAGCAGTTTACGCATGCGTAATTCGTTATTTCCACCTTCATCGTTCGATACCTCTGCCATATCTTCATGTAAGCATTTTCTCCCTTTTTTGTATTAAATAGGGAATTATAATAACATGTCAGGAAGCCAATTGGATAATTCCGTTTTATTGCCTCCTTCATAATATTCCTATTATGCATGATGCAATCTGACTTGAAAGTATTAATCCGTTGATTTCTTTTGAGGTGACCAATGACGACATTTCTGAAAATGTTTTTGGTCAAATTAGACCTCCAATCAATAATGTGATTGATTTCTATATTGAAATTGTTTCTCTTGTCATATAAGACGGTATAAGTACCATATTTACTGTCATGTTTTAGAGTGATGATAAAGAAATTTAAATTGAATCTTAAGAAAGAAAGTATTTTAGTATTTATGCGCAAGGCAGCAATAGACACTAATTACAAAATATAATATATGAAATATTAAGGATACAAAAGAATTAAGAGAAAGAAGGCAGTGTAAGGTGCTTACATAATGGCGGTAAGGGGTAGTGACCTTACACCCCAATTAACAACGTGCACGTCCTTGATCACTCCTGGACGCCAGCGACAATCTAAATTATCACAAGACCATTATAAATGGAGTAGTAAAATAAACTGAAGTATCAACAGATATAATATATATATATATAATATATATATATATATATATATATATATATATATATATATATATATATATATATATATATATATATATATATATATATAAATATATATAATATATACATATATATATATATATATATATATATATTAAAAATTTTAGTTACTTGTATATTTTATACCTGTATATAAAATTGGCATTTGAAAAGAATAAATAAATGAGCAATTCTGGTGTAATTAGTTTATCACCCCTTCAAGAAATATCATTGAATTTTTTAATATATGATTTATCATTATTATCTTTCAGCATTCAGTTTATACTTCAATATATTTTCGGTCTATGTACAGTATAAGAATAATCCTTCTACAGAGTGTTTTTATTCGATTATGGGAATTTAATAATAAGGATTTAATATAATTGAACGTTATTTGTTAAGGAATAATAGCTTACGCCTGGTCTCTTCAAGAAAGTGATCGAAAGTCGTATTATCCCACTTTCGAACAATATATATCTCAATCTATATCCCATTATTTCATCTTATATCTCAAGGATTAAAATATTTTATTTGTAAGGGCACTTCGTCAAAACTTTAAATTCTGACTTCAATGCTCAGGACGAAACGGTAATGAAATCGAAAATAAAATGTTAATTTTGAAAGTACCAAAAAAAAAATAGTCATGGCAAAGATAGTCCGGTAATAAAGGCACGAGCTCCGTGTTCAATCCTCCAAGCCGCCCAAAATTATCCCCGTGTCTACGTGGAATGCAAGCATGATAAATGTCTAGATTCGAAAGTCAATCCGAGAGGTGATGGCTTAAGGGGAAGACGCTACGGCCGAAGTGCTTGCAATCATCCCCCCCCCCCCATTGTTTTCCAGAGTATTTTTAGATCAGGAGAAGAAAGATTTATGAGTGTGTTTTTTTTTTCTTTTTTGAGTAGGAATGCGTTTTTGAAAATATTTAAGCAATGAGATTGGATGTAAAATTGACCTGAGTGTGTAAGTGAGAATAGTTTAGTGAAGAATTTAATTACTTTAAGAAATTTATCAGTAGCTTAACGATTTCAGCTCTGAACTACTTACTCTCAGGTACATTTAGTACGTTGATTTCATAATTTTTCTTTTGTTTGTGAACTTCTCTTTTCGTCTTGCTGTTATGAATGTATCACTTACATATTTGAAATTTTACTCACTACATATTTCATTAATACTACTTATCATACAAGCATTAAAACTATCATTAAGCTACGTATTTCATACTACCTTTTTCATTCCCTAATCCATATCGAAATTTAATCGAAATTTAACATGATAATGTCTAATAGCTTTTAAATTAACCTCTGCCTTCTCTCTTGATTTTATTATGCCGTACAAAGAAGATGACGCTTCCTTATATGCGATGAAGTGGGGTGTGGGGGATGTTTTGTCTCCAAACATTTGCTTTGGTAATTACATATTTGCTCACTTGCAGAATACACTGAATATATAAAGTAAGACAGAAAGGGCTGAGAAAGTTGTATATAATCAAACTACTTAATCGTTTAGTAGCTATGTAGTATAGGCTATTTATACATGAACATAACAGAAAGTACCTTTAGCGGCTGCAATACTCAGATAATATCAAGCTTGTATTACAATAAAGGTTACAAAGGAATTTTCACTCAGTTACTTGTGATTATATTTGTATTGTGTATTATAAGCAGTTGTAAAAAACTTTTACAACAGCTTCGTTAATTAAGGCTGGTAGGTCAGACGGTCTGGGTTTCAATAACAACAACTGCTTCGTTAATTGGAAGGAAAGCCCTATCAGAAAATGGGTCCAGATTTTAGGAAAAAGATAGAAGTTTTCTTAATTTTATATGTACATACATGGGCTTTATATTCGATTTCTTAAGCAAATGTAATTCTATTATATTTGGTATGCATATAATCGTACTTTAGTAATACTGCGACAGTCAAAAATTCCTGTTACAATAATTCTCTGTCGCCAAAATTCACATCAGGTGCTTAATCTGGAAATATAATCACAAGTAACTGAGTGAAAATTCCTTTGTAACCTTTATTGTAATACAAGCTTGATATTATCTGAGTATTGCAGCCGCTAAAGGTACTTTCTGTTATGTTCATGTATAAATAGCCTATACTACATAGCTACTAAACGATTACGTAGTTTGATTATATACAACTTTCTCAGCCCTTTCTGTCTTACTTTATATATTCAGTGTATTCTGCAAGTGAGCAAATATGTAATTACCAAAGCAAATGTTTGGAGACAAAACATTCCCCACACCCCACTTTATCGCATATAAGGAAGCGTCATCTTCTTTGTACGGCATAATAAAATCAAGAGAGAAGGCAGAGGTTAATTTAAAAGCTATTAGACATTATCACGTTAAATTTCGAGCCTTTGCTTTTATATGGATTAGGGAATGAAAAAGGTAGTATGAAATACGTAGCTTAATGATAGTTTTAATGCTTGTATGATAAGTAGTATTAATATGTTGTGAGTAAAATTTCGAACATAAAGTAAAGTGAGTAAAATTTTGAAATATGTAGTGAGTAAATTTTCGTGAGTAAAAATTAACGAAGCAGTTGTAAAAGTTTTTCGCAGATGAATTGTGGGAAATGTTGGGAAAATAAGCATGTTCAGTAAATAAACATAGAATATCAAATCACAGATCAAACCTAAACTGATTAATAGACTAAACGATCTGAAATTTGACTTGGCTGTAAAAGAATAACAAAACTTCGCTAATAAAATGTATACAAACCTGCCGAAAATAATGAGGCGAAAATATATTTCTATTATTTATATTTTTAATTCAACATATATTTTTATCATGTCGGGTATTTATTTACAGTGAAACTTTCTGAAATTTTCAAATCCTTTTAAATCTTGGTTCTATCTTTAATAGTTTTAAAAATAGAAAGTTTGACTGGGAATAAAAAATATATTTTAACTTTTGCAAAAACAAATGCGGTTCGTTGCATAGGATTTTCAACCGACGATTTTTCGCCAAGATCAAGCCAACTAATTTTGCCATGTAATTTGATGAATACAAATATGTCATTTCCCATTATATGTAAAAAATCTTTAAAATTTACTTTAAATATGGTTTAATTAATCTTTCCATTCGTTTTGTAGTTAAAATACTTAAAGAATCTGGTTTAAAATTCATTTTTATCAACATTGATGCGCATTGTTTGTTTGGTAGGAAGAATAAATCTCGTAATTTCTACTCCAGTACATATTAGATGTCCATCAAGTATGGTTAATTAGTTATATGCAATTACATATTTGAAAAAATAGGAATGTATCTGCGATATGTGCAAAATTTATATTTTACTCAAATGTAAGTACTCAGCTTTACAAAAACTGTTTTTTTATATGCTAGAAAAGCACAACTGCTTCTTAGTGCTCAACGTATAACCAGTACTCAACATTAAAATCCAGCTAATTAGAATTTACTTCCATCCAGCTTCATTAAAAATATCTTAAATTTTCATTTCGCTAATTAAAACCTTCCGCCATTTACAAAAAAACCATAAAAACAAAGTTTTCTCTTACGTTATCTTCATCAGTAAAATGATCTGCTTTTAATCGATAAATGACATCAGCTCTCTAGTGTATTGCAAAGAGATACAAATAAAAGAACAAATTAATAAAATTTATGCTTCCAGCTATATTTGAAATATTTTTACTTTAAAAATATGTGAAAAACCATTAATTGTTTCAAGTATTCCATTAAAATAATGGAAGGATGGTTTTCTTTTTATGAATTAACTGAGTCGTATAGAAACACTGTTCTTATTAATCATTTATTCTGACTAAAAATTATTGAGTTTATAAAAATACAAACCGCCTCCAAAATCTAACGTGATCTCTTTCTTGAAAAACACTTAACTGGCAACAATTCTTTAATGATTTCCATGACATTATTTATGGACAGTATTTATTGAGTAAAAGATGACATATATATATATATATATATATATATATATATAATATTTGGTATGGTATAACATTGGTATTTCATCATTATTTGACCACAAAAAAATTGAATTACGAAACTCATTGTTACTACTGTCCATTACATTGTTACCCAAAAGTAAAAATCACAAAAGACAATCCCATTGCAAATAATAGTATCAATGAACCGGTTTTGCGTTTATTATGCTCTCATCAGTACGTAATAACAGTTAACTTCCATGACAGCAGTGAAATTAACTATTTGCCGCAATTCTGCGAAGTTCGCAACATTGCGGCTATTTTCGAATTTTCTTGCTGCCATTCCAGCTATCGGTTAATTCATGCTGTTGAGTGCGAATAAGCTCAAAACCGATCCATGGATACTATTATCTGCAATAGGGTTGTCTTCTTTACCAAGTCTAAAACTCCATTCTGTGTATACAAAACACATTTTTTATACTTAACATTCTGATATTTTTCTAACTTTGGTAGGTATCTGACGCTTCACGCAGGGGATATTCTTCTTCAATCTACTAATTATATGTCGTGAAGCTATGTAATTCGATAAATTACATATCTATTGAAATTGGAATTCCGAGAAAGATTTTCTTTATTGTCTAAAGCTATAAGCATAAAATTAAACTAAATTCACCGGTGATAAACATATTGCGTACTATTGTCTTTACCAGAAGTTTCCCTTAAAAAATATATATTTATTAGGATCTACTACACATAGAGATTAGATGATCACTTCTTGATGCAGCACTGAATTACAGAGGTGATAGAGAAATTCAGTATGGATATTTGCTTTCAGTTCTTTTTTCATCTCATGTTCCAAATTTTTCATTTTAATTTAAACTTCTGTGTTTTAAGATTGGCCGTGAGTAAGATTTAAATGATAACTGATATAAAGTAAGCAATCACACCTTTAAACTAGATTGGTTTACTAAAGATTTCCACTTCCGGTTCTTTTTCCAATTCTAGTATAAAAAAATTTTTAAGCACATATTTCTCAAGATTTGTTATCTAGAGAACTTGATGATGATTGATATGGATTCAGTATCGAATTCTAGAACTGTTAGAGGTTCACTAAATATTTCCATTCCGTAAATATGTTACTTATGTTTTTTCCGAAAACTCGTATGACTGTACAAAGTAAGTTTACAAAATTAACAAAATGCTTAATGGTTTCGTCAAAAATGCTGTATATACATAATTTTTTTACCATATGATAACTCCTTCAAAAATTAACAGTGCCGACTATCTTAACACAAGTTTACTCGACTCAGTGAGATAGAAAAAGGACTAATAAATTTGTCAGTGTTTTCTAATTTTATGATAATATGTTCAATGACGTCTGCAATTATATGTTAATTATACACGGAGTTCTCAGTCCAACAATCCCACTTTCATAGCAAAAAATTATAAGGACATGCTAAAGAAAATGAGTAATGTGACATTCATGGTTTATGATCGATGAAAATAAACAAAATATCAAATATTCATAGACAAATCAATCTTTCATCTTCCTTAATCATGGGGGAATTGTTAATAGAAACTGTAATGATGAAAATATTGGCCACCACGAAATGCATTTCTGTTTGAAGGCATTATGATGCATACACTTGGCCAATAACGTTTTTCTACTGGAATAGACCTGAATCCGACTAATTGCAACAAGTCGAAATAGTCTTGGCATCATATCTAGAATCCGTTTAAAAAATAATGAAAACAATTTCAACACACGTCAAGTCAGAGGAGTTATAATCATGTGTCTAACATTATGAATATACAGGACCACATTTTGGTCATACTAATATCACCACAAATGTATCTGCTTCGTGAATTTCGTCTGCCCTCTTTATTCAATGGCAGAAATATGTTAATCTCCACCATGATTGAAGTAATTGTATCTTCGATCACTTATAATTACTTCAAGAACAAAAGTCAGAAACAAAATACTAAAGTTAATACCTTGTGCTCAGTCACATAGATGTGAAGCAGGGGAATAGAAGACTGTGTTTGTTTTGCTATCATAAATATCTCTGGGTTTATATCTATTACCAGTAGGTTGAAGTTCAGACTAGCAAATCTGAGAAGGTATCTTTGTTACAATATTTGCCTAATTTTGCTTGAATATGCTGTTTGATTACTTTTGATAGATACTTATTTTGGCTTTTAAGAATATTTTATATTCCATGTTTTACCAGGGAAATTTCATTTAAGAAAACTGCAAATGATAACAATTTCCCTCATAGATGTCCTACAGAATACATGATATAGATAATATAGGAAGTATAGATAAAATTTAATAAATTATATAGGATACCTTCGATTTCACTGGCCATTCCCCTGTCTGGCAGATCCCCTCTGCTGATTCCACAGCAAGGGAGACATGCAATATAGTAGGCAAAGAGACGTTGGGAATCATTAGCTAAGCAAGTAATTCAGTTCTCCATCGAGTCAATATTGGAAACCTAAATCCAGTAATTCGCTCCACATTTGGTCATCAGCAACACAGCAACAGAGATCCTGGCTATACTACTAAAGCCTCGTGCATGCCTACATACTTGTAGCGATTCAGAATCCACATTTAATTGTAGCTCTGAGTCAAAGTACCCTTGTGCATAATATGAACAGAAGAATGTCAAAATAATTCAATCCAGTTAAATATCAAGAACTTTAAGGCATCTGCCGAATAAATTTATTACGTTACAAAAATTATTCTTTATCATATCGGTTAGATCAATTGAGATCCTTATTAATTATTACATATTTTGCTAAATTCATGATCAATCATTAAGTTTATACATCATGTTTACACATGTTTCATCTTTTCACATGTTGCCATCAGGTGTATCACAGTTTGTTCTGAATTTAATATATTAATTTCTTAAATATATAGCAAAATACCTCTTAGATTTTAAATCCTAATAAAATTCTGATAAATTATAAAGTTAAAATCAAATAATTTTAACTTTGTTAAATTTATTATGAAAATTACATAATGTTAACTACTAAATCTCTTAAAAGGGTTGAAACTGTAACAAAATAATTACTTTCATTAGTGCAAATGAAACCTTTTCACTGAACTTCATTAGCTGAAACATAATTCATTATAAGAGGAATACTTTTTTAATATTTTAATCTGATATGACTTCTTGTTATATATCTTTCTGCAAACTCTTATTTCTTATATAATATCGTTACTGCTAACTGTAACCACTATATACACAACAAAGAAAATATATATTCAAAATATATACGAACATTCTCTGTTCAGTATATAGATATTTTGCTCTTGCAAGGAACATTTTGTATTTGTATGTATTTTTCAAAATTGTAAGCAAGAAAAAGAACCTAACGACATTGTGCATTTAAATTTAATTAATGCAGTTTAATTAAATTTTGTTCTTTTTATCGCAAGACATATTTATTTTTTATCTTGATCGTATTTAAATAAAATTAACAGCTTTAAGAGTAATTTCTGAGAGCATTTGAAGTAAAGCATAGTTTTAAATAATTCGTTATTATCTAATTTACATTTTCTGAGTCTTTTTTTTTTTCGAATTTTATCATCATACAATGAAATGTGAAATATTAATAAATAATTAGAATGTATATGATTATGATCTTAACTTTTAACTTTGTAGTTATTTTGTTTCGAATTGCTTTGCACTACTTTTATACTGTTTGTTCTATAATGCATACAAAATGTTTCTGAAATACAAATTAAGTTACCTGTAGCAATGAAAGTTTGCAGAATAGTAATATGTTTAATCTAGTATAAATACCATAACTTTTTAATTAAGTTTCTCGCTTAAAAATGATTTCTGCATCAAGAATAAGTCACCACTACTTGCGGAAATCAATAATAGGATGCGTTCTGTCCTCAATAAGCACCTTTGAAGGACTTCGTTGGTTACATTTGTTAATAAGCAACACTATCCACGAAAAACATGGAGAAATTAACCCTCGCTATCCTTATACCACGGTTATTAGAAAATAGTCAATATAGCACTGACTATAAGCATAGCTATAAAAAAATTCCCTAAAATAAATATTTTATAATTTTTTCTGGTAGAAATATTATACTACTAGAAAAATTACAATAATTTTGTTCTGACCTCCTTGATTATTGCATCACAAGCTTCGTACTAAGAAGAGGCAAATATATGAAGCAGTGGTCCACAGATGGGGATGAATGGCACTTTCTTGTTTTTTTATATTTACGGCCAAACTAAAATAACTAAATGAAAAAAGAGTTTCTTTGGAAAGTCGTATGCTAACATCTGATATTTTTACATTATCTTAGTATTTCCACTTATTGTAGACAGACATTATTGCTCCACTTATTGTAGACAGACATTAATAAAATTGTTAATTTTCTTGAAATATCTTGTCATCAATCATTAAGCACGAATAACCGCCTGTGTCTTGAATATATCGACATATGGCACACCACATATTTTAATAATTACATTTTATTTTTAAGTACATTTTTTATTTCGTTTCTCTTAAAGAGTAAAATGATTAATTTAACCTTTAGAATAAAAATACTCTTAAGAATTAAAAATATATCTTTATTGGCAAACAAGGCACATACATTTTTATTCTAAACTCTCTGTAGAAATGATTTTTTATGAAACATAAGAAACGGCCCATCAGTTGCACTGCTCTAATTAAAATTGATTTTTACTTTTTTTCATGCGAAACTGTAGCCTCTCGTTTTAAATCGATATATGGCTAAATGACATATTTTAAAAAAAAAATTAATTTTCTTTAACTGTGGATAACTGAGAAGACTTTTGAAAGTGCTATTTTTTAAAAAAATTTCCTTTTTACTTTACCTCTATATATATTATAATGTATAGGGAAAGCATTGTGAGGAGATTGAAAATTCGAGTTCGAGTTTTCTACACTATAGCACGTTTAAAGCATCCCTGAATTAAAATCGAGCGCTTTTGAGATGATGTCTGTATGTATGTGTGTGCGTATGTATGTTATTGTGCTTGTATGTCAGTATGTTTGTATGTTAAATGGCTCTGTCACGAATGAATGCAATGAATGAATGAAGCGTGAATGAATGAAGCGATTCAAGTATAATTTGGTACCATTATTAGAATTAGTGAATAACAGAAACCTATCGATTTTAAACGTACTCAAATGTTCGCAAGAATGCCCTCCCTCTCAATTTTCGAATAAATTATTGAAAAATATCATTAAAAATCAGTACTTTCAATAATGGTAAACACTAATAATTTCAGATGTAATTTTTCATTAAAAAGCGATTTACATAAATTTTCGGATGCTAGCATGACCTGTTCTCGATATATTGTACGATTTTCGAATGCAATTTAAAAAACTCATTAAAAATCAGGACTTTAAATAGGGTTAAATAAATGAACATTTCATACATAATGGTTAATTAAAAAACGATTGATATAAACTTTAAAACACTAGCATAAAATGTTATCGATATGTTGCAAGTTTTTTCAAATAAATGTATAAAAAAACAGTATAAAATTAAAAAGCAGTAAATCTCAACATATATGTTCATTTTTCTTATGCAATATTATGCAACGTCATTATCGCAAATCTCGATCGTTCCAGTCACGAGAAAAGAAACTTTTTGGAATCGTTTTTTCTTTTGTAGCTCCAGAATTTCGTCAATGTTCATTTATTTCATACAATCGATATTAATCAATGTCAATTAAATCTGTAAAGGATTTTGCTCGAGTGTATGCATTAACTCTTATATATATATTTATATATATATATATATATATATATATATATATATATCCTGTCGCACACCCACGACTTACGAGGATATGTAGTAACAAAATCATGAAAAAACTATAACGGGTGTGAAACGAAGTCTATAACGGAAGTGACATCATATTCTTAATAATAACTGTCAGAAAACGAAAACTAACTACACTTTACTACTACTAACAACAATATAATAACTACAATTTGCGACACTTGCAATTTTAGTTATTATCATTTGTTGCGAAAGCAAAATAATGTTAATAATACTTTTTATTTAAATAAATCTTTGATCGAGGATAAAACTGCCGTCTTACCTTCAATTCCATAAACGTCAAGCCAATTTATCTGCTGCAGAAAGATTTAATGGTTTTGTTGCATCTGTTTTCCATTTGATATTTTATAATAGATTTTATGAATTTAAGTTTCTTTTCTGCTTCTTCTCTTAACTAAACCTGAAATTCTTTTTCACCGATTGAATTATTGTGCTATGCTAATTTAACTTATGAGTTCATTGTGTTTAAGAGCTCATGTGTTCTTTGAACTTCTCACATGCCCTCGATGAAAGGCGTCTATCCGCCCGAAAATGCTAAGGAAAAACTCTGCAATCCTTACATAAACTTTTATTATAAATTAGTTTATTATTAGTAATTTTCCATTGTTATAATTTGAAGCTCCGTGTTTATTGACCTTGGCGACAAATTTGGTTGCCTCGGTATAAATTTGGAAAAATATCACCAAATTGTGGACTTTTGGGATTTCTTGGAGTTTTTCAAATTTCGTACATGCTCTGAAAACTTCACGCGTTACGCGCTTTTCCCAGAACTTTCCTCATAATGTATACAAGGGCCATACAGATTAATTATCATCATCAAGTTTGTTTTTTGCCGTGGTACGAGTAAAATAAAAAAAATATCGAAATCTTTCACTAAATCGCCTTCACCATCGTCACATAAAACCCACTAGCCTTTGCTCATTCGAAATATGCGTAAAGGGATCATTCATTCATTTCCTCATATTATGCGTACCGAGTGGTAAAGTCAGTCACTAATTATTTTATCTGACAGATTATACAGAAAATAGTGGAATATAGTAACTTTTGAATTTTAAAAATAGTGATCTGCCGTTTTATAGTGTACAGTATAGAGTCTGGATTTTCAGACGTAATATGGACCAATAACATCTTGGATATGGTTAAATTGGGTTAAGTCTAAAGAATGAAGTATACTGCATTATTGGGTTAAGTATACTGCATTATACATTTCAATGCATACTTAGTGACAATGTCCCCGTTTCACAAGATCTCTGTTATTCCTACCATTAAGGAAATATGAACATTAAGAAAAATAATTAGAATATACATTCCACACATGGACATACTTTCATGCGGCTATTCGATGTATGGTAATATGGGCGTAATCACATTCAGGCATTTCGTAGGAAAAAATCATGAGTCTTCCACGAGATATTCATCAGCCCCGTCTTCACATCCTCTTCTTTTCCATCACTTACTAAATTTATAATCATATATGTCATCGGCCATTTTCAGTTACTCATCCAATCTTCAATGTCTTCTGTCGCGTTCTCTGAAACTGGAAGATATTTTACTAGCCCTTTGAGCGGGAAATTATCTTCATCATCTTCCTCCTCGATTTTACAGAAAAAAAAATTCCAGGACTTTACAAGAGTTAATGTTCATCATTTAAAACAGATTAAGTAATTGAAAATATGTTTAGCTAAGATTACATGAAACATCGGATAATCGGAACTCTACTATATTTGAAAGCACACAGAATATTTTAATTAAAAAAACACAGATATAAACACAATTACTCATACAATGAAAACCCCTCTTCCCCCCTCTTTGAGAGAGAAATGCATCACTGAGCAGCATCACAAAGCATGAGTTTTGAAATTATTTCTCAAAGTGGGGACAGAGTTGGGATAAGTTGGGATAAGTGTATTGCTGCTCACCGAAAATATTTTGAAAGCTACCAAAGTAAGAAGTTGATGAGTTTATTCTAACTTCTATCTTTAGCGATTTGTGTATAAATGGGGAACAATCGTACAGATAACTGAATGCGACAGCTATCTCAAACCTTAAATGCTTTTCATTACTGTAATATATTTTGTGTTTATGTACTGCAGCTAAGATGTGGGTCGGAAAATGTTCCGGAAATTAGAAATTTTCAGCTATGTTTTACGGGAAATTTTTTCACTCTCTTTTTGCTTTTTAATTAATTTAAAAATATAATGTAACACTCTTTCCAAACTGCTTTTCTGAAAAGCAAGTATCATTATAAGAAGTTTTTGATAATTGAGTTTTCTAACTTTGAAAAAAGAAAACGAGCAAATATCTGCATCTCCACTTTATTTTATCGGAAGAGAATGGATGACAACCAAAAGGGTACCAGTGACATTTACTCATTCTCAAAAAAAGCAAATGAAGTTTTCAGAAGCCTATACTTTCAATATTAAGTTCTCCAAAATTTATAAAAATATTTTTAAAAATGGAATGGTTTCGTAATTTCCGCTAATGGAAAATGCTTTAATAACACTGAATATATGCTGAACTCTTCTTGCAAATTGCCTCTTCTTTCATATGATACTCACTCGTTCATGTAAATAACTACTAAATATAAATTTTACTCTATTTTCTATTTTTGTTAACGCTTAATATAAACTGTTTTTCAAGTTTTTTTGTTTTATAAAAAATACAATTTATATTACTAAGAAACTGTTATGCATAATTACTTACTTATTTCCTTCGAGACAAGATTTATTGAATCAGTGACATAAAAAACTCAGAATTGTATTGAATTTGCAGAATTCTAATCTAACATAAAGTAATAGCTCACGGAAAAAAGTAGTGTAAGAAAAAATAAACTTTTGAACATTTCATTATTCTGTGTTTGATAATTTCGAAGATTAAAGAGGGATTACAATCTCTAATAGGATTACGAGATCATTTGTATTATTGTGATACTTAGACATAAAATCGTTAATGTTTTAGATATTATTAGAACAGTTAATTAGTTTTAATATTACTTTTTATTTTAAGTATTATTTCTCTTATGTAACTATTCATATAATACGCATTTTATTTATTTTCTCTTTAGCGTATATTTCAAAAGAATGATTTTTTGTTCACAATCTATTTAAACAGTTTCAAAAATTATTTTACTGTAGAATTAAATTATGTGTTATGCGGCTAATTATTATCAATGAAAAGTAGCCATCGTAAACACACTATATATACAGTACTATGTTTTTGTGTATGAGAAAAAATCAGAAAAAGTCTAAATGTGCTAACAAATTTCCCCTGAAGAATCAACCAAAATTGCAATTAAAAAAAAAACCTATTCGCGTTTATTCCTGCGTTTAGTTCATGGTATATTTTTCCAAACATTAAGTTCAGGGTATATTTCTGCAAATATTAATTTCAGGGTATATTTCTGCAAATATTAAGTTCAGTATATATTTCTGTCATTAGCTAAATTTCATAATATGTTGTTTGTGTATTGTAAAGATATTAATTTTTTTTAAATCAATTATATTAATAAAATAATATTGATTATTGATCATAATAGGGCATCCGTCTAAATCACAATGACGGTGAGTACCATCTTGTCACCTTAAATTACCGTTCATACATAAATATAGCTATATTTGCGTATGTTGAAGTCATACAACAATGCTATTTTCTTTGAAGACACTTTCCGAAAATCGATATTTGGCGCTTTAGGAGACTTCATTAACTGAACCAAAATGATTTATTTACTCTCACACTCATAATCGACATCAAGATACACTTTGAATTTTATAATTATCACAAAAATTAATGCTGAGACATACGCATTCAGGCAAGGAAAGGTATAAATTTTCTGACTAGAATCTCAGTTTTAAATTACATATATTCCGCAAATGAAATTTGAAATTACACTTATTCCACATCTAGACGAAAATTCTAAATTAAACAGTTGAGAAAGCAACTGGAGAAAACTACATTTCTGAATAGCTACGGATACCTCAGTTCTCACTCATTGGATATGTAATTACGGCTTTAAGTCTTACTGCGTAAGTGGGATAGAATCAACCAATTGGTACTTTCAAGTCTGAGACATTTAATACTACTTATAAGGAGAATGCGAACTGAATATTTTAGTTGTCAATTACATACGGAACCCTTTAAAGTGGTATTTTGCAATTGGCAATGAATGTTTCATTTCAGGAATTGCGGATTGAAACCATGTAACGATTTTTCATTTATTCAACTATTAAATGGGTCGTATTGACAGGAATTTTCAGATGGTTATGGTAAATCTGTCGACAATCAGATTAATTTAAATGTATTATTAAACATGTTTTATTTAATGATAAAAAATAATTGACTTAATGTACTATGAAATGTGTTGTAGTGTTCTAATTTCAAAATATACATTAATTTTTAAAGTATCTTATTCTTGTATATAAAACATATTGTGTCTCGAAAAGTTTATAATTCGTGATTTGGCAATAAATCACATTTTAAGACATCGTAAACACATTTCAAACACTCATGGAAAATATCCGTCTAAAATCACATTACACATTTCAATGCATACTTATTGACAATGTTCCCGTTTCAGAAGATCTCTGTTATTCCTACAATTCAGGAAATATGTACTGTAAGAAAAATAATTAGAGTATACGTTCCACGCATGGACAAACTTTCATACGGCTTTTCGATGTATCGTAATATGGGCGAAATCACATTCATGCATTTCGTAAGAAAAAATCTTGAGTCTTCCAAGAGATATTCATCAACCCCGTCTTCACATCCTCTTCATTTCCATCACTTACTAAATTTATAATCATATATCATCGGTCAGTTTCAGTTACTTATCCAATCTTTAATGTTTTCTGCCGCGTTCTCTGAAACTGGAAGATATTTCACTAAGCCTTTGAGCGGGAAATTATCTTCATCATCTTCCTCCTCGATTTTACAGAAAAAAAAATTCCAGGACTTTATGAGAGTTAATGTTCATCATTTAAAACGGGATAAGTAATTGAAAAAATATTTAGCTGGGATTACATGAAACATCGGATAATCGGAACTCTACTATATTTGAAAGCTCACAGAATATTTTAATTAAAAAAACACAGATATAAACACAATTACTCATACAATGAAAACCCCTCTTCCCCCCTCTTTGAGAGAGAAATGCATCACTGAGCAGCATCACAAAGCATGAGTTTTGAAATTATTTCTCAAAGTGGGGACAGAGTTGGGATATGTTGGGATAAGTGTATTGCTGCTCACCGAAAATATTTTGAAAGCTACCAAAGTAAGAAATTGATGAGTTTATTTTAACTTCTAACTTTAGCTATTTCTGGATAACTGGGGAACAATCGTACAGATAAGTGAATGTGGCGGCTATATCTAACCTTAAATGCTTTACGTTACTTTAATATATTTTGTGTTTATGCACTACAGCTAATATATGGGTCGGAAAATTTTCCGGAAATGGGAAAATACTCAGAAAATTTTCCGGTATGTTTCTCCTGAAAAGTTTTCACTCTTTCTTTGCTTTTTAATTAATTTAAAAACAGAAAGTAATACTCTTTACAAACTTCTTTTCTGAAAAGCAAGTATCCTTATAAGAAGTTTTTGACAATTGAGTTTTCTAATTTTTAGAAAAGAAAACGAGCAAATGTGTGCATCTGCACTTCATTTTATCGAAAAAGAATGGATGACAACCAAAAGGGTACAAGTGACATGTACTCATTCTCAAAAAAAGCAAATAAAGTTTTAGGAAGCCTATTATTTCAGTATTAAATTATCCAAAATTTATAATTTTTTTTAAATGGAATGTTTTCGCAATTTCTGCTGAGGGAAAATGTTTTAATAGCACTGAATATATACTTAACTTTTTTTGCAAATTATCTTTTCTTCCACATGATACTCACTAGTCCATGTAACTAACTACTAAATATAAATTTTGCTCTATTTTCTGTTCTTGTTAAAGATTATATATAAAAAAAGTTTAATATAAGCTTTCTTTTTAATTTTTTTTATAAAAAATACAATTTACAATTCTAAGAAATTCTAATGTATAATTACTTACTTATTTCCTTCGAGAAAAGATTTATTGAATCAGTGGCATAAAGAACTATGTGGAGAATTGTATTGAATTTGCAGAATTCTAATCCAGAATAAAGTGCTCACGGAAAAAATATTGTAAAAAAAAATCAACTTTTGAGCATTTCATAATTCGGTGTTTGATAGTTTTGAAAATTAAAGAGGGATCACAATCTCTAATAGGATTATGTGATCATTTGTATTATTGTGATACTTAGAAATAAAATCGTTAATTTTTAAATATTAGTAGGAGAGTTAATTTGTTTTAATACTTCTTTTTGTTTTAGGTATTATTTCTCTTATTTAATTATTCATATAATACATATTCTATTTATTTTTTCTTTAGCGTATATTTCAAAAGAATGATTTTTTGTTCACAATCTATTTAAACAGTTTCAAAAATTATTTTACTGTAGAATTAAATTATGTGTTATGCGGCTAATTATTATCAGTGAAAGTGACCATCGTGAACACACTGTATATACAGTACCATGCTATTTGTGTATGAGAAAAAATCAGAAAGGATCTAAATGTGTTAACAAATTTCCTCTGAAGAATCAACCAAAATTGCAATTAAAAAAACACGTATTCTCGTTCATGCTTATGTTTAGTTCGGGGTATATTTTTGCAAACATTAAGTTCGGGGTATTTTTCTGCAAATATTAATTTCAGGGTATATTTCTGCATATATGAAATTCAGTTTATATTTCTGTCATTAGCTAAATTTCAAAATTTGTTGTTTGTGGATTCTAAAGACATTAATTTTTTCTAATATCAATTTCATTAATAAAATAATTTTGATTATTGATCATAATTTGGCATCCGTCTAAATCACAATAACGGTGAGTACCGTCTTGTCACCTTAAATCACCGTACATACATAGATATAGCTATATTTGCGTATGCTGAAGTCATGCAACAATGCTATTTTCTTTGAAGAAACTTTTCGTAAATCGATATTTGGCGCTTTAGGAGACTTCATTAACTGAACCAAAATGATTTATTTACTCTTACACTCATAATCAAAATCAATATACTCTTTGAATTTCATAATTATCACAAAAAAATTAACGCAGAGACATACGGATGCAGGCAAGGAAAGGTATAAATTTTCTGACTAGAATCTCAGTTTTAAATTACACATATTCCGCAAATGAAATTTGAAATTACACATATTCCACAAATAGACGAAAATTCTAAATTAAACAGTTGAGAAAGCAATTAGAGAAAACTACATTTCTGAATAGCTACGGAATACCTCAGTTCTCACTCATTGGATATGTAATTACGGCTTTAAGTCTTACTGCGTAAGTGGGATAGAATCAACCAATTGGTACTTTCAAGTCTGAGACATTTAATACTACTTGTAAGGAGAATGCGAACTGAATATTTCAGTCGCCAATTACATACGGAACACTTTTCAGTGGTACTTTGCAATTTGCAATGAATGTTTCATTTCAGGAATTGCGGATTGAAACCATGTGACGATTTTTCATTTATTCAACTATTAAATGGGTTGCATTGACAGGAATTTTCAGATGGTTATGGTAAATCTGTCGACAATCAGATTAATTGAAATTTATTATTAAACATGTTTTATTTAATGATCAAAAAATAATTGCCTTATTGTACTATGCAATGTGCTGTTGTGATCTAATTTCAAAATATACTTTAATTTTTAAATTATCTTATTCTTGCGTATAAAACATATTGTTTCTCGAAAAATTTATAATTCAGGATTTGGCAATAAATCACATTTTAAGACATCGTAAACACATTTCAAACTCTCTTGGAAAATATCCGTCTATATGCAGCGATGCAGACAGACCTATAGAACAAGAGGGCGACCGATGCATAGTTGGACCAACCAGCTTCTCTCAGACCTATTATGCCCTCGTATAAGTCTCAAAGGCATCTTTTTGCACAACTTGTTACAAAGCAGAATATCCGATTCCTATTGCCCGTGAGTAAGAATACCGGTCTTTTTAAAGACTGAATAAAACGTCGTTCCCATGCGCGTTGCATGAGCCCTATAACATCATTGACACTAACAGTCTGCTCATTTGCATAACTATTTAAATAACATTTACATGACGAGTTTCGGGGCTGTAGCTCGATTTATTTATGGGTGAATATATTTTGGGTCACAGATTGAGCATTATGCCTGGATAGACCTGGAGACCCGAAACAACACTTCTATATATATTCTAATACTTTATATATGATAGAGATAAAAAATATCTTTAAAAAATATTTTGGATATTTGAACATTTCTTTAGAAAGTAATTTTATTCGATATCTGACATTTTACATAATGTGAAAATGCCAAATCACCTATCCACGATATTCGAGAATTATAGCAATTCTGCCTCGGGAAAACTTTCGAAATCGAAACAACGATATTCGATGAAAGTAGAGTTTAAACGACCTCTCATGGATAAAGTATTCTACTGTCAAGACTTGTGTAAATTATCTTCATCCCATGCTTAAGTATTCCTTTTAATTTTAAAAATGTCTTCATCTTATGAATTTGTTAAAAATATGAAATAAAATGTTAGACTTGTTGATATTGTGAATATTTTTAGAAGATGATATTTTTAAATACAACTAAAACTTCCCAATAAATTTCTTTTACACACACACACTCTTTCTATATATATATATATACATATATATATTTAGGCAACTCACTGCTATCTCTAATAGTTTGAAAATCCAAAAATTTCGGATAATTTTTCTTACCTATACAGCACGTGACATACTTTTGACTATCACAACGACAAAATCGAATTGGAGATATGTACATATCACTTCCAGCTTTTAAAATATAAGCATTACAAAATTGAAAGCATTAAATTTTCATACTTCTTCAACTGGACAAGACGATTACTCGAAAATTATAAGAACTCGTTTTAAAAAGTAATATGGATTTAGAAACAAAATTTCCTCCTACGCATTTTTGTCGTTTACAATTTATATCTATCTTTTATAGATTTGAAGCTATTTTTAGTGAAAGTATGAAACAAACAAAATTCGTTCGGACAGATACATTTTAAAGTGTTTTTTTTTTAAATAGAGCTTGATTTAAAATATAATTATATATAGTTGTAGGGTTTTCAAACGGCTACAAATGTATTCTTCTTATTCAAAACTAATTTCGTTCATTCTTTCATTTAAATCATTTAGTATTTTAGATATAAGCATTAAAATATATGAAAAAGGGAAAATTTTCATCTTCAACAAGACGATTACTTGAAAATTATAAGAAATGTTTTTAATAATACATATAGATTATAATACTAAATTTTCGAGTATGTCGTGTACTATTTACATTTATCTTTTATAATTTACTATATATTTGGAGTGAAAGTTAGAAAAATAATAAAAAAAAAACATTCGCTCGAAGAGCTAGTTTTAAAGTTATTCTAAAAGCAAATTTCAAAATATTAAAATATTGAAATTAATCATATATATTCACAATCTGAACCCTATTTCCAATAAAATAAGAACTTTTTTTTTACATTTTTACTTTCCCTGCAATACATGGTAATGCATAGGGAAAGTATTGGAATCAACTCGAGTTTTCGACGGATCTACACGTTTCTAGGCCTCTAGAATACGAAAAAAACATTTTTAGCGTGACATCTGTGTGTGTGTCTGTGTGTCTGTGTGTCTGTCTGTCTGTGCAGATTTTGTATCCACTCAAACTAAAAAACTAATTGACCGAATTTCACAAAATTTGGTAGGTAAGTCATTTGTGGGCGAGTCTGGTGCTGATTAGTTTTGGGTACGATTCGAGATAAAAGAACTCGCCTATTTTTGCGAAATGGCCCACAAAAGCTTGTGTCCACTCTAACTGAAAAACTAATGGACCGAATTTCACAAAATTCGGCAGATGAGTCGTTTGTGGGTCACCCTGGTGCTGATTAGATTTTGGTGTCCTTCGGAAAAAAATAACCTGCCTTTTTTTTGCAAAATGGCCCTCAGAAATCATCATAATCGAAACTAAAGGACTACGTATGCTCAAATATATCCATTAAATGCTTGTTTAATACGTATTTTTTTTAGAAGAAAAGAAAAAGACCAACCCCATTACACTAGGACTAGCCGTTCTCGAGATATTTTAGTTTTTCGTAATTTCCCTACGCCACCTTTGAAAATAAGTCCGGTTACCGAATGAGAACGAAAATTGAATTAAAAGTGAAATAAATTTAATTAAAATAAAGAGAACGTGGATATAAGTCTGCAGGGAAAGTCATGTGCTGCCCACATCAGATTTTTATTTATTAGGTTCGAGGTATAAATGTTCAAAATATTTAAATTTTTCTTAACTTTCAGTTTCTCCGCCAAAGAAACCCCAAACATAGACATTATTCACATCAAAACGGTTTCAATTAATATGTATAATGCTTGTTATTCAAATTTAAATGTTACTCAACTGTGGACAAGAAGATGTTTCACCGTGGTTATCTAATAATTCAAAATTTACTTCAGGCTGTAAGGGCGCATCTAATTAGCTATTACACGCACTAACCGCTCATTACCATCAAAACAACTTCATTGTAATTTTCAATCTATATGCCTCCCGGGCTCACCGAAACTTATTTTGATATATTATTTGAAACGCCCCTATAACGCGAAATTTTATATTTAATCAGTATATATCATATCGTTCAATTTTCCAATGTTGATAACTGCACCATGGAGAAGAGAAACATCTGAAACTTAATTGCATCCAAAGTTTACGAAATAATTAAAATTTTCTAAAGCTTAGTTTATTGTTTGGTGAAAATTGATATTTTCAGACTATACATCCGGGATGAAATTGTTGCAAAAGATATGAATGTGTTTATATTTTGTATTGAGAAATATGAGTACAGTAGAATTTATGACAATGTGTCTCTTACATTTAACACTGTGGAATATTGAACATATGAAAAATATTTATACCAGTCAATAAATTAATTTTACGTAAGATTTTAAAAAGATAGAAACAAGGTATATTAAGCAGGACAATAACAACGATCGATTAAAAATGTAATTTAAAATAAAATTGAATTTTATCTTTATGGAATGATATACAATTTTAACAATTGCCAAATAAGTACGTAAGTAAATGTTATATTTTAATTTTAAAAGTTAGAAGCTGGACTCTTTGTTGCTATGAATGTACTCGAATAAGACAAATAGAACATTAAATATGAGGCAAATGTGGCATGTAATATAGAAATTTTATTTGGCAATTTTATAAATAATTCATTTTAATTTTTTATTATAAAAGCTGTCAGAATATCTGTCTAATACTGTGTGCATGTATCTATATTCTTGGACAGCCTTTGCGAAAATTTTACCTAGGAAATTTATTTCTGTATTAAAATTATGTGCAGACTTATAGAATTAAAAAGAAGACTTGATAAAGCAAAAAATATATTCATAAATTTTTAATTATGAACATTTAAGAGAAAAATATCTGGAAAGAGAATCTACATTAAACATTTTTATTCATTCATATTTCACAGTGTTCTGTTCTATTGCATTATAATTAGCATCAGAAAGCAAAAATATGCATCGTCTTTAGTTTTCGTACTCATGTTATTCTTAATATTTCTTAAGCGTTCTTTAAAATTATTTTTTCAGCTTGGAAACAGGAAGTGGATGCTGTGATAAAGCAATTAGCTTATCTGTGTTAATATACTTGTTTTTAATATTCTTTGCAATCACATCCTAGATCAGAGTATCATTTTTTGCATATACTCAGGAGCGTCATTTCAAAACATTGTTGGAGAGGGGGAGGGAAAAACCCTTTATAATGGGGGTGCCAAAAGTTGATGGACTATTGCTCTAATGAAGGCAATACTGTTCAGCAAAGAAAATTATGTAAAAAATAATAACTTTAAAATCTTTTAGGGAAAGCCGACCCAGGACCCTAAATATATCCCCCCCCTCTTGTTTATACTATTCCACCACCATTTGATTAAAAAATGATCGTAGTGTTCTATAAGATATAATGCTGTAAAATTCAAAATTATCGAATAATTCAAGTTCTAAACATGGGAATTATTAAAATATCTATGTTAAACTATGTCTATGTTATGTTGAACTATGTCTGTGTTAAACTTTTTTGCGCTGCACATACCCTCATAAAATACACATACGCTACATATACCCACACAAGAATAGGCATCTTTTCAAACGTTTTCGGAACGTCTTAAAACTTGCGTATATCTGTCGAAATCTTGAATTTAAAAATTCTCAGGAAAGCAATACCTTCTCTGACCAGTAATATAAAAATTATAAATAGCATGATATGAATAACTATTATGACATGATTATATAATGATTATTATGATATGGTATGTATATCATTATAGTTCTAATATAAATAAAGATATTTTCATTCGTACTTTAACGCCTCTAATAACACTCTATAATTATATCGATATGAATAATATCAAGCTGCTGTACTCGGAACTTGCAGTTACTTTTTATCTGTCATTTTTAACTGTAACACTTTTCGCGGTAAATTTTTATAGAAGCCAATTTTTACAAGCCACAGCTAATGTTGTACGACTATAGAAACCCACCCGTAACATCCCTTTAATAACTTATGTCTCTGAAATGCGTCTACCTCTCCCTAACTGAGGCGAATGTTTCTTCAATAAATTCGCATGAAAACGGCGGATTGCCCAAAAATTCGTCAACAGAGGAAATATATTTAGCATAGGCTATGAACCGGTCCTGTATAGATGTCCATAGAGTATTAGATATAATTTTATCCGCTGAAAAAACAATCCGATATAGCTGATGTTGATCATGGTAAAATATCATAAAATTTTGAACCAAAATTTAGGCAATTAATATGCTGGAAGATTTTTAATGTAAAAATTTCAAATACCCACTTATAAATCAAATAAAATGTGATATGGGTAGCACATGACTTTCCCTGCAATGAATTTACTTCTTCCATACAGAAAATATGATGTATAAAATCCATACCGCAATGTTTTTGACTTTGAATTGTATATTTTTCTCTTTTTCGGATGACAACATGTAACATTGTTTCACAGTACCCAATTAACTTATAATTCGAGCAAATATAAATTGTCAAGTTATTAATATTTATAGCATCCACAATAAGCAATACAGTCCATATGTTTAAAATATTTTAATAATTAATTCATCAATTTGGCGTCAGTTTCACTAATTTATCGTCATTTTTGCAATTTTGAGGATATTTCTTCCATTCAAAGTATCACTAAATTGGAGATATTTCAGAAAATAAGTCCCCAAGTCCGCTAATTTCATCGCCAAACGTTATAGAGAAACGGAGAGAAGAGCTTTTTTTACATATAAATGACTGTTGGCGGATTGTTAAGCGACAAAATATGATAAAAAATCCCAAAGCATGTTCATTTTATGTGAATTTTTTATTAAATTATTTGAAAACTCCGCAAACTCTTAAGAGCGGTTTATACCACGTTCTAAATTTTATATTATTTGTTTTCTAATGAAAAATAACTTCAGAAATTATTATTGACGTAGTATTAATGAAGGTTCTGCTTTTATATTGATTTTTTCCAAAACTCTATTAAAAATTTGGAATCTTTCAAGCATCCGAATGCTTTTAAAATCAATTGGTCTCCAGAATTCGCTAATTGTAATATTTACAGCAGATTTTATTCGAAAAGCTCCATTTGGTCGTGAGATATCGCTCCCATACTCACACTCACACACTTACACACAGGCATAATCTGAAAAATGTTTGATTTGAGTTCATTGATGCTAGAAACGTGCTCTTCCGTCCAAACCTCGGTTTTGAATTTTCGATTTCGGCAAAATACTTTCCCTATACATTACACTATGTATAAAGGGAAATCAAAGATCTGATAATTTTTTTTCTGATATATCTATTTTTGTGTGTGTGTATGTGTAGAAGACCCAGACCGTCCGACTCATCCAAAGGACACGAGCAACCATTTGGACGGCCGGTGTGTGTATGTGTTGTTGATTGTTGAAACCCAGACCGTCCGACCTACCAGAAAGGGGTGTGTGTATGTGTGTAATCTTTAAAAATATGTTTAAATTTTGAAAAAAAGAATGATACTTCTGATGTTTAATGAAAAATAAATCATTATTCAATTTAAAATTTATCGAAATAGGGCATTAATTTGATCAAGAAAAAACAATTAATTATTGAACAAATTTAAAACTATAGAGCATCTCTTGAAATCTGTTGTGACAAATAAAATAACACAAAAATTTTTTATTATGTTATTCAAGGACATTTTAACATAACTTACCCTTTCAATGAAACTTTAATGCTTATTTGCTTAAGATCATAATTAGGAAAGGAAGCAGCTGGTGTTAATACATCAGCACTTTGTTAAGTACTAGTTATCTCGGGAAACTTTTAACAAAGTAGTTTGCAAAGATTCGCCTCAAATTAAAAGCGTATTCTAGTCTTCCTCTTCTTAGGAAACTTGATAAAGAGTTCTTAAAAAGAGAGGTCTATAGAATTATAGATCGTGGAATGAAACAATTGTTTGGGAAATTTTGTGAGATTTAAGAAACTCTAAAAGTTGTTGATGTTCTGCTCAGTTTTGGTTATATATGTACGTATACGTGTATTGAGAAGGCAACAATTATTTACAGGGTTAGTAATGTTTATATAAAATACTCTAAATTTTAATATTTAAAACAATTTTAAATTGAAAAAAACAGTGTTTATTTTAAAATTGTGAGTAAGATAAAAATACATGCTCATAAGTTTTGAATAATATTACATGTTTTTAATTATGATATTTTTATCACTATATGCTTTTGGTGAGATTCCATGAGAAAATATATATTTTTTAAATAGAACGCAAAAAAATATTTTTTCCTAAAAGTAACAATTATGTATTTACTGTTCTTCTAATAAAGGCTAATACAGTTATTCTAATACAGGCAGATAGTTTCCTGCTTTTATTAGAATGACTGTTTTGTATAATTTTGACAAAGAAGGTTCTTGTCTGCCTTCGAAGCCTTTTTTTTCTGCTTTCAATAATACTTTTAATTAATTGCATTATGTCGTAATTAACTACGTCGCCAAGTTTTTAGCATAGAATACCTTATCAAGAGTTTAATCAGCACAAATGTTAAGAATTAGTATGAAAATTTATTTTGTCCATGGTCATTTTAATGTTAATGGTTTTTGTGGTGCAGAATAAAAAATAAATTTGTCATTGGAGTTTACTTCTTTTAATAAATATAATTCAAATTTTGTGTATTAAATTACTAAACTTATTTAATAGTGATCGTGAATCTTGTATTCGTACATTACATTATTGGCCGCACTAACCCATCATTACTTCTTGTTCCTAAAATATAATCATTAATCAAAACACAACACATTAAATTCCACAAATTAAAATTTAAAAATAAATATTATTTATTCACACATCTTATTGTTATGATAAAATTATTTTAATTTTAATAAACGGTTCAGGAGGAGAAAATGCAGGTGTAAGCCCATTCTTTATAATATTATTCTAAAATCAACAATTGACCTAATATATACGCAGACTGGCACATACCTCTGTTTGGAGGTCTGTTGCTCAGTATGCTTGAAATCTTTTCCACTTCTTTTTCTGACATTCTCAATACTCAAAATAACAACTACACTGCTTGAAAACACTAATCACATCTCTTTTGGATAATCCTTCTTGTTGAATATTTAAACGCCTCCGCACCATCATTTTTATATAATCACAACTCTCTCTTATCGCTCTTGGACAATCACTGCCTGATTATTTCAACTCTTATGGACAAACATTGCCTGAATATTCACTTTCGTATCTCCTTGTTGCCATATTATTTTGCCTGAGGTCCAGATACGCCCTCCTTTCTCTTATTGGTTGCTCCTCAGTGCAATGCAGCATCATTGCTTCATTGGTTATTCAATGATTTTCAAATGAAGCTTGGCTTAAGTCTTGGCCCTAGTAGATCTTTGCCCAACCACACCTGCAATTTGTGTGAGGTGAATTTATTTGGGTCATGACCCTCCGTGCCAAGACTGTCATTAAATGGTGGCTACAAGTCTCCGCTTTGTTTTGTGGCAAATAGCCGTAAATATCAAAACTGCATAATTGTCTCCTGGTCTCACAGTTTTATTACTTGAAATTATATAACATTTTCAGCCGAAGTCATTACAATTCAAGACTCATTATCAGAAACGAATGACAATTTTAAATTCTATTTAATTTTATTCGTTTCCTTGTTACAAATGAGGTGATATTGATTTTGGAGCTTCCTAGTTAACATTTAATTTTTAATTTAGCTTCGACTACTTTAAAATAAAAAAGGTTTTATTATCTATTTGTTTCATAAATCATATATAAATACAACAATTTGTAATAATTGAAACCATTTCATGATAAAAACTACTAAACTTTTGCTTAACTTTCCATTAGCCTGAACAATAGTCATTATAATAAATGATTGGTTTAATATACTTTTATATTTCAAGACATCACATGTGTATCAAACATGTATTTATTCATAGTCTTCATAACATTTTCAAATCGCTATTAGTGTTGTTATACAATTTTACTAGCCTTTCATTTTTGAAATTTTATTGAATCGCATTCAAACATATTTGAGAAGAAAAATGTTTTCAATAATGGCGAAATATATGTGGAGTTTTCATTATGTAGTTTATGCAATGCTTAAATGCAAATAAATATAAATTTTCGGACAAATATATTGCTAATATAAATTAGTTAAAAAATTGCATAAATGGATGGAGTTTAGGATTAATTGCAAGATATACAGGGTGATTGAAAAAAATGAGCTACACTTTGTGAGGTGGTAATATACACCAAACCAAACATTTTTCGGCATAATTTACCGGGTCGGAATTGAAGCGCAAAGGCGGTGTTGGGTTGCTTTAGAATTTATGTAATTTGGGGGTTTGAAATTTACTTTTATTTATTTTTCCCTGGCTCAATATTCTCAATTTGATAATATTTAAATAATATTTATTGTTTTTTTAATTTATTCTTTAATTAGAATATTTTTTAATCTTCTAAATTAATTTTCTTTATGATATTCTTAATTAAAAATGCTCCGTTCTCTAAATTAATATTACTTTTGATTTGTAAATTTATAAAAATTATTTATTCATTTGATTCCCCTTAAAATTCCCTTTAATTTGATGTCTCATTTTCATGTTATGTCATGTTATGCTCATCTCAAGTTATTTCCATGTTCAGTGCATTTCAAAAATTTCAGTTGCGGCCATTTTCGGAATCCTGGTTTTGCGGGCTTTTTGCCGCGATTGACACTGCGCCTAAGCGCTTTTCGCGCCCCTTTGTAATTCGTGAATTATTTTAAATGGTTCGCGTTTTTACTGATCGTCTGCTCTCGGAGTTTTGAGTTTTATTTTGGCAAATCTAATTTCGGTAAGAGGATTTTAATTGCTGCCGTTTGTCTAAACTTCTCCGTTTTTCCGCATGTATAAATACGCGAGCGGAATTTTTCAGTTTCAGTGTTTTGTTGAAATCCCACGTTGTGTGTCAGCGCGAAAAGCGCGTCGTTGATTTTTTCCATTGGAACTTATGCTCCACGCGAACTTGTCTATGGAACATTAGGTTCCTCGCGATGTTTTTTTTTTTTTCATTTGCCTCTTTTAACGAAAGTTTTATTCGTTTCTACGAGCTAAGTTATGATGTGACTCTCGAAAAAATGTATGGTGAGATTCATTATGTGAGTTACGTGAAAGTAGCGTCTGACGCTGGCGGCTGTTTTATGAAGATCCTAGAGTTCCAGAAGTAGATGTTAGGCCACTGTAAATGAATCTTCTCCTGATCCCAAGATATCCGGTTTAGGAAAATTCCTGTCATCCCTGTGAAACTCCACATATAGAACTTTTCCTCTCCAACCTGTTATTCTAAGATAACCCAGCCGGGTGAATATTAATATTTTATTTAAACTCTTAATTTCTTAAATTCATTAGATGATTTCTCAATATTTTAAAAATGTATGATTTCAATTTATTCTGTGAACTTAAAATTCTAAGCTTTAGTTCTGAGAGCAATTTTCTAAACCTTCATAAATTTTAAGAGCCTGGGTAAATTCTAAAATTCTTTTAAATTTAATATTTTTTGTTAATAATTTTATGATGGAATTTAAAATAGATTTTTTTAGAGTAAAGTTTTTATGCAAATTCCAGAATTCTAACTAAGCTGATAAAATTCTAATGTCTGTCTAAAATTCTAATGTCTAAAATTCTAATGTAAATTTTTCCTGAGTTGCTTGCCTGTGAGCAGTGTTTTTGCATTTATTAATTTGAATCAATTTGAAGTTGAAATTTAATAAACTAATTTTCTTTAAACTAATTATTATATCTTCCTTTATCTCTCTTAAACACAGCAGGTTTTATTCTATCACTTTCAAACACAACAGCGGTACAGGGCGCTTACTTGTTGGGAAGCGGCCGGTCAGCAAAATTAAAAGCGTAATTATGGTTGTTATTTTCCGGTTGAAGAAGGAAACGGCATTTACAAATTTCATTTGTTGAAGAAAAAGTACCCTTATGTAAATTTTCGTAACACCGAATGTAGAACCTTATCAGTTTGCAGCAGGTATTTGCAGCTCCAACTTTTGAGACGATGGAGGAATTTACAAATAGGGAAAAAAAAGATATGCATTTCATCTATGGAGCTGCAAATTCGAATGGCAAAGATGCACTACGACTGTACGTGGAAAACTTTCTCCATGAGCCATTGCTAAATCGTAAGACATTCGAACGCTTGCATCGGCAGCTCTGTGAATCGGGATCCTTTCTGGCTACCAATTGTAAATTTACGTAACACCGAATGTAGGGCCTTATCAGTTTGCAGCAGGTATTTGCAGCTCCAACTTTTGAGACGATGGAGGAATTTACAAATACGGAAAAAAAAGATATGCATTTCATCTATGGAGCTGCAAATTCGAATGGCAAAGATGCACTACGACTGTACGTGGAAAACTTTCTCCATGAGCCATTACTAAAGCGTAAGACATTCGAACGCTTGCATCGGCAGCTCTGTGAAGCGGGATCCTTTCTGGCTACCAGGTCTGATGCAGATCGTGCAAGGAGTGCTAGAACGTCAAGTATAGAACGAGCGATTCTGGAAACAGTAGCAGTTCGTCCGGGCACAAGCACATGTGCAATGGGATATACTCTTGGTGTAGCACAATCCAGGATATGGCGGGTTCTTCATTGGGAACAGTTACATCCATACCATCTCCAGCGAATCCAAGCAATGACTGCAACGAATTATATTCGTCATGTGGAGCTCGCTCGCTGGTTCCTAGGACAGAGTGCGACGCAGCCAGATTTTTAAGATGGCATCTTAACCGACAGGGGCATTTGCTGCATTTCCATTCTTTCCCTTGTGATCCTGGTAGATTCCTATTAGTTTTCTTTGCACTTTTTCGAGTGTTTTTGATTTGACACATTTACGGAAGTATGGCTTCTGCATGGCATTGGTACCGTGAGTGTTGCCCGAGCATAAAAGCAGTCTTTTAAACGGGAAAGAGGGGTCGCCATCCCCCTCTACCATTTTATGCCTTGCATTTGGTCATTTCCCCTCTTTTTCATATATATATATATATATACATATATATTATACAAATGTATATATATTATATATATATATGCATACATATATATTATACATATATATAATATATATATATATATATATATATATATATATATATATATATATATATATATGAATATAAATGTATGTGTGGGGGGGGTGATAGATTATTCTCTCAGAAATGCCATTAATAGCACTTTCCATTTCCAGTTTTAGACCCTTTGTAACCGCAACAGAAAGCGAAAGTTAGTTTAATTTATCCCACATTCTTAAAGCAGATATTAATTATTCTAGAATACAGTGACAGAACTTCTTTGTCACCGCTGTCTGCCGCTGGAAAATAAATAAGATTTTATCTCAAGTATCTGATAACTGATATTCTATAATTTATGCCACAATGCAAAATTGATTGTACATAATAAAAAATATTGGCGGCATTTTAACAAATCAACGTGATCGTAAATTGTATTTTATGTTACAGGAGAACTTAATCACACTTAGATTAACAAGATGGTAATTAAAGTGTGATAAGCTTCGGCATTTGCATTTCATTATTGTTTTACCACAAAAAAATTGACTTATGAAACTCATTGTTACTGCTATTCATTACACAGGTACCCAAAAGTAAAAATCACAAGAACGCCCCAAAAAGAGGCATTCCCCAAAATAAGGAAGACACAACCATTGCAAATAACAGTATCCATAAAGCGATTTTATCCATAAAGCGATGTGTTATGCGCTCATCAGTATGGATTGAGAACAAAAAAAGTTACTTTTCGCCGGAATTTTGCAAAGTTCGCAAAATTGCCGCAAATAGCAAATTTTCTTGCTGCTATTCCAGTTAACGACTAGTCCATGCTGGTGAATGCAAATAAACTCAAAACCGGTCCATGGATACTATTATCCGCAATAGGATTGTCTTAATTACCAAAAAATAAGTCAAAAACTGAATTCTGTGTATACAAAACACACTTTTTCAAACTTAACATTCTGATAATTTTTCTTTGGCAGGTATTTGACACTTTACACTGATGACTTTCTTCTTTACTCTGTTAATGTATGTCTGGTCGTGTAAATTCTGAGAAACATATTCTTTATTGTCTATAAGCATATAAGCGTAAAATGATATAAGCATAAAATTAAATGAAAGATATAAGCATAAAAATATAAGCATAAAAATATAGAGTATGAAAGATAATAAGCATTAAGATATAAGCATAAAATTGAATGAAATGCACTTTTGATTAACATATTGCATACTATTGTCTTTACCAAAGACTCCTTGAAATATATATTTATCATGATCTACTACACTTAGAGATTAGATAATCATATATAGATTTAGCATCTATTCCTGAGAAAACAAAGAGATTCAGTAAGGCTTTTTACTTCCAGTTCTATTTCCATCTCCGGTTCAAATTTATCATTTTATTTGAAACTTCTATGCTTCGAGACTGGCCCTAGATGAAAAACTTAAATGATAACTGATATGGAGTTAGCATCACATTTTAAAAGATGTAGAGTGGTTTTACTGAGGATTTACACTTTTGGTTATTTTTCAATTCTTGTTCAAAAAAAATTCTGAAACTCAAGATTTACTATAGCGACAGCTTAGATGGTGATTGTGGTGAGGTGAATTTTACACATAAATACAATAAAAGTTAAACACATAAATACATTAAAAATACTCACCAAATAGTTCCACCAGGCTCAACCGCGTTATGTATAGTGGGGTCCGATTGGACCTAAAGTGCATTGCGTTTGTTAAAATAAAATAATCACTCCCATTTTTGTGGCCATCTAACAATTTATTTACAGAACACATGAAATCTCAATTAACATTAACTAACAAAATACACAATTACAAATGAGTTCCCAATTTACCCAAGCTTGACCTCGGGGTGCACAGTTTATTTTGCATTAATTTGCATATTTATTTTATTTATCATCCAAACTTGTAATTAATTACTTTTTGTTAAGAACACAATATATGTATATATTGAATTTTGCAAATCTCCCATTTAGCATAACTTTGCCCTTACACTATTGGCTCACACAAATTAAGCTTGAACATTCATATACACATTTTAATCAAAATATAATTCTCATACCTTCATTACATACGAACTCCACTGAGTGCTGTAGCTGACCTCTGCACGTTGGAATGGGTGGCACGATTAATTGAAGTTTGGTTCATTTATTTGAATAGTTCATGGAAAACACTACCAGTCTGAGAAACACGGTTGCGTATCATCAGGTGACGAAAATTTTTGCCAAGTATTATTTTGGAGATGGGCACACAGTCCACTTTCCTTCTCCCCCTCTTAACGTCGGCTTTATCCCAGTGGATCTTGTGAGATCTACGTATAGGCCTTTGCCAAAGAGTTAATATCGGATACGGTCATGTAGAGATTGTCTGCTGCTTAGAAGCCCGGGATTGATGCTCCACAAACACTCCGTACACGCAGTATTACAGTTACCACGGCTTAAATGCAGCTAAAGAAGCAAAAGGTCCTACACCGCGCCGTTTTGGAGGCAGAGCTGTGTTGCACTGCAACCACAAAGACAATGATGAGAAGCTCCACTTCGTAGGTGGTCTGCTGCTTAGGAGCCCGGGATAGGTACCCCCTACAAGACTCAGTCCACGTACTTTCGTAGTGAAGATTTGGCTAAAAATAGTCGAAACCGTTCTAAAATAGCTGTGACTAAGCCCTGTCGCAGCTGCAAATAAACAGAAAGCTGTTTCTGGAGAAATATATATGCTACTCTAGAGTCTGTTACCCCTGGTTTGGTAACATGCGCCGGTTCAGTGAAACTTGTAGAAACTGCCGCACGACAAGTGCCGTCAAGTGCCGCCTACTTCGTTGCACGGATGCGTTCCTCGCACAGGTGCTCAAAGGAACCCTGGAGAACTTTCTCCATCAAACATCAGATAGCGTCTAAACCTTTTTTCAAAGTTTTAAAACTTCCAGAATTTAAAAACAAGGGGAACGACAAAAATACAGGGAGGAAGTCCCCCAGTTCCCATTCGCTGTTTCCCAAATTGCAATAAAAAAGGCTGTCCAAAAATGCTTCATACCATTGGTTTTTGAAGCGACGCTCATTTTTTATGCGCTCCACTCAAACACAAGAACCTGAGAGCTTCCAAAACCAGGGTGGTCCAAAGGACCGGAGCCCGACGCGAGCCACACCTGACAGTGCTATAAATTTTCAGAGATTTGTAGCTCAACTTTGACATTTATGCTGCAATTAATTCTCCGAATATTTACAATCCATGTCAGTGCGCACACAACCCAACGGCGCCAAAAATCCCAATTCCGTCTGTGCAAAGGTATAGCTATAAACATAAACAAAAACATAGTATACATTTCAATATATTTACACCATTCCCTTTTCCCAGGGTTACTTATCAAAATATGTGATCACAGTATCACAGTGATTGATATGAATTCAGCATCGAATTTCAGAGAGTTTGGGGGTTCACTAAGGATTTCTACTTTCGATTCCGGAGATGTCACTCGCGTTTTTTTCCTAAAATTCGTATGACTGTACAAAATAAATTTTCAAAACAGAACATAAATGCTTAATGGTTCCGTTCAAAATGCTATCCGTATACATCATTTTTTATCATATCATTCAGAAGTTAATTGTTCCTACTATCTTATGCAAGTTTACTCTACTCGGTGAGATAAAAAAGTAATAATAAACTTGCCAGTGTTTGCTGGTTTTAAAATAATATGCTCAATGTCGTCTGCAATTATATTGACTTGCACAGAGTTCCAAGGCCAACAGTCGCATTTTCATCGCCAAAAATTATAAGGACATGCTAAAGAAAATGAGTGATATAACATTCCTGATAAGTGACAGATGAAAATAAACGAAATATCGACAATTCCTTGCCGAATCAAATATTTCATCTTCCATACTCATGGGGGAATTGCTAATCGAAATTGTAATACAACACTGATGAAAATATCGGCAACAACAAAATACAGTTCTTTTCGAAGGCATTATGCGGCATACACTTGGCCAATGGCATTTTGTAACTAGAATAGACCTGAATCCGGCTAATTGCAACAAGTCGTAATAGTCTTGAAAAACGCATCTAAAATTCGTTTGAAAATTATGGAAGCAATTTTAAGAGACTGCGAGTCACATGAGATCTAGCGATGGCAGTCCTTGAAATATTAAACTTGGCAATGCCATTATTCATCTTTGATACATTGTGAATATGCAGGACAACATCCTACCCATATCACTATTGCCACAAATTATTCTATTGCCTTACTAAATTTCCTCTGCTCTCTTTATTCAATGGTAAAAGTATGTCAATCCTCACCATGATTGAAATATTCGAATTTGATCATCTGTAATTACGTTATACGAATCGGAAACAAAATACAAAGTTAATACATTGTGCTGAGTCAAATAGATGTTGTTGTTGAGACCCAGATCGTCCGACCTACCAGAAAGGTGTAACTGTTTGGACGTCCGGGAAGTACCATCCAATTTAGACAGGAACCCAGTGGGGGAGGAGTCAAATAGATGTGAAGCAGCAGAACGAAAGAGTGTGTTTTCTTGAATAACATCTCACTTTCCGCCTATTTCGTCTTTCTACCATTTTCACCCCCCTTCTTGGAGCATTTTAGTAATTCCAGAGCACATGATCCTAATTACATCCCGGATATACGGCCAAATTAGGCTAGGCGCTCTAGAAAGTCAACCCACGTTGTTGTGTTGTCTATTATGAGTAGGTTGCAGTTCAGAATAACATATTTGAGACGGTAATTTTTTCTTTGTTCTGATATTTGTTATAAGTTTCTCTTATTTTGAATAGAATATGCTCTTTGATTACTTTTAATACTTCTTTTGGTGTTTAAGAATATTTTACTTATAGTCTATGTTCTATAGGAAAAATTTTATAAGAAAATTGAAAATGATGATACAAGCTAGTGGCTATGTAGGTATTTAATTTTGATAAATATAAAGTAATTTAAAAGAGAACCCTCATCAAAATGTCCCTTGGGATTCAAAATGGCGACCAGTTTTTAAATTAAAAAAATTTAAAAAATCACAAAATTACTCTTTTTTCTGACCAGGGAAGATTTCAAAACTAATTTATGAAATAAAATCATTTCAAATAGTTACAGGCTTAATTGAATTGGCCCCTCCCTCTCCCCCGTTTCTCCCATTGAAGCCGCCATTTCAAAAAACGAGAAATTTGGATGCCGTTCTATGGAGTTAAAATCCGGACGATTTGGGCTCTCAGTTCGGACTTTCATTGTATGAAGTTAAAAACCGAATGGTTCAAGCTTTAGACTGCAGGTAAGTAGGTAATGGTTTTGATTCCTGGCTACCTATTGTCCTCATAGATATGCTGAAGAATATATTATATAGATCATATGGGAGAAATAAATTATATGGAATAAATTAAATAGGGAATCTACGATATCCCTATTTAAGACCGAGTATACTAATTTATTTATATTTTTAAATCTTTCTCTCTCGTTCATTATGACGTCATTTTATGTTTTTTGTTGTCTAGATTTTTGGATAGTGGAGGAGTGAAGGAAGGGAGTGTTGTAATCTTTTCATTTTTTTTTCTTTTTATGTATTTTGCTTTTATACTTTATATATATTCAGTCTTTTATACTTTATTCTTTTTACATTTATACATTTAATCTTTTATACTTTATTCTTTTATACATTCATTCTTTTATCTTTCATTCTTTTATATATATATTTTTTATATATATTCAATCTTGTATTTTTTACATTGTATCCATATGTTTTAACAGTAGACGATTCAGACTCTCCTTGTATGTTTTACTTATATGGGTTTATAAGTATTATATTACTGTGATGTGTTTTTTCATTTGTATCATTTTATAGTTTTCATATTTGTACTTTCTTTATATATTCAATCTTTTACATTTATATATATCTTTTATCTTTATACATTCAATATTTTACTTTTGTTTTTATCTTTCATTCTTTTATATTCAATCTTTTGCTTTTGTTTTTATCATTCATTCTTTTATATATATTTAATATTCATATGTTCTAATAGTAAACGATTCAGATTCTTTCTTTATGTTTTACATATAATATTCAAAAGTTTATATATGTGTCATACATTTTTGTATACCATTTCATATGTTTCATAGAGTTAATGATTTCGGATGAGTGTGTTGGAGTCTATTATTAGTATCTTTTATAGATACTTTACCCTTTTCTGTATGTCTTATTTGGTTCATTTATAGCTGTAAATGATCTAATGATATGTTTTTCAACATGTGTTATTTAAAATTTATTCTTTATAATATGGTCTTTCAGTGTTTATGTTGTCATTTATAATCTTTATATGTTTTTTTATAATCTTTATATATGTCTTTATATATGGTTGTAATGTATTCAGTAGTTTTTGTATGTTTTATATTGGGTTGTTGAATTCAGTGAAGATTATTCAAGTTATAACGACACGAAAGTATCATTTTTATAGACCATTTTGTAAAACAATATTTGTATATATATTTGTTTTCAGGTCTAGTCATTCAGTTTCTTCTGGTTTGTCTGAAAGACATGAGACTCTGTGTCCTATATATATATATATATTTGATATATATATAGGAGGAAGGGAGTGTTGTAGAGCTTGTTTATTTTTATTAAGAAACTTTCTGTGTATATACTTATATGTTAAACAACTTGTTTCATAAATGTCTCTCATTTTAATAACTCGTTCGGAGAAGAGAGGCATTTACCGAGAAAAGAAAGTGTGGTATAGAGAGATATATATGTATATATAGAGAGAGATATATTATATATTGAAAGATATATAGAGAGAGATATATTATATATTGAAAGATATAGAGAGAGAGATATATTATATATTGAAATATATATAGAGAGAGATATATTATATATTGAAAGATATAGAGAGGGATATATATTATATATGTATATATAGAGAGATATATATGTATATATAGAGAGAGATATATTGTATATTGAAAGATATAGAGAGAGATATATAGTGAAAGATATATATTATATATATATAGAGAGAGAGAGATATATTGAAAGATATATATGTATATATTATGTATTATATATTGAGATATATATATATATATATATAGGAGGTTTGTAGAGTTTGTTTATATATATTTTATATAGCGTGATTTCATTTGATTTGATGGGTAACGTTTTATGTACATAGGAATATTTTCATTTTACGGTGTTATTGAATGTTTAATGTAACATGTAGGGTTGGTGAATACTTTTCTGTGCTCTTCGGAGCGTGTTTGGCTGGGTTGAGGTTTATATACTCTCGGATGCATGCGTAGTTCGAACTTGAGATATTGATTGGGACAATTGTGATCACGTGGTGGCTATAGAACTGTCTGATCGGATGGATGACGTGTCCGAACATTCGATATCGGGTGATCATGTGAATTACATGTGGTGATCACGTGATTTCGATTAATGCAATATCTTTGTTGTTTTTTTTTAAAGCTGTGTGTGTGTTAAAGCTTGCTTTGGGCGCCTACCTTCCTCCCTTCAAAGAGCTTAAATAGATTATTGAAAAGCTGTCTGTGTGTTAAAGCTAGCTTTGCGGACCTACCTTCCTCCCTCCTCCGCTCTGGAAAATATTTCGCTTTATAAAAGTCCCCCCCCAAAGGGGGACGTCCCCCTTTGGGGGACATTTGGCTCTATATATATATATATATAATGATATATAGTTAGGAGGAAGGGAGTGTTGTTGTAGAGCTTCTTTAATATATAATATAATTATAATTAAAATAATATAGGAGAAATGGACTATATTCTTATATCTTAAGCTCTTTTATTGACCCCGCCTTTTCGACTACCCTCTCATAGACTTAGTATTAGTGCCCCCGAGGAGAAAGCCCCCAGCCGCCATCTACGACCTCAGGAGACGACTCCACTGTCTGGCGGATCCCCTCTACTGATTCCACTGCAATAGAGACTTATAGTAGAATAGGCAAAGAGACGTTGGGAATCATTGGCCAAACAATTAAGCCAGTTTCAGTTCGAATCCATATTGAAAAACGAAATCCAGTAAATTACTCCGCATTCGGTCATCAACATAGTTGCAGAAATCCTGGCTATGCTACTAAAGTCCTGTGCATGCCTGCATACTCGTAGTGATTCAGAATCCACTTTTAACTGTATCTCTGAATCACCCTACCCTTGTGCATAAAATGAACAGAAGAATGTCAAAATGATTCAATCCAGTTAAATCCATGAGTTATAAGTCATCAACCGAATAATTTTTTACGTTACAAAAATAATTCTTTATCATATCGGTTAGATCAAGGGAGATCTTTATCCATTATTGCATATTTTACTAGATTTATCAACATGTTTGAACATCATGTTTCATGTTTACACATGTTAAAATTATGTTTATCACATTTTGTTCTGAATTTAATATAATGATTTCTTAAATACAGGGTGATTATAATTAAAGTTGCGATTTTAAAACGCTGTAAACAGAATGACCTGATATTTGGCATAAGTATACGTGAAGCAATGGAATTTTGTTTGGCGAAGGAAAAAAACTTTAAAAATGTACCGATAGATGGCGCTGTATTTGCCAAATACGGGGTGTTGTTAGCTGAAAGAAACCAATAGTCAACTAAAGAAAACGACAATTTAATCAACATCACTTAATTTAATAATTGATTGAAACATCACGAAAACATGAAACAAACACCTACGATATACGCAAGAAATGTTCAATATGCTGTCCACCGTGCTCGGCTACGAGTTGGAAGCGCAAAACAGCATGTTCCACAACAGATCGGAGTATATCAGAGGTGATTCTGAGGATATGGTGCGTAATGCGTACTTTTAAGTCAACCAAGTTCGCAATCCAACCACTGTACACAGCATTCTTGAGGTGCCCTCAAAGCCAGAAGTCGCAAGGATTGAGGTCAGGTGAACGTGGCGGCCAGACAGTTGAAAAATGACGGCTGATAATTCTGTCATTTCCAAAATGGATATTCAGCAGTTGCTTCACTGGTGTTGCAATGTGCGGAGGAGCGTCATCTTGTATCAAAGTTGTGCTATCCAGACATTTACGCTGTTGAAATGCGGAAATGATGTGGTTCCGCCAAATAGATTCATACCGCTGATCAGTGACGGTACAAGTAACTTGGCCAACAGGATGTATCTCCTCGAAAAAAAATGGAACAACGATAAACGTTGCCGTAAACCCGCACCACACAGTGATCTTTGCAGAATGAAGAGGCAATGGTTGCAGTGGGAATGGATTTTTGTTTGCCCATATTCTGCAATTTTGCGTATTGACAGAGCACCTTTCAGATGGAAATGGGCTTCGTTTGTCCACAAAATATTCCATGGCCATCCTTTGTCCACTTCTATCCAAGCAAGAAATTATGGCGCGAAAACTCCTCGTTGTGGCAGGTCAGCAGGAACCAACTCCTGAACATGCGTAATTTTGTACGGATAACATTGCAGGATCTTTCGTAAAATTTTACGGGCCGTGCTGACAGGCATATCTAACGATCGGGCAATTCCCTGTGAACTGCAGTTTCCCACACTATTGGTCGTCTCTTCCTGTAACTCTGTAGCCACGTATTCCACTAATGTCTCAAGAATTGCTCTCCTCCCTCTGCCACGTTTCACGCTCAATGAACCAATCTTTTCAAATTTAAGAATCATCGTCCGTAGACCAAATATAGACATTGGATCAGATTTTAAGCCCGTTAATATCCGGAACCTCCTGAGAGCAGTTAACGCACAGTTACCATTCTGGTAGAAAAGCTTTACGGCAAAGCACGATCCTTCAGTGCTAGAGTCATGGCAAGGCACTCAAAGAGAAGCATGCGCGCCACGTTTTTAACACAACTGTAATGTGCGGTGCTCATGACCAGTCTTAATTAGCATTCCTCTAGAATAGAGGTGTGCTTCCGCGCGTGACCTAGCTGCTAATTTTTTCGTTCTTCGTCAAACAAATTCCATATTGGATTCGTACATTGCCATCTATCGGTACATTTTTGAAGTATTTTTTTTTCCACCAAGCAAAATTCCATTGCTTCACGTATACTCAGGTCAAATATATTCTGATCTGTGGTTCATACTTTACAGCGTTTTAAATTCGCAAGTTTAATTATAATCACCCTGTGTATAACAAAATATATCTTAGATTTTAAATCTTAATAAATAGCGTACTTAGTGACATATATCTAAGATGGTATTGTAAATGTTCTTTAAGCCAATCTTTAATGTTAATAACTAAATCATTTCTAGTCAAACTTTATAAAATTAGAACTATTTAACTTTAACCTCAGTATTTAATAATTTTTAATATTTTAATCTGATATAATTTATTGTTATATATCTTTCTGCTAACTCTTATTTATCATTGTATGATGTTGCTCCTAACTGCAAACACTGTATAAACAGCAAGAAAAATATAAATTCAAAATATGTAGTGTATACGAACGTTGTTTCTTCAGTATATAGATATTTTGCTCTTTTAAGGAACATTTTTAGTTCGTATTATTATTATTATTATTATTATTTTATATTCTGGAAAAAAAAACCGAATGTCTTTGTGCATTTAAATTTAATTGATGCAGTTTAATTAAATTTTGCTCGTTTTATCGCGAAGCATCTTTATTTTTTATCATGATCCTATTTAAATCAAATTAACAGTTTTAAGAGTATTTTCTGAGAGCATTTAAAATAAAGCACAGTCTTAAAGAATTCGGCTTTTCCTTATTTAAATTTTCTTACTGAGTTATTTTTTTTTTCATATTTTAACATCATACAATGAAATGGACAATTAGAATGTCTAAATATATCTAACAAACAATTAGAATGTCACTGATTATTAGCTTAACTTTTAACTTTCCAGTTATTTTGTTTCGGATTGCTTTTATAATATTTGTTCTGCAATGCACACGAAATGTTTCTGAAATACTAATTGCGTTACCTGCAACAGTAAAAGTTTAAAAAATAGTAACATGTTTAATCTAGCATGCATTTCAATACTTTTTAATTAAGTTTTTTGCTTAAAAATGATTTCTGCATCAAAAATAAGTCACTGACAGCTACTTGTGGAAATCAATAATAAGATGCGTTATATCCTAAATAAGTACTTTTGAAGCGCTTCGTTGGCTATATTTGTTAATAAACTATATTGTCCACAGAAACTACGGAAACATTAACATCCTCGGACAACGTTTATTGGAATATAGTTAACACAGCAATAACGATAAGATAACCAACTTAACAACCAAAAAGTCTTTAAAACAAATTTTGCATAGCTTTTCTGGTAGTTGTATTGTACTACTAGAAAAATTATAATAGTTTATTGGAATATAGTTAACACAGCACTAACGATAAGATAACCAACATAACGACCAAAAAATCTTTAAAACAAATATTGCATAATGTTTCTGGTAGTTGTGTTGTACTACTAGAAAAATTATAATAGTTTTTCGGTAAAGAGTTCTGTGCTCATTAATTATTGCATCACATGTCTCGTGCTGAGAAGAGACAAATAACATGAAAACGTGGTCCACAGACGGGGATGAATCGCATTTTCTTTCTTTTATCTATTTACGTATTGATATTTTCTTACTTCAATCCGTGGGGACTGACAGTGAACTTTCCTTTTAGGCGGCGTCAGTTCGTGGGGACTGACAGTGAACTTTTCGTTTGGGTGACGTCGGTGCGTGGGACAGGCAGTATCAAGGTTAAAAAATAATTGTTATTATTTTAATGGTGTTTATTAAAACATTCTAAGCAGAAATGTGGTTTGGTTTTACACATATTACAAGAAACGACGACCTGTTTGATTAACTTTCTGGCTGTATTGCGCTCGAATATTTCTCCGCCATTCGTACAGCCGAAGCAGACAGTGAAATACAATAGTCACCACGACATGTGTGTTATCTTCTGTTTATACTAGAGCTAGCTCTACAGGATGACTTATCAAGCATATTGAAGCCCATAGGGTTCCATACTACAGTTACAGAAATTATAAAATAAGTGTTTAAAATAAATACTTTATATAAAAAAAGAAATTTCAATTAAAATATTGTAGAATTTAGCTCGCAGAAGTATTCTCCATTACCGGGTATCTAATTATTTATTAGCCATTGTTTTCCTTCTTAATTTTTAGGAAAGCGAAATAGCCTAAAACCCTTTCTAGAATGATTAGAGCAGTTCGGTGTAGAACAACCACCCATAATTATTTCAATTATACTTCTTAAAGTGAAAATACGAATTGATTTAATGCTAATGGACTGCGCTTCCAGTTACGGTGGGCTTCAATATGCCTGAGGAGTCAGCTCGTATATAGAGGAGCCTTTGTTTATTCTCTATGACCGAACACCTCAGCGAGCGATCGCCGCTGTGTGCCGCCTGAACTGTTGACAGAGCAAGTACGGCTCTGCGCTCATCGTGTTAAACTAAAATAATTAAAATGAAAAAATAGTTTCTTTGAAAAGTCATGTGCTAGCATTTGATGCTTTTAAGTCATCTCATTATTTCCACTTTACATTATATATTGTAAACAGACATTAATAAAATTGTTAATTTTCTTGAAATATCTTGTCATCAATCATTAAGTAAGAATAGCCTCCTGTGTCTGAATATATCGATGTATGGCACGCCACATATATTGATAAATACATTTTATTTTAAAGTACATTTTTATTTCGTTTCTCTTAAATTAAAGGGTAAAATGATTAATATGACTCTTAAGAATAAAAAATATAATTTTTTTGGCAAACAAGGCACATCCATTTTTTTATTCCAAATTCTCTGTAGAAATGATTTTTTTATGAAACATAAGAAACGGCCCATGAGTTGCACTGCTCTAATTAAAATTGATTTTTGCTTCTTTTTCAAACGAAACTGTAGCCTATCGTGTTGAATCACCTTCACATTTGGCTAAATAAGATACTTTAAAGAAAAAATTAATTTCCTTTAATTGTGAATAAATTGGATAAGATTTTTGCAAGTGCTATTTTCTTTAAGAAATTTCCTTTTTACTTTACCTACACACATAGTGTGATGTATAGGGAAAGATTGTGAGAAGGGTCGATAATTCGTATTCGAGTTTTCTACGGTAGAGCCCGTTATAAGCATTCCTGAACTGACATCGAACGCTTTTGAGATCATGTCTGTGTGTATGTGTGTGCGTATGCATGTTAGTGTGTGTGTGTGTATTATGTCAGTATAATTGTACGTTAGTGGGTATGTTATATCTCACGAACGAATGTAGCGTTTCAAATATAATTTGGTACGATTATTACAATTAGTGAATAATAGAAACTTATAGATTTATGCATGCTCAAATATACGGAAGAATCCCCCCTTCTCAATTTTCGAATTAGTTATTGAAAAATATCATTAAAATATCAGTGCTTTAATTATAATGATAAAAATGTAATCATTTCAGACGTACTTTTTCATTAAAAACCAAATTAGATAAATTTTCTGACACTAGCATGATCCGTTCTAGATATATAGTACGATTTTCGAATACAATTTAGAATAATCATTAAAAAAATCAAGACTTTGAATACGGTTAAATAATGATCTTTTCATACGTAATTTTTAATTTAAAACTGATTGACAAAAACTTTAGAAAGCTAGCAACAGCCATTTTCGAAATGTTGCACGTTTTCTTAAATAAATGCATAAAAAAACAGTATAAAATTAAACAAGCTGTAAATGTCATCAAATATGTTTATTTTTCTTATATAATATTATGCAACGTCATTATCGTAAGTCTTAATCGTTCCAGTCACGAGAAAAGAAACTTTTAGTAATCGTTTTGTCTTTTGTAGCTCGTGAATTCGCCAAAACGGTCATTTATTTCATACGATATATTGATCATATATTGATCAATGCCAACTACATTTTAAAAGGATTTTGCCCGTGAGTATATGTAATCCATTCTGTTTGGACTAATCAAGTTGCGAAAAGCGCCCAATTATAATTTACTTGGTGTTAAGTCCAACATCATTGCACAGTGGATCTTGGACATCATTAACTCGCTGTGAGAGAAGAAAGATCGTTGCATTACTTAGTGAAAGTAATGTGCTGCTCAATTAATATAAATATATACATATATATTTGTTTATACAGAACTTTCAAACTTGTAAAATCCATCATTCGACGCAAATTGAAGTTTTATACAGTTCTAGTTATAAATTTGTAATCTTACAGAGTCAACTTCAACGATAAGAGTTTGTAATGTCGTCCCAGTACCTCAACAGTAGAACGTCGGTTGGCAAGTTCGGAGATCCAGACTTCGATTTTCGATTCGTGCAGCAATGCTTTTTACAAAACCCTGTAGGTTAGTACAAAGATGTCGTAGGTCTGAAAGTCACCCTAGTTCGACTAATACAGATTGAACGGACTCTGAAAATTGAGGGCCAATTTCAAAATTTAGAGGATAACGACCACGCAAGGTACTAACCTGGGTAAAAGTAGTAGTAGAAGGAGGCTAACCTGAGGTAAAAATAGCAGGAGGTGGTCAATCAGATTGTTAGTTGCCCGACAATCTGACATTAGAGGATGGAGAATGCAGAGTCCACATCGACGATAAGAGCTTGCAATTTCGTCCCAGTAGTTCAACGGTAAAGCGTCGGCTGGAAAGTTCAGAGTGTTCAATTCCCGGTTGAGGCATTAAGGCTCTTCACAATCTTAATTGATGAGAAACATCTTAGGTAGCCGGATACGGAGTAAATTGTTGCGGACTTGTAATATTACTTTTCTTATGGAGTCATTCATCTCTTTCAAAGACCAGATGGAGAAAACACTCGTAAAGGTATTCTCTCCCATGATATCATTCAAGAGTTGCCATTGGAAACATCGAAGAAGGGGGTTTGCCATATTTGGCGATTTATCGCCAATTTGGCAACATTTAACGACTTCCTGAAGGTTTGAGAAGCACCCCAAATTAACGATTATTCTACTTGATATGAAAGATTTCTGAAAGTTTCTGCGAAGAGTCTATAAATAAGAGTCATCACTGACTCGGAGGATAATTGACGTGATACGAGCTACATTCAACTGTAATTTTTGTCAGTATTTTGAGAATAGTAGCAGATGTTTTGTGAAATCACTCTCACCAATGTTTTGAGAATATCAGTTATTTTGATAAATTAGTAGAGCATGTAAGTGTTGTTTGAGTGTATATTGTTCCTGTTTACACAGTGCTTGTGAATACAAGTGTCACTTATACATAAATTTGGATTCATTCTTGTATCCTGTCGCACAATCACGATTCCCAAGGATGTGTAGTAACAAAATAATGAAAAAACTTTAGCGGGAGTGAAACGGATGTATATAACGGAAGTGACATCGATTACCTTACTAATAAATATCAGAAAACGAAAACGATTGTTATAAAAACTCAAATTTGCGACACTTCCAATTTTAGTTATTAGCATATTTTGAGAAAGAAAAAAAAACTAATAATATATTTTTTAAATAAATATTTGATCGAGGATAAAGCTTCCGTCTTATCTTCAATTCCATAAATGTCAAACCACTATATCTACGTGCAGAAATATTTAATGATCTTTTGTTGAATATGTTTTCCATTTGATATTTTATATTGGATTTTATGAATTTATGTTTCTTTTCCGCTTCTTCTCTTAATTAAACATGAAATTCCTTTTCACCGATTGAATTTTTGTATTATGATAATTTCACTTGTGAGTTCGCTGTGTTTAAGAGCACAAGTGTACTTTGAACTTCTCACATGCCCTTGACGAAGGGCGTCTATACGCCCGAAAGCGCTAAGGCAAAATTATGTAATCCTCTCGTCTTTTATTCTATAAACTTTTATTACAAATTAGTATATTATAAGTAATTTTCCATTGTTATGATTTGAAGGTCCGGGTTTCTTGACCTTGACGACAAATTTGGTTACCTTGGTCTGAATATGGAAAAATATCACCAACTTGGCGATTTTTTAAAATTTTTTCGAATTTTGTATATATTCTAAGAACTTCACGAGTTACGCGCTTTTTCCAGAAATTTCGACATAGTGTATGCAAGGGCCATTCATAGGGCTCATCATCTTTCAGTTCGCTTTTTGGCGTGGCACGAGTAAAATAAGAAAATAAGTAAAAAAAAAAAACGAAACATTTCATTAAATCACTTACACCATCGTCACACGTAACCCACGAACCTTTCCTTATTCGAAATATGCATCAGGGATCATTCATTCATTTCCTCATTCTAAATATGCATAACGAGTGATAACATCACTTTTTCTAACCAACAGACTGTAAAAAGTCTGATGTGGGCAGCACATGACCTTCCTTATATAATGCAATGAATTTACTACTTTCACAGTAAAAAAAATAGGTTATTCTTACAGTAGATACTTATATTCTTTCCAAGGAATTAAATTTTCGCCAAGTAGTCGTCATTTTCATTGATTTAACGTCATTTTTATCCATTTGGGAGATTTTCGTTAATTTGTTACCGTTTAAAAAGTCGCCAAGTTGGCGACATTCCGCTAAATTCGTCGCCAAAATCTCGCCAAGCGTTATGGACGGAGAAATAAGTCATTCTTATACAGATAAATGACTATTGGCGTTCAAATACAAAATTATTACTCAAAGTACCTTTTCCCATGAATAGAATGAGCTAGATCCACGAGAATGATGTCACCCAATTTATCGCATGATATTACAAATGAAAAGTGAACATGTTTCTTAAGAGTTAATATATATATTTTTTAATTTATGGGATTTTTTTAAAAATTTATTTGAAAAATGTGCAATATATCAAGAACGAGTCCTGCTAGCGTTCTAAAATTTATGTCAATCGTTTTCTAAGGAAAAATTACATAAGAAACGTCTATTAGCGTAACTTTATTAAAGGTTTTGATTTTTTGACGATTTTTTCAAAATTTCACTCCAAAATTTAGGGAGGTTCTGAACATTCGATTGCGTTTAAAAAACAATAGGATTCTAGTAATCACAGATTGTGAGTTTTGTACCAAATTTCATTCGAATCGCTAAATTCGTTCGCGAGATATCATTGCCGCAAACTCACTGACACACACACACATACACACACACACGGACACATTTTCACAAACACACACACACACACAGACATCACTTCAAAAATGTTCGATTCGTGATCAGGGATGCTTGAAACGTGCTCTCCCATCTAAAACTCGAATTCAAATTTTCGACCCAGTCACAATACTTTCCTTATACATTATGTATATAAGGAAAGTAATTATACATTATGTATATAAGGAAAGTAAAAATACTGGAATGTAGTACTTTTGAATTTTAAACATAGTACTGTGCCATTTTAGAGTGCACAGTATGGAGTCTGGATTTTCAGACGTAATGTGAACCAATAACATCTTGGATATGGTTACATTGTGTAAAATCGAAAAAAATATGCTATACTACATTGTACATTTCAATGCATACTTAGTGACAATGTCCCCATTTTACAGGATCTCTCTTATTCCTACCATTAAGGAAATATGTACTGTAAGAAAAATAATCGGAACATACTGTCCACACATGGGCATACTTTCATCCGGCTATTCGATGTATCGTAATATGGGCGTAATCACATTCAGACATTCCGTAAGAGAAAATCTTGAGTCTTCCACGATATATTCATCAGACCTGCCTTCACCTCTCTTGTTTTATCTCAGTCACTAAATTTATAATCATATCATCGGACACTTTCATTTACTCATCGAATCTTAAATGTCTTCTGATGCGTGTTCTGAAACTGGAAGATATTTTACTAGCTCTATGAGCGGAAAATTATCTTAGTCACCATCTTCCTCCTCGATTTTACAGAATAAAAAAAAAATCCAGGACTTTACGAGAGTTAATGTTTATAATTTAAAATGTGATGAGTCTATGAAAATATATCTAGCTAGAATTATATGACACCTCGGATAATCGGAAATCAACTATATTTGCAAGCACACGTAATCTTTTAATTAAAAAAACTCAAACATAAACAAAATTACAAATATTATGAAAGGCCATCTTCACCCTCCTTAAAAAATGCATCACTGAACAACATAACGAAGCAGGAGTTTTGTATTATTTCCCACAGTGAGGAAAGAGTTGGAATAAGTGTATTGCATCTCACCGAAAGTATTTTGAAAGCGACCAAAGTGAGAAGCTTATGAGTTTATTCTAACTTATATTTTTATTGATTCAGGATGGCTGGAGAACAATCGTACAGATAAGTGAATGTGACAGCTAGCTCTAACCTTTAAGGGTTTTTCATTACTGTAATATTTCTTATGTTCATGTACCTCATCTAGAGATGCGGGTCGGAAAATTTTCCGCTGAAAACTTTCCGGAAATGGAAATATTTTCAGAAAATGTCCCGTTATTTTTTTCCGGAAAATTTTCAACCCTAGTTTTGCTTTTTTAATTAATTCGAAAATAGAGTGTAATACTCTTTCCAAACTGTTTTTTCTGAAAAGCGAGTAGCTTTACAAGAAGTTTTTGATCACTGAATTACTTTGAAAAGGAAAATGGAGGAAGGTGAGGAGCAAATGTGTGTATCTGAACTTTATTTTATCGAAAAAAAAATGGGGACAACTAAAAGGGCACAAGTGACATTTTACTCATTCTATAAAAAAGCAAGTTTTAAGAATCCTATTCTTTCAGTATTAAGTTCTCCAAAATTTATAAAAATATTTTTAAAAAATGGAATGTTTTCGCCATTTCTGCTGACGGAAAATGATCTAATAGCACTGAATATATAATAAACTCTTCTTGCAAATTGTCTTTTCATTCATATGATACTCACCCGTTCATGTAACTAACTACTAAATGTAAATTTTACTCTATACTCTGCTTCTGTTAAAGCTTAATTATAAAAACATTTAAAATAAACAGTTTTTTAAGTTTTTTGCTTTATATAAAAAAATACGATTTACATTACTAAGAAACTGTTATGTATAATTACTTACTTATTTCCCTCGAGACAAATTTTATTGAATCGATGACATAAAGAACTCTGTGCAGAATTGCATTGAATTTGCGGAATTCTAATCCAACATAAAGTAATAGCTCACGGAAAAAATAGTGTAAGAAAAAATGAACTTTTGAACATTTCATAATTCTCTGTTTGATAGTTTCGAAGATTAAAGAGAGATTATAATCTCTAATAGGATTACGAGATCATTTGTATTATTGTCATACTTAGAAATAAAATCGTTAGTTTTTTAGATATTATTAGAAGAGTTAATTAGTTTTACTACTACATTTTATTTTAGATGTTATTTCTCTTACTTAATTATTCATGAAATACTAATACATATTCTATTTATTCTTTCTTTAGCCTACATTTCAAAAGAATGATGATTTGTTCACAATCAATTTAAACAGTTTCAAAAATTATTTTTCTATAGAAATAAACAATGTGTTATGCGACTAATTAATTGCAATGAAAAGTGACCGTCATAAACATACTGTACATACAATACTATGGTATTTGTGAATAAGAAAAAATCAATCAGAATGTTACTAAAAGTGTTAATATATTTCCTCTTAAGAATCAACCAAAATTGAAGTTTTAACAAGAAAGATCAATCATGCTTAAAGCATTGATTATGAAGCATTTTCCAACTGCAATGCAATTTTATTTAAACAAGTCTAAAATACAATGCATTCCTCGGTAATATTTTAAAACTTATCACAATTCCACATTAATTTATTATATTTGAAAACTTAAACCCTTCTCGAAAAAAATGAACTTCATTCAACTGACGGCATTGAAATATAAATTTCCTGATTTAAACATCTCTAAAATGCGATACATTCCTCGGTAATATTTTTAATACTATCATAATACTACGATAATTTATTTTATTTGAAAACTTCATCGAAAACAGCTAAAATTCATTCAAATGACGTCATAGAAAAAATAACACGCCTGGATCTCTTTATAAAAACAGAATTTCATTCATAATATTTTCCCATTCATTTCATTCATCACAATACTATAAAATTTATTTTATTTAAAAATTAAGACCATGGAGCTACAAGTAATTAAACTCTATGCTTAAAACTTCATCGAAAAAAATCGTCCTTCTCTTTGTAAAATCAATGAATATTTCATTCATTTCAGCTATGCGAACTCCATGGGCTAAATAATTTTGTGTTAAAGAAATACAGCAATTCTAATACAACTCAATCTACATATTTTGCTGTTTACATTTTACATAAGTGAAAAACAGGCTTCGCTGCTGAAATAATCAAATTTAGATGATCATTTAAACTCAAATATATTGTAATTGCGTTGTTTCAGTATGTAGATGCACAGAATTTAAGCAAAAATAAAGTGGTTTTAGGACGAATAAAACACTCAATATGAATTAAAAAGAACTTAAAAACTCACGAATTTGAGACCAGATGGATGCCATATATCATTTTTAAGTGGGTCATGTGATCTTTTCATATCATGGTCACGTGATCGCTTCATATAAGAGATGTAATTATTATTTTAATTTTTATTTAAAAAAACTACTGAATATATTTCGCTGAATTTTTTTATATATTTTTTATGGAACAATTTGAATATTATCTAAAATTTTCGAAGCAATTCGTGAATTTTAAATTCGCTTAAAAAATGTTTGAAAAATTGGGTCCCATAGGGCTCAATGTATTTCATTTTTTCAACCCGGGTTCAATCCAAAACTAATTGGGTGATATTATTCATTTATATTCCCATAGGTCCTACAGACCGTCTGAGCAATATACTAAAATTTCATTTTGATTAAGTCATTTTTACGGCAGCTATCGTGCTAACGGACAGACAAACAGACAGACAGAATGAATGAATGAACAAAGTCATAAACACTTTTCAACTTTGTTGTAAAGTGTTAAAAAACATATTCTCGTTTACTGCTTTGTTTAGTTCAGTGTATATTTCTGCAAATTATATATTCAGGTTATATTTCTGAAAATATTAAGTTCAGGGTATATTTATGCAAATATTAAGCTCGGGGTATATTTATGTAAATATTAACAACATGGTATATTTCTGTCATTTGCTAAATTTCAAAATTTGTTGTTTGCGGATTGTAAAGACATTATTTTTTTCTAATATCAATTCCATTAATAAAATAATTTTGATTATTGATCATAATTTGGCATCCGTCTAAATCAGAATGACGATGAGTACCGTCTTGTCACCTTAAACCACCATACATACATATATATAGCTTTATTTGTGTATGTTGAAATCGTACAGCAATGTTATTTAGATTGAAGAAACTTCTCATAAATCGATATTTGGCGCTTTAGGAGATTTCATTACCTGAATCAAAATGATTTATTTACACACACACACATAATCGACATCAGTATATTCTTTACATTTTACAATTGTCACAAAATAAATGAACACAGAGACATACGGTTGCAAGCAAGGAAAGGTATAAATTTTCTGACTATTATCTCAGTTTAATATTACGCGTATTCCACAAATGAAATTTGAAATTACACATATTCCACAAATAGACGAAAATTCTAAATTAAATAGTTGAGAAAGCAATTGGAGATAACCACATTTCTGAATAGCTATAGAATACTCCTGTGAGACCAGAAATGGATCTCACATGTGATGAGACACTTTTATTCAGAAATTTATGGTGGCCAGAGCAGCAGACCAACCTTGTAGTCTGGCTGGCACCAAAGTTTATTACGACATGAACCTAAAGGTCAGAAGACCATAAATTTAGGGGTGCCATACCATAGGGGCTGAGCTGGGCCTTGCAAAACGTGTAATGGTGCTATTGGGTAAAGGAGTAACCAATAAGCACCAAAAAGAAGTAAAGGCGGAGTTATCCGTCCCCCCACCGAGGGAACCACAGCCTGTGACCCGAGAACGAGCAAAAGGAGAGACAGAAATGGAATTTTGACTTAGAAGCATGCCAGCAGAAACTATCACGATTTTGACTTAAGAGCACGGCTAGAGAAGAATGAAAAACCTGACAGACTTGTAGAGTGTCCCGTAGAGGTTCCAAAGTAAGAGATATATCAATGTGTGAGTGCAATCAGAGTACGAGGAGGAGCCACACACCAAAGAGTTATAGCAGCACTAAGACTGATGCAAGCCTTTGTGATATGATATAAAGAACGAATTGGAAGGTATGTGCTCAACACGAATTGGAAGGTATGTGCTCAACAGTAATCACAGGTCCTAGACACGATAGTAATTTTAATAATTCTGGTCGCATATCTCCCCTCCGCTGCAATAAATAATGAAAATAAATGCTGTTAATAAATGTGTTATTGTTTAAGTTTAAATGGTGTGATCAATTTAGCATTTTATTAATAAATTATTCCTTTACAGGGCTCGCACGAAAGGTAAAATAATTGGAGGGTTTATAGCGGCACAACAAGCAATGTACGATTCAAATATTAATTCCACTATATGGGAATTAACGGCCATGTCAACTTAATGAATTTAATATTAAAATAAATAATTACTTTAAGAATTTAATATTTAAAACTTTAACTTAAGATTTTACTTTTTTGTGTCCCACAACTCCAATTCTAAATCATTGGATATTTAATTGCCCCTCTGAGACTTACTGCGTACCGCAATGCCATAGAATCAACCACTTTGATACTTAACAATCTGACACTTTTAATATCACTCGCAAGGAGAATACGAACTGAATATTTTAGTCGCCAATTACATATGGGACCCTTTTCAGTGGTACTTTGCATTTGGCAATGAATGTTCTATTTCAGGAATTGCGAAATGAAACTATGTGATGATTTTCATTTATTCAAATATTAGAATGGTCATATGGACAGGAATTTTTCGATGGCTATCGGAAATCTGTTGGCAATCAGATTAATTAAAATTTATTAGTAAACATGTTTTATTTAATGATCAAAACATGATTGCCTTATTGTTCTAGGCAATGTGCTGTGTTTTAATTCCGAAATAGACATTAATTTTTAAATTCTCTTATTCTTGCATTTAAAAGATAATGTTTCTCCGAAAGATTAGAATTCGTGATTTGGCAATAAATCACATTTAAGACACAGTAAACACATTTCAAACACTCTTGGGAAAGTATACGTCTATATGCAGCGACGCAGACAGACCTTTTGAACAAGAGGGTGACTGATACGTAGTTAGACCAACCAGCTTCTCTTAGGCCTATGATGCGACCACTCTCTTAATATTACAAATTTCAAAACGCCGTCGTATACGTCTTATACGGCATCACCGTCGAATAAGGCATCTTTACACACAACTTGCAGTATCAAAGCAGAAAATCCATTTCCAATTGCCCGTGAGTGAGAACACCGGCCGTTTTAAAGACTGAATAATGCGTCAATCTCATGCACATTACATGAGCCCTATAGCATCATTGGCACTGACAGTTTTCTCATTTGCATAACTCTTAAAACGACATTTGCATGACGAGTTTCGCGACTATAGCTCAATTTTTTATGGGTGAATATATTTTTGGCAAAAGTTTGAGCATATATATATATATATATATATATATATATATATATATATATATATATATATATATATATATATATGTACTGTTCACAACTGAAATCTCAACTCCATGAAGAAATTGATGTATCCTTATCAAATTCACAGAATATAATTGTAATATGGAAATGTGCAAATAATCAAAAAATCATACATGGAAAATGAAAGCATGGAACTTTATTGATATTAGATCAATATGGAATAAGCCCACCGCTAGCGGCTATTCAGGATTGAATACGACGACGTATCCCGTCAATGGTCAATGGTGTGCTGAGGGATGGCATTCCACACAGCATGCAATTGGGCTTGTAACTGAACATGGTTTGCTGGAATTAGGAGTTATTTTAATCGGCAATACATGATGTCCCAGATATGCTAAAATGGCGACAAATCCGGAGAATATTCTGGCCAAGGCTGGACATCAAAACCTTGTAGACTATTCATAATTACCCGTGACGTATGTGGCCTGGCATTATCCTGCTGAAAATACAGTCCAAGCCTGGTTGACAGATATGTCTGTACCACAGGTCTCGCAATGTCAGATACGTATAGTTGTGCCGTGATACTATCAAAAACGTGGACCAAAGGCGTTCGCTCACCAAATGTTATGCCACTCCAAATCATGGTACTACTTAGGAGGGCTATGTGGCGACTTACAGAAGAAGCTTTCTGGTGGCGTTGTTGAAAGCGCCACCATACGCGGGTACGGCCATCTGGCGTGCCAAAACAGAATCATGATTCATCCGTGAACAGAATGTTTCGCCGTTTTGTCGACCAATTGCGTCTCATTTGACACCACTAGAGGCGACGTAACCGGTGAAGACGTTGAAACGGTATCTGTCGAAAAAGTCGTCTACTTCGGTGTCCTGCGTCATGCAAACGGTTTGGAATTGTTTGCGTCGAAAGCGTGTTACCTGTAGTGTGGGATAAAAGTCGTTGTAACACGGTTGCTGTAGTAAACAACTTTCGCGCAACGCTTCTCAGAAGCATACGGACTTTACGTGGCGTGGTACACCTGGAAGCGCCACTACCTGACCTTCGTGTCGTTTCGTTGTTTCTCCCGAATTGTAACACACGCAGTTGAACTGTGCTCATATCACGACCCCAATAGTTCAGCGATTCCTCGAGGGCACATTCCACCCTCATGTAAAACAATGATTTGGTGCTAATCGGTTAACGACAACTGAACGTACGCGGTACGTCGGCGTACTCTTGGCATATTGTGATTATTTTTACAACCAGAAACCAATGACGCAGAAAATTAGCTGTGATACAGCTCCTTGTGTAAGCACGGGAGAGACGGAAACAATTGTAATAACTGAATGGGCGGTTGGTTGTGATCAAATGGCAAATACAATACATAAAGAGTCCGAATGAAGTATAAATCAACACCAAAGTGGTAGTACCAACCCAGAGGCTCCTCTTTCCTGATGATGGGTGAAAAAACCCATCAATGGCTGGAATTTGAAAACATGGCAAGAAGGTGAGACAAATACAATCTAAATGATTACTCCAGAATGATGGAATTAAAATTATTTAAATTAATATATTATTAATATATACATATATATATATATATATATATATATATATATATATATATATATATTCAAATTATGCCATAACAGTAGTCATTATATTCTTTCAAGCAATTTCATAACAAAACACACTCTCTTGTTTCATATTTAAATATCCATTATATTGAAATCTCCGAAATATAATTTTACACAAATTCGATCCATTTCATATTAAAATCTTTAAGCACATGTTATTGCGAACTATTTTCAGTTCTCCTTCGAGAAAGTAGGTTAAATAGTATCTTAAATGTATTCTGGAGTAGTATTGGTTTCCATGTCTGGGTGGTGCCGGGCTTGAAAGCCAAAATCCATAGTCATATTGAAAACATTAAATTCTACTTACAAATGATTCATCGTCTGTTAGATGATCTCCCATTGCTCTGGTCCTCACGGCTTTACAGGCAGAGGGTTTAAAATCTAAATTGATTGGAATTTAAAAATTATAAAATTTGAATTGGACCTGCGTAGGTCCATTTTTATTGAGTTCTTTATTTCATCTGCCAGGAAAGATAGCGTCCCCACGCCAAAAACAGCTGCCGTGACGTCAGCAAAACCCCACGCCTTCCAAAATTACCAATTTGAAAAGGACGACGACACGTACCATCTTTTCACTGCCAAATGCAGTTCATATCACGAGCCTCAAAAACTCCGAACTTTCGCTTTCCCACGGTGACAATAAACAAAACAAAAAACAAATGCATCTACTTTGAATTAACAGTCGCTTTTAATAGTGGAAGTAAAGTCGAGACAATAAATATCAAGAATCGTGCTGTTTCTCGCACACAGAAAAACACTTAAATCAGAATATAGTTATGCAAGAACATATAATATAAAAATACATTTAAATTCAGTTTTAAATTCAACAGAGTCGAGAATTTATAAAATTCCAGCATATCACTTGACCTGACGCTTTTATGCTACTCTGCAAGGTGTTACGTCACTCTGCCTAATGAAACTGTGATCATTTGCATATCTCGCCTTACTGTTTCCGTTGACTGATTTACATAAAGCTACACCTACAACTTTATAGTGTTTCGATTTCAGTTGTGACCAGTATATATATATATATATATATATATATATATATATTTGTAATTTTAAGAATTTTAATTTACTTGTATTATAAATGTCAGAGATTCATCATTTACTAAAATTGGTCTGCAGATCAAATGTGAAAATAAAATAGTCTGAAATAAAAATTTGAAATCAAAATTAACTGTACGACAAGCTTGAGAAAATTATAGATAGAAATACAACATGTACTAAACAGATATGAAGTACCCCTCTTTCGGTGTTCCATACAATTGTGAATTTAATTATTCTCTTGAAATGGAAATTATATATATACATATATATATATATATATATATATATATATATATATATATATATATATCCAAAAGGAATATGAAAGGGAAGAGAACAAAAAAGTTACCACATAGTGGCCAGGGGGGTTGTGATCCCCACTCCCCGGTTAAAGCATACTTAAAGCCGCGGCAAACACTCCCGGGGGCCGGTACCAATTGGAAAGGTAGCACACTAAAAGTATTTAAAAATTCTAGAAATAAAAATACCATAGCAAAAATTGGATCGAAAAGGAACTTCACTATTTGAGCGCCAAAAATCAAGACATTTACTCCATGACCAATACGTACAAAGTCGTACCTAAATTGTTAAATACGTCCAAATGCACTCCAACCACCTACACCAGCGCGCACTTGATATTTTGAAATGCATTCACCACCGTTCATCGTATTTGAAGTTCTTTCTACACTCGGTTGCAGTTATTTTGTAGAAACCGGTTATTACGTCGGTTAAGAAATTACCAGGATATCCGTTTTTTATTGCGTCACACGCAAATGTCATTGTGCATTTCACTTGATCCTCGACTCTGCTGTTCAGATTTTTGCTTCTCGTAAGATGATTAATTATTATATTACGATATACAGTTTTATGCATGTTTGAACTCCAAGGTATCACACTATTTATTTTAAAGTTGAAATCGTCTCTTTTATTGTAGATTTTATATTCTACACCGTCATCCTGACTCTTAATGTTTAAGGTAAGGTGATTTGGATTTGGTAAATTTTCCACTAAATTCAAGGTATCAGGATAAAAACTGAAGTTTATAATATAATTTTCATCTTCCGTTTCCATCAATATATCATCAACGTAACGAATGTACAGCAATTCGTTCAGCAAACTAGTTCCCATTTCATATTTGTTCAGATATATGTCAGCTAAAATGGAGGAACAACTTCCCCCCATAGGTATACCCCGTATTTGTCTATAAAATTTCTCTCCATCATAAAGAATCGTCTCGTTTAAAACCAGATTTAATAAAACTTTGTATTCACACAATGTTAAAATAGTCTGCAAATCATATCTCTCGTAACATTCTAATACGATATTATATAAACTATCTATATCAATATTGTTGAATAGGTCAGTGAAATCGTAACTTTTATAATACAGTTTATTTGGCATATCTTTCAGTATTCCAATTACTGCTTTACTATTTTTTACCAAGTATGTACCGTCCAACTTAATTTTAGCAACCACAATTTTCAAAATTTGCAATAATCGTATGTTTGTATTTGGCAAGTAAGTTTTATATCCGATAGTTAGCGGTCTGACTTGATTGGATTCTTATGTAGTTTCGGTATTAAAGTCAAATATGGGAACTTAACACTTTTTAAATCATATTCAGTTTTTTTATAAAGCCTTTACTCGATTTTTGTTTTCAGTAGCAGAAGTGTTCAATATTTTATACATTTTACCGTCCTTGTAACTCATATCCAGTAGTTCGGCGTAAAGTACTTTGAATGTAAACGCATAATTACTACTTACTTTATTCACATACGTGATTATATATTCCCGTTTTATTTTCTCTATATCACGTTTGACGTTTGAACTAAGGATGTTATCATTATTACCATTCTTTAATACATAATTATTATTACATTTATATAAAAACTCGTTGCGCCATTGTTTAAAGCACTCTGTAGGTAAGCTGTACTTTATGGCTATTTTATTTATAAATGCATCGACATCATGTTGAATATTTGGGATTACATCTTTGTACGACTGTAATTGATATTTTGCTCATAATTCCTTCAAATGCCTTGACAGTAGCAGATCAAAGTCATCAGTTACGATATGTCCGTTTGTTTTGCTTACGTACTCTTCACTATTAGCACAATTACACTCGTCCGTCCTGTTTTTTTTCCGTAACCTGCAAAATACGTTGTAATTAAATATTTTTCTTCCCAAAGGAATTGTGTATTTGTACGTCACTCCAACATCGATATCCCCTAATGGCATTGATTCCCGGCATTCCTTCAAAATTCTTCCAAATTTTAAATTATCAAATCCCTTATTTTGATATCTGATGACTAAGTGTTCCTTGTGTTTTTCCAGAGGCTTTTCCTTATACAAAATGATACTCAATGCTTTAGCTCGTAATTTTATGTAGTCTTGGAAAACCGCTGTTGTTGTTGATTCGTTATTGATTCCACATTTGAAATCACAGTCAGCCCATAATTTCCATAACTTGCTCAAGAATCCAATTCTTATACCAAAATTCGAAAAAAAAGAACCCGCCCTTTTTTTGCAAAATGGCCGGCAAAAATCTCATGTTTCCACTCTAGCTGAAATACTAATTGACCAAATTTCACAAAATTTGGTAGATAAATCACCTGTGGAATACTCTGGTGCTGATTAGATTTTTGTAAGATTCGGAAAAGAACAACCTGCCCTTTTTTACGAAATGGCCGGCAAAATTTGCCAATATCTAAAAAAATGACTACGTATATTCAAATGTATCAATTAAATGTTTGTTTTCTACGTAATTTTTGACTAGGAAAAGAATAAGAACAACTCTATTACTCTAGAACTAACCGTTCTCGAGATACTTGAGATTTTTTGCATTTTTGTTATGCCGCCTTCGGAAAAATATCCAATTACCAAATAAAAGCAGAAATTGAATTAAAAATGAAAATTTTGTGTTATTTTGTACAATTAAATTCCATTTAATAAGTTCTTAAAGAAATGTAGAAATAATGAATTTCGCGTCTGCAGGGAAAGTCATGTGCTGCCCACATCAGATTTTTTTGTATATGGAGGTAACTCACGGTTATCTCTAAGCGTTTGAAAATCCAAAAATATCCCTATTATTCTTCTTTTCATCTGCAACACGTGACATCCGCTTGACTATCACAATGACAAATCGAATTGGAGATATTTTGTCGGAAAGTACTTCAATGATTGGGGTGATTTTTTTTGTACTTACTGCAGTTTTTGTACTTCTGTTTTTCAAAATATGTGTGGCCACGTACAAAACAAATTCGTCTAATGTGATAATTTTTTCTATTGCAAATGAAAAAGAAAGATTTCAAGGGTGTTAAGAAAAATATTATTAGTAAAACTAACAACTTCACAAAAGAATATTAACATTTACTTATCACATGACGTTACTGACATAGCACTTAAAATTGTTCGAACCGAAATGAGTTCTAAACTGGGAAGAAACACTGAAAATATCCGGATATTTCACTTATCTCAATGCATTCACTTTCAATCGGTATATGTCATTACCTAGTCCATGAATACGTCACTGCACCCCATAGCAACGTACGTTTGTGATGTCACGTGCATAGTAACGGCCGACCGGAACATAAAAGATTTCGCCGACAATATCAAAATTGTCAAATTTTGCACTTTTGTTTAAAAATTTGTAGAAAACAAAATAATTAACTGAAGCAAAATTTATTAGAATGCGAAGTTATACACAATTATATGCTCCGACCACTCAACCAGCTGCTCATACCCTAGGGTGAGTCAGGTGGGCTGGGTCTTTCACACCTTTCTAGTAGGTCGAACGTTCTAGGTCTCAACTATTTTCACTTACCTCAATATATCACTTACCTCAATACACTTGTGCACGCAATCGGTAAAAGTCATTATCTGGTCCATGAATACGCCACTGCACTCCATAACAACATCAGTTTGTGAAGTCACGTGCATAGCAACGGGCAACCGGAAATTGAATTGCTTCACAGACAATATAAAAAATGTCAAATTTTATACTTTTGTTTAAAAATTAGTGGAAAACAAAATAATTAACTGACTCAAAATTTATTAGAATACAAAGATATACACACACAATTATAGCGCGCTGGAGTTGTTAGCGCGCTGAAGTTGCACTCGGTAGGCCCGGGTTCGATTCCAGCCACTGTCAAAACTGCCGCCGTGTTCACGCGGAGTACGATCACGTTAAACATGTGGGTCCGTAAGTCCTTCCGAGAGGTTGGTGGTAGGGGAAGGAGGGTATGGTCCCTGTGGATGCCTCCCCCTCTGGGTTCCGGTCTAAATTGGGTGGCACTTCCCGGCCGTCCAAACAGTTACCTTACACCTTTCTGGTAGGTCGGACGGTCTGGGTCTCAACAACAACACACAATTATATAACCGGCCGTCCAAATAGATGCTCTAAGTCCTCGGACGAGTCGGACGGTCTGGGTCTTCAACACACAATTATATGGGGCGCGGTAGCCTAGTGGTTAGCACGCGGGAATTGCACTCGGTAGGCCCGGGTTCGATTCCCTCTGCTGCCAAAACTGCCGCCGTGTTCGCACGGAGTACGATTACGTTAAACCTTTGGGTCGGTAAGTCCTGCCGAAAGGTTGGTGGTAGGGGAAGGAGATTACGGAACCTGTGGATGCCTCCCATACTGGATTCCGGTCTAAATTGAGTAGCTCTTCTCGGTCGTTCAAACAGTTACCTTACACCTTTCTGGTAGGTCGGATGGTCTGGGTTTCGAGAACAACACACAATTACATCAAAACTGAGAATTGTGCTAATCTTCCATTTTTTTTTTATAAGATGAAATAAGTAGCAAATAGCTTAATATCTATATATTTCAAATAATTAAAAATACATAAAAAGAATATATTACAAAAATATTACAAAATAATAATACATATAAAAAATATTGGAAGTAAATAATTAAAAATACATAAATAAATAAATATGAAAGAATTGTTCTACAGACTTAGTTCAAAGATCGTCAGAAAGAACGTTCTTTGATCTTGCCGATAGTGTCAACATGCAAACTCTGTGGCAATATTTTTAATTACTAAGGCTAGGATAAGTGTAAAAATCGCTCAAAATTGTGCTTCATACAACAATTAAAAATTTGGAACTTTGAAATTGGAATTTTGAAAAGAAACAAATTTTAATTTTGAAAAGAAATATCTCCAAGCCGCATCGTCGGGAGGTCTGAAGTACTTCTGTATCGAAATTCACCGCTGTCCCTAACTTCGATTTTTCGCTACAGATGATACAAGAGCTCAAACTCATACCCAGACACATATCTTTTTATTAAGAAGATGCTCCCAGCCTTGCCCGCTGATTTAAATTACACCAGAACATATAGCGAATTCTTGGACATCCAACAACCCTGTTAAGATTCGCCCGCTTACAATAACAAAAATAATGATGTGGGCAGCACATGACTTTCCTTATATACTGCAATGAATTTACTACTTTTACAGTAAAAAAAGAGATTATTTTTTTAGTAGATATTTATATTCTTTACTAGATATTGAATTTTCGTTAATTAGTCATCATTTTCATTGATTTTGCGTCTTTTTTATCCATTTTGCAAGTTTTTCATTAATTTAGCAACATTTAAAAAAGTCGCCAAGTTGGCGACATTCCACCAAATTCGTCGCCAAAATCTCGCCAAGCGTTATGGACGGAGAAATAAGTTATTCTTACAGCAGATAAATGCCTACTGGCTTTCAAATACAAAAGTATTACTCAAATTATCTTTTTCATGAATGGAACGAGCTAGATCCACTAGAATGTTGTCACGACATGTATCGCATGGCATTACATATGAAAAGTGAACATCCTTCTCAATAGGAAATATATTTTTTTTTATTTTATATGACTTTTTGAAATTTTTTTTGGAAAATGTGCAATATCTCGAGAACGGTTCATGTTAGAGTTGTAATATTTATGTCAATCGTTTTCTAATAAAAAATTACATAAGAAATGTCTATTTACGCAACTTTATAAGAGGTTTCGATTTTTGACGATTTTTTCAAAATTTCACTCGAAAAATTAGGGGGGGGGGGTCTGAACATTCGATTACGGATAAAAACAATAGGCTTCCAGTATACACGGATTATAATTTTTGTACCAAATTTCGTTCAAATTGGTTCATTCATTCGTCAGGTATAGGTATCGTCTCCACAGGCTCACTGACGCACACACACACATACTTTCACACACACACACATACATTCACACACACAAACACACAGACATCACTTTAAAAATGTTCGACTCGTGATCAGGGAGGCTTGAAACGTGCTCTCCCGTCGAAAACTTGAATTCGAATTTTCGACCCCGTCACAATACTACTTTCCTTATACATTATTACTTTCCTTATGTACATAATGTATAAGGATAGTATTGTGACGGGGTCGAAAATTCGAATTCGAGTGTCCGACGGGAGAGCACGTTTCAAGATCAAACATTTTTGAAGTGATGTCTACGTGTGTAGGTATGTATGTGTGTTTTGAAAGTATGTGTGTGTGTGTGTGTGTGTGTGTGTGTGTTTCTGTGTGTGTGTGTGTGTCGGTGAGTCTGTGGAGGACATAATAGACGAACGAATGGACCAATTCGAACGAAATTTGGTATAAAAATCGCAATCCATAAACACTGGAAGCCTATTGCTTTTATACGCAATCAATTGTTCAGAACCCCCTAAATTTTCGAGTGAAATTTTAAAAAAATCGTCAAAAAATCAAAACCGCTAATGAAGTTACGCCAATAGACATTTCTTATGTAATTTTCATTAGAAAACGATAGACATAACGCTAACAAGAACCATTTTCGAGATATTGCACTTTTTTCTAAAAAATTATCAAAAATTCATGTAAAACCAAAAACAAAAATTTTTATTGAGGAACATGTTCACTTTTCATATGTAATACATGCGATAAATTTGGTGACATCATTCTCGTGGACACCGAACAACTCTGTTAAGATTCCCCCCGCTTACAATAAAAAAAAATCTGATGTGGGCAGCATATGACTTCCCTTATATAATGCAATGAATTTACTACTTTTACAGTAAAAGAAAGAGATTATTTTTATAGTAGATATTTATATTCTTCCCAAGATATTGAATTTTCGTCAAAGAGTCGTCATTTTCATTGATTTAGCGTCATTTTTATCCATTTGGCGAGATTTTCGTTCATTTAGCAACATTTAAAAAAGTCGCCAAATTGGCGACATTCCACCAAATTCTTCGCCAAAATCTCGCCCAGCGTTATGGATGAAGAAGTAAGTTATTCTTACAGCAGATAAATGACTATTGGCGTTCAAATACAAAAGTACTACTCAAGTTGCCTTTTTTCATGAATGGAACGAGCTAGATCCACGAGAATGATGTCACCCAATTTATCGCCTGGTATTACATATGAAAAGTGAACTTGTTTGTCAATAGGAAATATTTTTCTTTTATTTTATATGACTTTAATAATTTTTTTTGAAAAATGTGTAATATTTCGAGAACGGTTTATATTAGCGTTCTAAAATTTATTCCAATCGTATTCTAATGAAAAATTACATAAGAAATGTCTATTTGCGTAACTTTATTAGCGGTTTTGATTTTTTGACGATTTTTTCAAAATTTCACTCGAAATTTTAGGGGGGTTTCGAACATTCGATTGCGTATAAAAACAATAGGCTTCCAATGTTTATGTATTGTGATATTTGTACCAAATTTCGTTCGAATTGGTCTATTCGTTCGTTAGTTATCGTCTTCACAGTCTCACTCACACACCCACACACACACACACACACACACACACACACACACACAGACAGACAGACATCACTTCAAAAAATGTTTGATTCGTGATCAGGGATGCTTGAAACGTGCTCTCCCGTCGAAAACTCGATTTCGAATTTTCGCCCCGTCACAATACTTTCCTTATACATTATATATATAAGGAAAGTAATAAATAACTTGGTGCTCTAAATAAAAGTGAGGGGGCTCATGAAATCCGATCGCACTTCCTTCGTTAGATCTAGGTAAGATGTAGTATTTCAAACTAAACTATAGCATAATTAGAAAATTAGATATAGTCGAAATTAGTGAAATGCCTAAAATTTAGGAGATGGGAATTCGAAAATAGTATCATTACGTTGCTTTAGAAATATCTTACATCGAGAGAAATCACAGAAAAATATTCGCAAAAAATACTAAGAAAGTTAATCAGAATTAACGAGCCTAATCAGAATTAATTTTATATTATCAGTAACCAATTAATTCCAAGTTATCTGTAAATTTAAGAACGATCGACGATCGCTCTAAAATATTAACATTTACTTATCAAATAAGGTTATTGCTAAATCATTGAGAAAACTGTTCGGAACGAAATAGAAGTCATACCTGTATTGAAAAAACGTTATTAACCCAACACCCACTCCATAATTAAGCAACAACTTCCCATAGGAACTGAATCAGGATGTGACGTCAGTTGCAACTGCCAGAACATAACGACAGGCGAATGAAGCTTTTTCCCAGCTAAATCAAAAATTTCAATTTTATGCGTCTGTTTGAAAGTTCACAGAAAATAAAAATTGAGTAATTAAAAAAATACTAGAATGTAACCCACATATTTTTGACAAGCATAGAATTTTGCTATTCTTCTATTTTCGGATGGGATGAAATAAAAAAAGGGTAGAACACACATATTTCTATGTACCTAGAAATAGATAAATGAATAAGTATGAAGGAATTGTCCTAAGGATTCGGTTCAGAAATCGTTAGAAAAGACGTTCTTTGGCCTTTCCGATGGCCCCAAGATAAAAACGCTGTGATAATACTTTCAATCTCAGAGGAACCGATTTATGTTAAAAGTGCTCAAAATTCTGCTTCAACATAAAATAACTAAAAAATTAAATAGCATAAAAAAAACTCAGTCAGATATATCGTCCAGGGAGTTTCGCTAATCCAGGGCGGGGGAGTTGTTCATACTGGGCATGACTGACTGCATTTTCTTATTTTGGTTCTGCATGTCATGTGACGAGAATAGCAAACGCGCGCATTTTGTTCTCAGGCTCTCGGAAGTGACTGAGAATCTCTTTCGACGTCAATGAGGAAGGTGTTGAAGGCCCAGACCACACAGCCAACCCTAAGGCTTGCGGCAATCAAACATGTGGCCGGAATGAGGAAGGTGTGTGTCATAGCGCAATTAAAACCCTTCTGCTCGAGGCCGTTTACGTCTGGATATTGCCACTTAAAAATTAACAAACTATTTTTAATTGTACTAATGGGAAAACTTTTTCTGTTTTGGCAACAACTCTCCTAGTCCGTGACGACACTAATGACGAAATGCTACACTCGCCGACGTCAGGCTTACAAGGTTTTGATTCGCTGCAGGGCTCATAGGACCTCCGTGAGCTAATCCTGTACAGAATTTCGGGGCTGCCTGAAACACAGGTTTTTCGCTACAGATAACACACACACAGAAATACTAACAACTTATTTGAGTAGATTCAAAAGGTTTGATCTCGCTGCCTTTTATTCTTTGAAAAACCCTTTCTGCTTTTGAAAAATCGGTATCGTGTGTCCAAATCATGGAGTTAGAAAGGAAGAGATAAAACTCCTATGGATGAAACTCTTGAAAATGTCATAATGCTTTGAGAATTATATCTAGGTGTCGCTAGTGTTTGTGAAGTAGTTGCTATTGTTAGTTGACAATATAGAAAGGCGTAGTATTTAGTATATGTATTTTTAATAATTTTTAAATTAAGGATTCCTTAATTATGAGTATAATTGACCAGTATTTTTTCATAGTTGTAGGATAGAGTACAGAATACGTGGAGATAAAAATAAATTGGAAAGTAAAATAATTTTGAATACGTAGGAATATTCTTTATTGCTTCAGTTATTCTTTGCGTTGTACTAATATTTAATTTTTACAAAATTGACAATTTAAATAAATATTTTAGGTCTTTCGCCATAGAAATGCATACAATACAGGACTACTTATCCTATCCCAGCGCCACCTGAATTATTGTCTCAAACGATATTGGCGTTTTCTTACTATGAAGATTTAATTCCTTACTTTTACCTCTATGGTCCAAATTATTACAACTATAGCGTGTTACCCTTCACTTTAAAGGCTTGAAAAAATCTTTTGATTGATGATATATTTGACAACGAATCCTAACCCAACAACGAGCTAAAGATGTAAGGAACAAAAAAATGTATCTTGTCTATTTTTCACAACATTGATTGAATCTATTAGATCTCGTGATTATCTAACAGATTAAATAAACCATTTTATTCATGCCTATGTCAAATTTTGGCTTATGCTGCTATGTTAAAAATATAACTCGAATATATTTTTAGGTTTTCGCTCACATTTAAAAACATTTAATCCAGTTCTAGATATTTTATACCAAAACCGGAAATAAAGTTTAGTGAAAATCCATTAATATTTGTGGTTATGCTATCGTGTACACAAGAAATCGAACACAGGCATCAGACAGACAGGAGGACATCACTCCAAAAGTAGTCAAAACATGTTCAGGAGGTATTAAAAGATATGTTGGTATCAAAATCTTGAAATCGAGAATTTCGTGAAAACACTTTCTCAATACTGGGTATAAGAAAGTAAATATCTCAAAATGTCGAAAACTCGATTTCCGATATTCACCCTATTCCAATTCTCTTCATTGATTACAAGAATTGTATCATATATCGCAAAAAAAGTAAAAACTGATAGTACAAAAGGACTTTCATTCTAACACATTACCATGTATTGCAAGAATTCTAACATATATTGCAGGAAAGTAGAAACTGATAAGACAAAAGTACTTTCATTCTAATTCATTATCATGGATTGCAAGAATAGTAATCTGTATTGTAGTAAAGTAAAAACTGATAAGTCAAAAATACTTTCATTCCAATACATTACCATGGATTACAAGAACTGTGACATATATTGTAAGAAAGTAAAAATTGATAACACGAAAGTACTTTCATTCTAATACCTTACCATGTATTGCAAGAAGTGTATTGTGTATTGCAGAAAAGTAAAAATTGGTAAGACGAAAGTACTTGCTTTTCCTGTCGCTGTCATATCAAATAATAAAGAATCGAATTCAGTGAAATGATTCAATAGCAGCAGTCACGTGCCTTCGGCTACAAAACTGTGAAATTTATTCTTCGTTGCACGTACTTTGACAAATTGAACCCGATTGAGAATGGAGTAGATTATTATACAACGTTCTGTAAAGCAAAAGTAAATTCAATTTTACTTAGTGCAGTACAGCTTTCTACTTGGAAAATTTATTATTGCCGTAAAGAGTAGATTTATCGAAAAAGCATTTTTTCGTTTAAAATAGGTTCTTGGAGTTTTCGTTCGTCGCGGTATTTCATTTTACAACGCAATGTAATTAATTAATTTCCATAAACTTCAACTTCCATTTTTAAATGTGCACCACAAATCTATAAGAATTTTTCAAACCTTATGACTGTATTATACACAGTAAAAAATCCACCGCTTTGTCATAAAAAATCCCATCGCTTCGTGACATCGCTTCATGGCATCACTGCTTACCAGTTTATGAGAAGAATGGTTCCGTACTCAGATAAAAGTTAGTATGTGTTCCACTTCTCTCTTAATTTCATTAAAGTTATCCTTCATTGTCCTTGTATTATATCTTTCCTGTTTCAAATCGTGACACTTTTGATTAAAACGCGTCCAGGCTTTTGAGCTGATAAATAAAAAGAGAACATTTGATTACAAGTGGACTAACAGTTCCATCTAGCTGCATAAACCGTTCATACACAAGAAATCAACATTATCGAAAACATTTTTAATGTTGGCGTTATGGCATGTAGTTATTTCCATCCAGTAATTATTCAGCATCACCATACATTTCAATGGGGAGAAAACTTATTCCTGTTGGAAAGAAAACTTGCTGCAGTTTTTAAGTGTACAGCAATAAAATCTGATCAACTACTGAGCTCGATCCAATCAGATGACAACAAAATTTGACGTCATTCGGCTCTGTATTCATTCGCATCACAGATGGTGACTAAAAATGCAGCTCTACTATGGGCAGTGGATATACAGCGACAATTAATCGAACAGTTATCTAAGCACAGGAATATAAGAAACATATTAAAGATCGCAATTATTCATGAAAAGCACTTAGATCCGATGCCCACAACCGAGATGCGTCATTCCTACTGTAGTTTCCTGTGATGCCAACTTCACACCGCGTCACTGGAGAAAAATGTTCACAAAAGCAAGGTGAGTCTTGAGACGTTAAGTAGACGCAGCGTTAATGAATTCGGAAAGACCTGCATCTATTTTAATTGCTATTTTCGAACCGATTTGTGGATAATAAATCATGACAATTAGCACACTACTGCGGTCGAAAAGAAAATTTATCTTTTCTATTTTTTTTAATTACTGGATCATAAAAGGGCTATCCGCAAAAGAAAGGCGTCGAAAGTATTGGGTACATCCTTATAACTGTGTCTACGAATGTACGTACATCCACAAAAATATTCCCAACAACAACACAAATGATGCACGCAGTCCGTGTGCACTGCTCTATATTTTTCACAAATACTGACACGTGGGCTTTCATAAATACTAATAGGTGGGCTTCTCTGGCAGCCGACGAGTGCCAGAGAAGCTCACGTCCCTTAATTTGACGTTTTTCTGACGCCAACTTGACGCCAATTTGACGCCAGACCTAGCTACCCATATGAACTCCGCTATTTAAGTCAATGTAAAGCTAGGAAATGGAATCAACTTGGTGTCACAGGATGCGACTGCCAAAATGACGAACGCCATTCGTGTTTACTGGCCCCTAAAAATGCTTCATGGATAGAAAAAGATGATATTCTAGCATTTATATATCCTGACACTAAACGTATTAAATAAAAATCGATGATAAACTGCTGGCATCCCTATGATCAGCTAGATATTGGAGAGTCCTGAAATGTGATTGACGGGCGACGCTGCCGAAATTCCGGCAATAAAAATTGCTTTGTAAAATAGGATGCATCATAAATGAGAAATCCTATGCCCATCAATACTTATCTCTGTGTTGGGAGACTAATTTTTGGATAGCTTCCCTATCGGGAGGTTTGTGATTCTATATCATTCAAGTCTCAAACATCAAGGAGATCTATCTTCTAGAAAAAATAGAAGCCATATGCATTGTATAACTGACTTTACCGGTTTCCACAAAGAATCGCAAAATTTACACACAGAATGTTTTCTTACTGCTAGTGTAGACTTCGTTTATTCCGTGCTTTAAAGTGTGCTAAACTGGTTCACAGATGATAGTCGCAGCACTGGATTCGCAATTCCTAACTTTTCTGAATATTTCGTCGAAAAAGCAAATACATTCAATTCTTATGAAAATGAGATTGAAAGTAACCGTTGCTATCCATATTGATGGAAAATAACCTAAATCCTTCAGCACATAAAAGGAACATTTTCATCTCCAGAAGTAACTCTGTCATCACTCGCCATGAACATTTCTGAAAACTTTTTATTGCGTTACTGAACTGTTATTACCATCGCAGATGCATAAAGAAAACTAGATTTTGGGCTTTTCTGGAAAATTACTGTTTTTTTTTATTGAATAGTTAGTTTAAGTGGCAATATGTTTAAGCTTTTATAACTCAGTATGAAAGTTTTAAGAACCCAGAAAGCAAATTTCACGAAATGTTCCAAACATTTGAACTAAATTATTACTTTCCTTATATACATAATGTATAAGGAAAGTATTGTGACGGGGTTGAAAATTCGAATTTGAGTTTTTGACGGGAGAGCACGTTTCAAGCATCCCTGATCACGAATCGAACATTTTTGAGGTGATGTCTGTGTGTGTGTGTGTGTGCGTGTGTGTGAAAGTGTGAGTGTGCGTATCAGTGAGACTGTGGAGGTCATATCTCACGAACTAATGGAGCGATTTGAATAAAATTTGGTACAAAAATCACAATCCGTGAATACTGGAAGCCTATTGTTTTTAAACACAATCGAATGTTCAGATCGCCCTAAATTTTTGAGTGAAATTTTGAAAAAATCATCAATAAATCAAAACCTTAATAAAGTTAAGCAAATAGACATTTGTTATGTAATTTTTCCTTAAATTGACATAAACTGTAGAACGCTGGCATTAACCGATCTCGAGATATTGCACATTTTCCAAATAAATTTACCAAAAAATCAAGTAAAATAAAAAAAAACATTCACTCTTAAGAAACATGTTCACTTTTCATATGTAACATCATGCGGTACATTTGGTGATATCATTCTCGAGGACCTAACTGGTTACATTTACGAGAATAGATACTTTGAGTAATACTTTTGTATTTGAACGCCAATAGTCATTTATCTGCTGTAAAAATAACTTATTTCTCCGTCCATAACACTTGACGAGATTTTGGCAACGGATTTGGCGAAATGTCGCCAACTTGGCGACTTTTTAAAATGGGTGTCAAATTAACGATAATCTCGCGAAATGGATAAAAATGACGCTACGTTAATGAAAATGACGACTAATTGTAGAAAATTCAATATCTTGGAAAGAATATAAGTATCTACTATAAGAATAACATTTTTTTAACTGTAAAAGTAGTAAATTCATTGCATTATATGAGGAAAGTCATGTGCTGCTCACATCAGATTTTTTAAAATATAAATCTGATCTCTGGAATAAATTGTACAACACTCGCAAATACATGCACTTTCGTTTGAGTGTGTGTTAGTCTCCTTACTTTATATGAGAAGGTTTCTGTTTGTTTGTTTGTTTGCTAGATTGTTGATAGCTTAGCGGAAAATCTAAGTGACCCCACAACTAAGAAATTCAATGCGGTGGTAGTCCAAATCATCAACCTAGACATTTCGATGCAACTTTTTTCATTCGATTTATTTTTATTTATTTATTTATTTTTTATATTGAAGCACAATTTCGAGTGATTTCACCGTCGAAAACATTGAAGACGACCACGCATCAGATGACAGTGCCATTCACAAAATGAAGACGTTGTAGTTTATTTCTCTTTCACGACCAACCCGATATCACGAACAGGATCCACTCCTGCTGAGGCTCTGGCTGGTGATACATACAATCTCGATGGAGTACCCTCCTTTACAACAGACATATACAGGGTGTATATAAACTGTTTTGATAAAATAAAAGGGTGATAATACCCATCAAGACCAACAATATTTACAATGGATTAGGGTCGCATTTCACTCTTAGTGTCAGAAAAGCGTAAGGTTAAAGTTGAACTTTCAACAGTGAAAATAAGGAGAATTAACGTAATCATAAGTTGCACAATGGCATTTATTTACACCAGAGAAAGACTCAAAGTAGATGCTCAAAGTGACGACCAAGGGTGCCGTTACATAATTCACACCGGCGCATGAACGACTGGAGCACCCTCTCGAAGACACCTGATTTCGTGTTTATCCTATCCGCTGCAACAACGATTCTCGCGACAAGATTTGCTACAGAGTCTACAGGCGTCTCTTACACCAATGATTTTATGTGCCTTTAGAAGAAGTCCTGTGGGTTGAGGTCCAGTGAGCGTGGAGGGCCAGCTACAGGTCCACTACATCCAATCAGGCAATTAGCTGCAACTGTCGCTGCTGCTTCTTGTCACTGGAAATTTGCATTAATACATACTTGACGGTGATATTCTGGAGATGTGATACTTCCTTGGCACGACAACTATGTCATCTGTAGTGGCTACTTGTGCTTGTTGGACGTGTTTCGAAGTTGCTCTTTTTAACACTCAGAGTGGAATGCGACCCTAGGTTCCATAGTAAATATTGTTCGTCTTAATGAGTACTATCACCCCTCTTATTTTGTCAAAACAGTTTATATACACCCTGTATATAGCGATAGCCCTCATGCCAATCGGAACCGTTCAACTGTCCAAGCGAAAGACTTCTTAAATTAAACTTTCGGTATAAAGATGTATTTCTGGCCAACCATTTAGTCTTGGGTTTGCACCCAATTAGCAACGAGTTATGTTCTCCATGGCTACCAGATATAATGCTAAAATATAATGCAAAAATATAATGCTAATTGTAAGAGGAGGATACAATAGTTTTGATATTACTGATGTTTTGTACAATTTACATCAGTTTACATAGGAATTTAAAAATGTCTTTAAAATACTTCCCATGGTAAATGATGCTATATAAATTTTATATGTTGAAATAATTCAACGTTTTTCGAATTGTGTTCCGCGACAGTAATCCATGGATTCGGCGATGTGATAGTTCCGTGCACCTTTTCCTAAAATTAAAGAACTACAAGCAGAATTTGAATGCATAGTTTGTCCCCACAAGGGATGTTTTTTTAATTGGGGTTCCATCATCAATTTAAATTTCAATGGGGCTCAGTAACCAAAAACGTTTAAAAAATAACAAAAAAATTCATGTTTTTACAAAAAAAAAAGTATTTACATTTAATTTACAAAATATTATATCAATTTCAAGTTTGTACATAATATGTCTACACAGTTTCTAGTGCATTAGCTATGGAGTCGTATACCTCAAGAACTTACCTACATACACACATAGAGATAGGACAAAAATGATTGAAACCGTTCAAAAAATGTTTGAAATGTCTTTAGAAGGTTTAAGGTGATCTTTAACCAAAATCTCTCAAATTTGAGAATCTTCAGGAATACGTTTCTATACAATAGTGTGAAAAAATGAAACTAAATAAACGTACTCAAGATTAAAATTATAAACTTCACTAATGTCTAGGACCTCTTATGACCATATAACCTAATCATTTGAACGTTATTTAATACAAAATTTGAGTGTAAGCACTTATAATCTAGCTTTGTTTTAATATGAACTTAATTATCATATTAAATAACAGCGACAGAATGTTTAATTAATACGAAATAAAATAGGTTGGTTAAATAGATTATTGTTAATCAACACAAACCAAAAATGAGTAATATGCATCGCATATTACTCAAATTACTTTACACCTCACAAGACAGGTGTAAAGTCAAGCACCGTATTCAATGACGCAAACTAAGTTTTGTACAAATTCAATTTCAACCACTATATTGAATCAGGCGAGGAAAGCAAGGTTTAATAAATAGCAACTGTAGTCCATGCAGCATGTTTGAAATATGTAAATCCAAATATAGCTAATTTATAAGACAAATTACAGCAGTAAATAGAGAATATGTTTAGTTCTATCGATAGAAACATTTATCAACTGCTACATTTCTGTAACAAATAGATTTGTTAGCATAATATTAACCCAGAAACAAGACGTATTGGGAAAATGTAATGAACTTTCAGAAACTCTGTAAGAAAGTGGAATAATTAGCAATTCAATGCATAGAGAATCGCGTGCATTCGCATAATTTTACACATTTGTATAAAGCTAATAAATGAACGAAATATTAAAAGAAATATTTTGAACCAATTTGTCAACATATTTGACATTATTAAAATTCTTGTGATATGAATAATTTAGAGAAAGATAAAATATATTTTAATTAAAAATATTTTAAATTAAAGTACAGTAATTTATAATTTGAACATTTGAAATATTTAACAAAAAATTTCTGTAATCAGTTTTAAATATTCCATTTTGCAGACGAGGTTTATCAAGAACAGTTTCTTTGTAAATACAAAACCTAATAAATTAAAGTAATAAACACTTTTCACTCTACTATTTTGAATGACATGACTCTAAAATACTCTATCTGAATGAACATTTAAGCTTAGCTATACATAGTTCCTAGTTTCTAGGAAAGGGTTCCTACTTAATAAATGAAGTTAATAAATAGTTTTCGTTCTACTATTTTGAATGATACGACTCCAAAATGCTCGTTACGAATGAACATTTAAACTTAGATATACAGGGTTCCTAGTTTCTAGGAAAGAGTTCCTAGTTAATAGATTAATTTAATAAATAGTTTTTGTTCTACTATTTTGAAAGATACGACTGTAAAATATTCTTTATGAATGACTACTTAAGCTCTGGCGCATAATATTTCCTGGCCTACACAACCGATTTCTTTGAAACTGAATGAATAAGAATGAGTCTAGGAAATAATTCGTGCCAATTTACGCAATTACATTCACAGGGTGAACAGCATAATTTACAAGAATATTTCCGTTTTCCTATCATGACCACTTATAACTCGAAAGCAGTCTTACCGATTTACACATTTTTGGTCGTTTGTAAAATTTAACATGAAACAGATTCATGCTCAATATTTTTTTCAGATTTTGCAGCACTGGCGCACTTAATTCCGGATGAATACTAGATCAATTCTCTAAATAAAGAACTATAGATATTACAAAAATCTACGTTTCTCATTGTGGTGAAGAATAATGTATTAATGGCACCAAAATGTAGTGCTTAAGCCATAGCAGCCAAAATGTCTTGAAAAATATAATTAATTGTTATGCTACAATAACCCACCAAATTTGTCCCACAATTACGAGCTCACTTAAAGTAGTTAAAAAAGCCAATAACTTAATCATTAATAGCACTATTTATATTTTGAGTTATATTAGGTATGTACACACTATTATTATTGCATACATTGTCACAAAAATCCTTACTAATTAATTAATTCAAGATTCTGGTTAATTGAATTATTTAAGGAAACGACCCAGGAGATTCGATTGTGAGACCTAAACTAGGACGCAAACATTGCCCGGAGGACACTCCACCATTTGCCAAAATAATTGATACACTGCATCAATTCACATGTCTTAGCGCGGAGACAAGGCACAGATCTGAAGTTGATATATGATCAAAAATCTTATGATACTTCTTCATTTTAGAATGTTTTATTTTTTTATGATACCAGCAACACTCTAATACTGCTTTCACCATATTTGAGCGACCCCTATCACTCGAATTCTAGTCACACTTTTGCCAAATATCAATTTAATGTAATCTTGTTTCGGGGAACCACGCCTTTCCTGACTCTCATTGACCTTGCTTTTTGTGCGATTTTAAGGTGCATCCTGATTAAATTTTCTTTTTTGATTGAGCTTATGGAGTTTGTGCTAGTCTTCTCCGGAAGCATTTGTTCAACTGTGGTATCACTTGTCTGAGCTCTTTGCTCATGTTATATGGCTGTTGTAAATATTGAAATAAATTTGTCTAAAAGGTCTCACATTAAGCTCTTGCACAGAAGCATATGTTACTCTCAATGTCGCCATCGTGAAATTTCCACCTAATGATGCCATGTATTTATAGGTCGCAAACATCTCCAAGCAAAATTGTCAACCGTGACGTCACTCGTCTGAGTTCTTTGCTCAGGTTATATGGCTGTTGTAAATCTTGAAATAAAATTTCATAAAAGGTCTCCCATCTATATGTAATCGCACATACTTGATTTTTTAAACGAATAAATTTCATAACTTTTTACAATGCAGGGTGATTCAAAACGATGGGGCAAAACGTTAAGGGGTGATAGAACACACCTAAACAAGCACTTTTTGTCATTCAATGCATGATCGTAACGCACGCGGTTTAGCGCTAGAAGGCGCTGTCTAGCGAACGCATTAAGCGCCTGTTGTCGCGCTCGTCGTCAGTTCTACCGTAGATTTTGAAAGGAAAGATATGTTTCATAAATAATGAGAAGTCCGACATGCATTTCATGTACAAGCTGCGAACGAGAATGCGGGCAAAGCCCAAATTCGTATGGGATGGCCCTCCGTAGTGTTGAACCACATACGGATTTGGGCTTCCTTCGTATTCCCTTCCGCAGCTTGTACATGAAATGCATGTCACCTTCTCCTGATTTATGAAACAATCCATTTCTTATAAATTCCACGGTAGAACTGCCGACGAGCTAAATTAGAAGAAATTTTAAACTCGCTATTATTCATAATTTGTACAATATGGTTCATTCAATGTATAATTTACGTTTTCTAATTGTCAACTTTCTTAATGCCACTAATATATTTTATGATGCCATTGATCTCTTTGGAATATTTATTGCAAAATTATTTTAAATTTGCTCTTTATATTTATGTAATAATGTGACCTCATACTGATTGTCTTTACTATGATGTTTTCCAGGAAATGTTACTATCACGTCCGTGACAAACCATAAGTCAGACGTGCCTCCAGGGTGGAGATAAATGAGTAACGGCTAATAGCTATGGTATATCTCATTAATTTCAATATTCTTGTTTTGTGTTTAGTTAGTTTATTTAATTGTTTTCTACCCGTGCATCATTGTGAGATGCCAACTATGATTGATTTCCAATAAAGCCATATGTAACATAATGAAGGTAATACAAGTTTTAATTAGTGACAAGTAAATTAATATTTTAAACTTCACATAATTTGTAACTTTAAAGGGTTTAATTTTAGCAAACACAACTGGAAATTCAAATATTCGTGAACAAACGATGTTTCCTTGAATTCATATAAAACTGTAATGCTCTATGAATTTCACCATGAGTATACAAAGCGACCTTAGAGATAATGAACAGCCCGATTCTTTTTAAAGAAATAAAGCTTTATGAGTCCAGTAAATAATTCGTATCAGTTTATGCAATACATTCATTCTACAAACAGCAGAACTTAAGAAAACATTTCTATTTCTCTATCATGACCGCTCATAACTCGAGAACGGTCTTAACGATTTGCATATTTTGGATTGTTCGTAAAATTTAACATGAAGCCGATCCATGCTTAATACTTTTTCAGATTTTGTAACGTATTAAAATGTCACACTTAATTTCAAGTGAGTACTAGATCGATTCTAGAAATAAAGAACTATGTAGATATTGCAAAAATCTACTTTTCATCTATTTAATCGCACAAATTTAGTCTTTTAAACGAATATGTTTCATAACTTTATACAATAAAATAAAGTTAATGATCCAAAAATCGATTAGAACATGACACGTGTCATCAAGGGTGGACTATAACTAAAATATAAAATATCAATACAAAACATCGATTATATCATAACGTTTGCTGCCAAAGGTCGACCATAACTAAAATATAAAACATCAATGCAAAACATCGATTGACACGTATTGTCAAGGGTTGACCATAATTAAAATATGAGACATAAATGAATACACCAGGTAAATTTATATATCTCGTGATTTGTCATGTTTAAAAGTTTGTAAATAATATATCCATAAAACGCTAATTCCCATATTAAAGAATAAATTCTTTTGTAAGTTATTTACTTCTGATGAAATAAAATTTCATCAGAAGCTTACATGCTTGAGGGCCTCTGATTTTTGACACTAATAGCTCCAACTCCAACAAAAAAACAAACATCCCTTTTCTACAAGATCTCGTTAAAGAAAGAGAATGAAATATGAAATTTATCTCATGCCATTAAATAGAATTTCCTTATTTATAAGCGAACATATTTAAATGATTTCCGTATTCCGTTTTCAAGAAAATATAAAATACAGGCAAAATTAAAATTGGATGCATTTTTATGTCAACAACACATTAAATGAAGATCAGAGGACTAATTCAAATGCCTTTGAGAAACCTTTTAAAGATATTTTTCAGAGTTATCCACTTAAAGTACATTGATAAAAACGTGTTGCATTTAATGCCTTTATTGAATCAATCCTTACGTTTAAGAATTTAAATAGAGTCATGAAGAACGGTATTTTAAATATATATCAATTTAAAAATCTATATACCATTCTGATGAGTTAAAAATTTAATAGTTGGTAATTTTAAAGCTCATCTCCCAAGTCATCATAAATCACACACCATTCCTTAACTTTTGACTTACGTTTTAAATTAAGATAATACAAGGTTTAATCAGTAGTAAATAATTTAATATTTTAAACATAACGCCATTTCTATCTTTAAGTGACAGGTTTCATTTTAGAAACAGAAATTTTAAATTCAGATATGTTGTAGCTTCAGATATTTCTGTGAATTCATGTAGAACTATAATACTCTATGAATTTCACCATGAGTATACAAAACGACATCAGAGATAAAGATCAGTCCAAGTCAACATTGCTCAAGTGATTAACAATATGTGTCTCAAAATCTCAAATATTCTCAATATATGTCTCAATATCTCTCAGTAATTCTCATTGTCTCAATATAGACTCTCAATATGTGTCCCAATATCTCTCAGTAATTCTCAATATGCGTCTCAATATCTCTCAGAGATTCTCAATATGTGTCTCAATATCGCTCAGAGATTCAGAGATTCTTAATATGTATCTCAATATCTCTCAGAGATTATCAATATGTGTTTCAATATCTCTCAGAGATTCTCAATATGTGTTTCCATATCTCTCAGTGATTCGCAATAGCATACCACTGACGTGCTTCTAGTTTTCCAAATTACCTTTATACACTCTAAGACAAAAAAATCGACGCACCAAGAAAGAATTATCTAAATGAGACAACATTCGGTACGTGTAATGCGGATGTACAGAAAAAGAAATGGTTAGAATTTCAGAACAATTGCATGATTTATTGCACTAAAAGATCTACACAAATTGAGCACGTCAATATGGAGTCGGTCCACCTCTGGCCTTGATACAAGCTGTTACCCGGCGTGGCATTGATGCATAATGTTACCGGATGGTGTCCTGAGGGATGTCGTTCCAAATGGCCACCAATTGACGAGCAAATTCATCTACAATCTGGGATGGTCACAGGCGACACACCATCTGAGCCCAAATGTACTCAATAGGAGAGAGATCTGGAGATTTGGCTCGCCAAGGAAATGTGTCGTAAGCACGCAGACAATCAATAGAGAGAAATGCCATATGTGGCCTGGCATTATCTTGCTGAAAAGTTACTCCGGGGTGTCGCGAAAGGAATGGTAATACAAAGGGTCGTAGAATGTCGGCAACGTACCGCTGTGCGGTGGTTGTGCCACGGACGAGTATCAAAGGGATCCGGCTATCAAACGAAATGGCACTCCAGACCATAACGCCCTGTTGTCGGGCCTTGTTGCATGTGACAGTAAGAGCAAAATCCTGACGATGTCCGGGATGTCTCCAGATACGTCTGCGCTGGTCGTCGAGACTCAGTTCAAAACGGGACTCATCGTTGAAGACAATTCATTCCCAATCAGAACAATTCCACGTTATTTGGACTCAGCACCATTGCAAGTTTTGTTAGCGGTGCATACTGGTCAGTGGTACGCGGCGTAATGGGCGACGCGAGTATAAATAACGCTCCCATAGTCATCTATTAATGGTCCGGGTGGTCACTTCCGTGTTTGCCACACGTAGAATGGTTGATAACGACGAATCTCGTGCTGTCACAGCTGCTCTGGCAATCGCTATATCTTTCCGTTCTGCCGTCCCTCTAGGTCGTCCGCTGCCCACTTGCCGCTGAAATCTGCCATTCCGAACCTATTCCTACTAACACACTCTCCAATTGCTGCACCGCTCCTACCTAAATGCCGAGCGATTCGTCGATGTGTTATCAGCCTCATGCAGTCCGATTTCACACCCTCTTTCAATCTCCTTCATACGCTCGTAGTGGCCCCGAATTCACCGGCGAGGCATTGTTATAATCAAGGTACGTAAACGCAATCAACATTCACTGCACGTTTTGTTTCTGAAAGCGGTTTTCGCTTCTTATATACACCACCATGGTGCTCAGTCTCAATACGCTGCAGTTCCGACCATTCATTCATTGGCTGCGAACTTTTGATCATTTGCATATTCGGCCGACAGGTGTTTGCATGTACAGTTTCATTACTATCGAGATATTTCGCTGGGTGCGTCGAATTTTTTGTCTTGGAGTGTAATTACAGTAGTGTAGGTTAATTCAAAATTAATTCTAAATCTGTATAACCTTGGGGGTTCTACGGACGCATTGCAAAATAAATTACTGATAATGTTAAAATACCAGTCTATAAAATAAAATAAATAAAATAAAATAAATTACAAAACAAAAATAAATTTCTCCATGTCGTCTCCTACACAACAATGGCACACGAAAAGGTAGAAAATGCATTTTAATCACACACGAAATGGAACAAAATGCTGGCTGGAAGACTGCAGGCAAATTACTTTCAAAACAATTATATAGTACTGTTTTGAACTGAATCTATCTAAATTTAACTTCGACAATTTTGCATCAATTTTGGTTAAGATTTATGTAGTACTATAGCGAATTACCTGAAGTCCCCTGGGTCCTAAATAAGCACCCGCTACTTAATACATTTACAGATAATACCACTCAATTTCCAAAATCACTTTTTTCTTTCGTTTCAAATCAAATCCCCCACACGTAGGCTCAAAAAGTTCTCAATGCAACGCTCAGCCCATTGCATAGAGAATGGAAATGGGAGAAAATTATTGCACATTATCAGCAGAATCTAAAATTTAAATATTTTTGAGATTGATCGAAATTTCACTGGAAATCAAATAATCTAGTTTCTGTAATAAAACAGGTGGTTCGTTTATAATATGGTACCAAGGAATAAACGTCAAGTCGAGGATTGAGCTATAAAAGGCTAGATCATTCAAACAAATGCTGACGCCAAGACTTGACGTAAATTTCTATGTGATTTATGGCCAAGCGACACTGAGTCTTACAGAGATTTATGATGCATCAAAGAAATCCCACAGATAAAAAAGCAAGTTTTTTTTTTAGCGAAGAGCTGCCCGTGAAGTAGGATGTGAATGAAGAGGTGCCTAAATCTCGAGCTGGAAGCAATATGGCCAATGAGAAAGATTCCCATATAAGAATGGGGAAGTAAATAATTTTCCCCGCATCTTGGTAAACCTTGCACAATTATGTATGCCACAATATGTTTTTCTTAGAATACCAAGATATACGTTCATATTTTCTGTAAAAGAGTAGGATTGTGCTAATTCTTTATTTGCGGATCTGACAAAATAGGAACCAGTCAACTTGATATATATACATACCCAAATGGGAAAATGGAATACAATAAAAGTTGAAGAATTTTGAAACCACAAATTGGCTGGGGAGTTACCCCCACTCCTCGGTTCAGCAATGCTTTACGCCGCGACAATACTCCCGGGATCCAGTACATTACCCATTAATGATATAAAATCGTAAAACCAACATCAACATACAGACTCTTGTATGTTGATGTTGGTTTTACGATTGAAGTCTTGTATTTTGATGTTGGTTTTACGATTTTATATCATTAATGGGTAATGTACCGGCTCTCGGGAGTGTTGCCGCGGCGTAAGTCCCCTTAACCGGGGAGTGGGGGTCACAACCTCCTCCAGCCTATTTGTGGTACTTTACTTTTCAATTTGTATTGTGTTCCATTTTCCCATTTGGATAGCTATGCTAGTATTCGATTGAGTTCAGTAGCTTTGCGCTAACATTTCGAATATTTATATTCTTATTATTCATTTAGTCGTATACTATATTGTATTACATTTTATAATATATGTATATATATATATGGGTGTGTGCGTATGTGTGAAAATGAAAAAATATTATACAAATTCGGTTCAAAGATCATTTGACAGAATGTTCCTTGATCTCACCAATGATCTCGAGATGGAAACGCTCTGATAACATTTTTGATCACTACCGATTTTGAAAATCGTGCTTCAGCATAAATAACCAAGAAACTATTCGAATTTTTATAAAATCTCGCCGAGAAATTTGTCCTTGAACCTGCAGTGTCTTTGCACAATATTTTGCTGCTGTTCAAAGTATAGATATCTATCTTCAGACGACGCATACACACACAGACACAAACTCACAGCCATACTCTTTTGCTACGTAAAATTGCTTTAAACTGAAACTTCCTACACTCTGAATTTCCTCAATTTCGTGTGTGATTAAAATTTATTTTCTTCTCCGTGCGCCTCTGTTTTGTAAAGCAAGACACTAAAAAACTTGTTCTCATACTTTAATTTTTACATTTTAGTTTTCACATATTTTACATAATTTACATTCAAACCTTTGTAAGAGGAGTAGGAGAATATTTCATCAAAAGACACTGAATCTTAATTCGCAAATAAAGTCCATGAAAATGGCAAAAACTCAGTCATGACTTGCGTGAATTACATAACGAAGTAAATAAAATAAGCAAATAAAGTGCATGAAAATGGCAAAAAGCTAGCCATGACTTAAGTGAATGGCATAACGAAGCAAATAAAATTTCCAAACAAAGTGCATGAAAAAGGAAAAAACAAAGTCATGACTTACGTGAATAACCTAACGACGTAGCGCAATGACCTGAAAATTCAGTAGATGAAAATTCTTCGTGACATAAAACTGCGTTCCGAGCTTCTCGCCTCTGTGTACTCTGGGAGACAAGAATGGCCCCGTTCAAGATTTTGAACAATGAGACAGAATCTATGTGAAGTTAATATGAAGTGCACGGAGAAAAATATATATATAGTTACGCAATAAGACATCTGATGCAACAAATAATCAGTGTCGTTTACTTTCTCATACCATTATACTAAAAAGAACATTTTGTGTTTCCGAAATTTTTTGAATTAGAAATTTTTACAGATAAAAATTCATTACCTCCTGATTTTAAAGCATCATGACCCTATTTAGAACATTTTAGGAAAGATGTGAGTCTGTTTGTATATGTCTCTGAGATGCGAGCATCCTAATTCAAGAACGAATCTTATACAGATATAAAAGTTTATATGTAGATATATTAAGCGAAAAACTAAAACTATATAGCATGTTTAGTAATTCTCATAACAAAGACACGACATATTTAACTTTTAAATTTCTCATAACGTTATTTTTTATGCAAATTATTGATAATTACCAAAACGATGATGGAATGATACAGAGATAGAAAAACGATGATAGAATGATACAGAGATAGAGAAACGATGATGGAATTATACAGACAAAATGATAATATGAAGTTCGCTAAGGTTGTTAATGGTATCTCTCAAAATAGTAATATATATTAACATAAGTAAGATAAATCCATCCATCGGTATCACTAAACTGTTGCCAACTTGAAAAAAGAATTTCCATAGTACCTCTTCAATGGTGGCTTTTCAATGACCATTTAGTATAGACTTGTTTTCCTTTTTAATGTTTTCTTCTCTGCAGATGTTTAACAGTGTTGAAGTGTTGAAAACCCAAACCACAAGACAGACCCGAAGGCTTACTGTTGCTAAATGTGTGGCCGGATATATGTGTGTGGCCGGATGTTTAACAGTGTGTAAATTCGTTGTTTATTTACGGTACACAAATATATATATTTAAAAAATAAATAAAAACAAACTTTGATGACCCTCATTTAGCTTAACATATATTTTCTGTATTTAACTTTAAAAATATGTAAGGCAAAAGCTTTACACATACAACCTGAACTAAACATTAAATGGGATGAAACAAAATAAAATATAAAAACATGTAATAGTCGAAACACAGAACTACATGCAACTCAATCTTAATATTACTCTGAAACATATTACTTGCATTACGTAAAGCAATAAAGTATTATTCCAGTAAGTATTAGAAACACTTTGGAAGATTAAAGTTCTGTCTCGCTGTTTTGTGTGATGTTGACCACACACTTGTGTACTGTTATCAAGACACGTGCTAAATATAACCAACATTGTCCTGTTACCTCTCCATGAGATATTGTTGAACAGAGTTTATTTAGTAAAAACATTTTACTCTAAATTTATTTTCTGGTAAGGATTTTATTTCAAATTTATATTTTCATATAGAGTAAATTTGCAAACAACATATTTTTTAAATATAAAAGGATGCTAAACCAAATTGACTATTTTGGTTTAGCATTTATAATTATAAATATAAAATTAGAACTAGATTTAAATAAGATCTTCTTATTGTTACCTACATTAATAATATGAGTTTCAAATTAAGGACTTATATTATTTTGTCTAGCATTCCTTAATTTGAAACTCATAGGAAGGGAGAGACAAAATATTATTGACAATGTTGAATGTTTGAGTCAGATTTTCATTTCTGAATACTATCGATACTTCGTTTCGTTCTTTCATTACTGTACACGGAAAAAACTGTTCATGTGGATTAATTTTATTCATATTAAAGAATTTCATCAACGCTATACAATCGACCAGAAGTAACAACGATGAAATTAAAAGTAAAAAAATCTGATGTGGGCAACACATAACTTTCCTTATATAATGCAAGGAATTTACTACTTTTAGAGTTAAAAAAAGGTTATCGTAGATACTTATATTCTTTCCAAGATATTGAATTTTCTTCAATTAGTCGTCATTTTCATTGATTTAGCGTCATTTTTATCTATTTGGTGAGATTTTCGTTAATTTAACAACATTTAAAAAGTCGCCAAGTTGGCGAAATTCCGCCAAATTTGTCGCCAAAATCTCAACAAGCGTTATAGATGGAATAATAAGATATTCTTATTCCAGATAAATGACTATTGGCGTTCGAATACAAAAGTATTACTCAAAGTATCTTTTCTCATGAATGAAACGAGCTAGATCCACGAAAATGATGTAACCAAATTTATCGCAGGATATCACATATGAAAAGTGAACATGTTTTTCAACAGTTAATATATTTTTTTTAATCTATGGTATTTTTTGATAAATTTATTTGAAAAATGTTCAATATCTCAAGAACGGATCATGTTAGCGTTCTAAAGTTTATGTCAATCGTTTTCTAAGGAAAAATTGCATAAGAAATGCCTATTTGCGTAACTTTATTAAAGGTTTTGATGTTTTGATGATTTTTTCGAAATTTCACTCGAAAATTTAGTGGGGTTCTGAACATTCGATCACGTTTAAAAACAATAGGCTTCCAGTATTCATGGATTGTGATTTTTATACTAAATTTTATTCGAATCTCTCCATTCGTTCGTGAGATATCGTCTCCACAGTCTCACTGACACACACACACACACACACACACACACCAGTCTCACTGACACACACACACACACACACACACACACACACACATACTTTCACACATACACACACACACAGACATCATCTTAAAAATGTTTGATTCGTGATCAGGGATGCTTGAAACGTGCTCTCCCGTTGAAAACTCGAATTCGAATTTTCAACCCCGTCACAATACTTTCCTTATACATTATGTATATAAGGAAAGTAAGAACATCTGAAATGAAACAAAGAGCCGAATATTTTTGAAGTTAAAAGCCTTACCTTGATAAAAAAAATAAAACTTTTCAAAATAAAGTTGCAATCTTATTCTTTAAGAGTATTATTTTCCATGTCTTTGGCAGACCTAAATACCAGTACTTTTTATATACATTTAAGATACACTATTTTATGACCATCAACGCATTTTAATACATAAGTTTGTGAAATCAACTAGCGCTTTTACCAGTTCAAAAGAGTATGGTTCAATAAGAAATGTATTTTTAAATGAATAACGACAATATATTTTTAAAGACAATGTCCAAACCAATTAAGTCCAAATCTAGTTCCAAATCTGCTCGCAAAATCGTATAAAAAGAAACAGGTGCCTAAAAATACATATGACAAATATATACATTAAAAGCATAAATATTACAACGGTAAGCTTCGTGTAATCAAAGTCAGCGAATAAAGAACAAACAACATCGCTAAAATGACAACACAAATTCAAATATATTTACAGCGTGCCATAAAATCAACATCACTTAGTCATGTGATGATTCAAGGCTTCGTTAAGAAATAAACCCATCGCAAGACGTCCGGAGGCCAGATCTACGGAAACCTAAGTCAATAAAAGAATGGACCCGTAAAAGTATATGTTGACAGGAGGAGCATTTAGATAGAGGAAGCATTTAGATAGAGCATACTGAAGCATTTGGATAGATAGGCTTGAGCGATGCTCCAGAGAAGTATTAAGAAAATGTTCGAACCCAAGTAAGACGAGAGGCCAGTAGATATTGATTATACCCAAAAGTGATATTTACTAGAATGGGCTACAAGAAGCTGGCTGTTCTCACGGCTTGCAATAATTACTGGAGAACTCAATAACGATGCAAACCCTGTATTTTCCAAGAGACTAAAGACGATTTCAAGTTATTTCAGAGGTATCTGTGCATGTTTATAGCTTGTGAGGAAAATCATAATAAATAACTAACAATTTGAATAATAACTATGATAGTAGGTTGAAAATTTTAGTAAAAAGTGTCATTACATTTCTGAAACTCTCAAAATTTATCTTTAATATTGATCAGTACTTAAGTTTCTGCAGGAATGAAGACTTGTAAAATCAAGCCGATTGAAAATATAAAGTGCTAATTTCCTGAAAATTTAAAATACACAAGTAAATAGGCTTTTCTAAAATCTAACCAACTGGATCATGACACTCATTTTAATGTTTCTTATAGATCTTTTATTTTAGATGTAGCAAGAATATACTTTATTAAGGCGGAAGCTCCTTGAGGAATTAAAACACAACTCAACCGCGGTTAATTTGTTGAATTTAATAAATTTAAATATGTATTCATAATTACAAATATTTTAATCAATACATTTCTTTAATCACCATATTTTTTTCTAAATTTAAAATAATAATAACTGCAAGACCTACTCCTACTCAGCAGTTAGATCTGTTGACTTCTACACGAGAGCAATGGAAAATGGAAAAGACAAACTCCACAGAAACACATTGAGTAAGAATAAAATAATAGTATAGTTATCGAGGTCAATATGACCTGAAATCAAATTACAGAAAGGAGAATGTTAGATTTCATTTTGATCCTAGACAGCTCAATAGGTAGAACGCAGATTTCGCGATTCACAGGTTAGAGTGAGTCCCTTTCTACCTATTACTGTATAAAAATCCAACAAATCCTCTATGCAAATTTACTCTGTTAACCTTATTTATAAAATCACGATGCGCTGGCATATTGCAAGTGATTACACTGTCTATGTGATCATCTATAACACTCTCTAATATTTCTAAATTAAACAAGCTAAAGTGTCAAACTTTTAACTGGAAATTTCAACCCAAACCCATAAGTCTCTACTAATGAATAAATTTAGAGATCTAAACAGAATACTGTCGCTCACATTCAAGATACTTAAATCTTATTCACTGAAACGAACATTCGACGAAACTCATTTTAACTATTCACTGTGATGATTTAGAATTGTTATTCAAATTTGTTTCCCTAACACCGTAATGAATTGAATAGTTCCTTTTCAATAAAACTATGATATTCTTGACGAAACGAGTTTTAGTAATTAACGATGTAGACAAATTGAGCAATGAAGCAGCTCTGATTTGCACTTCAAAATAAATTTTAGAAACCTTCACTGTATTTTAGAAACTTAAAGGTAATTTACTGTAAACTTAGCGTGAATGCTGTTGAATGCTGTAAATTGCAAGTTGTTTATAATGAATTGTAAGTACAAACGAATTAAATAAAACTAAGAGGAATGTATTTAAGCACAAGTGATACAAAAAGATTAAATACGGTGCTCAGTTTTTCCTTATCCGCTTTAAAAAGTGTTTTTACTTATTGACTTATCAATCAAATGAAGATCGGCCTAACTGAAAAAATATGGTATTCAGACAGAGGAGTATGTATTAAAATGTAAGATTCAGTAAACCCTCACTGCGACACGATGCATGATCGTCGTGTTATCTTGAAAATGATTTATAAATTATAAGAAAATATATTATTTTTAGACACATTCAAAATAAATAAGACTATTAAACAAGTTTAATTATTTCTGCAATACATAGTATGATGTACACTCAAACTTTTCTACCATCAGCTATTTGTGACAATGTTTGTGTTCCTACTATAACCTTTCTACCATCAGCTATTTGTAACAACATTTGCATTTGAACATTTAATCTCTTGTATTCATGATAGTATGATGTGTCATGTAAGAAAACTTTTCAAATGTGTTGGTTGTGTTGCTCAAATTGAAGATCAAAGTTGCCATGAATGTTTTTAAAACAGTCCATTAGAAATGTACAACCGAGTGCATGAACAAATAATTCTAAATCTTGACATTACAAAGAAAGTTTTGTTGCGTGGTGAAGAAGTCTTTTACTGGTATGATCGAAATTGTTTCAATCAGAGGACTATGAATGCGCGATAAGAAAATTATTTTAACTTATTTGTTTAAATGTACAACAAATAATGGTTAATGTGTATTTTATAAAGAATAGATTCATTAAATGCTCTTTTATCTTTCAAACTGAACTCCTTATTTACGTTCTTCAACTCATTTTTGGCATGTTCTATTTAAAATTGTTATGTGTTCGTGGGTTATGTATCTATACATTCAAGTGTAATGGGTTTACTAATATCGCTTTTTAAAATAAAATATAAAAAAATTTAAAAATAGAATTTTTCGAATCATATTAAATGTCTACAATGTGAGTTTCGTAATGAACTATATTTACACTTTACAGACTTTAAATCATAAAATCTATGTCCAGTGTTAAAATTCTGAAATTATATAGATTTATTCATTAAAAATAAATGCAAAGTTATATTCTATTCTGTAAAAGTATGAAGATTCATAAAGAATGTGGTTTTTGAAACTCTAATAATCACTGAAAATTCGACTGCAGTTTCCTAAAAATCTACGAAGTTGTGATTTATTCTGTAAGAAGTGTAAAATTTTGTCGCAGATTACAATTTCGTCCTGTGATTTTCCACACTTTGTTAAAATTTGGTAGGTAAATCTCTTGTATGTGACCCTGGTGCTGATTAGGTTTTAGTACTACTCGGAATAAACCAACTCGCCTTTTTTTGCGAAATGGCCCTCAAAAATTGCCTATCTCAACTGTAACTGAAAAACTAACTGATCAAATTTTACAAAATTTGGTACATAAGTCACGTGTAGGTCACCCTGGTGTTGATTAGATTTTGATACGTTTCGGAAAAGAAGAAACTGCATTTTTTTACGAGGTTGCCCGCAAAAATATTATATGTCCACTCTAACTCAACTGATCGACTAAATTTCATAAAATTTGGTAAATAAGTCACTTGTGGGCTGGTGCTGATTAGATTTTGGTACGATTCGGAAAAGAACAACCTGCTCTTTTTTTAGGAAATGGCCCGCAATAATTTCATGTATCGACACTAGTTAAATACTAATTGACCAAATTTTTCGAAATTTGGTAGATAGTTACTTGTGGGATACTCTAGTACTAATTAGATTTTGGTGCAATTCGGAGAAGAACAACCTGCTTTTTTTTAAGAAATGGCCCGCAAAATTCGCTAAAATCTAAAAAAAATACTATATATGCTCAAATATATCAATTAAATCCTTGTTTTATAGGCAATTTTTGACGAAGAACAGAACACACTCCATTATGCTTTAAGACTAACCGTTCTCAAGATATTTGAGATCTTGCATTTTTGTTACGCCGATTTCGGTAAAATGTCCAATTCCAAATATAAACAAAAATTGAATTAAGAATGCTAATTTAGTGTTATTTGGTACAATTAAACTCAATCTAACGAATTATAAAAGAAATGAAGAAAACATGAATTTGATTCTGCAGGGAATGTCGTGTACTGCCCACATCAGATTTTTTAACACTGTAATTAGTGTGTATATAGTTCATTTCTAGTTTGGAGGGCTGCTGATGCGCACATCGCTCTGTAAGTTTTTTCCATTTTTGCTAACTATTTTGTATATTCCCCGAAATACATATCTCCTAGAGTTATAAAAATATACAAAATTTTTCCAAGTATTTAATGTCAATGTGATTAAAACTAATGAACTTTAACTAAGTTTGATTTCTCCATTCACCAAAATATTTGCAAAGAAATTACTAGAAACATCTTTGTTAGTTAAAAACAGTCGAATCGTATTCAGAAAATTCTAGAACAATGTGTTTACATTTCCCATAGTGTACAAAACTAAAACTGTCGAAAGGTATTCATGAGGCGTAAAGTCGTGGTGTTAAAATTCCCCACTGTGAAAGATCGCTTTGAAAACATACGAATCGTATTCTGTAGATGTTAAAAACATGGTGTAGAAATTTCCCATAGTATACAAAGTAAGATTGCTCTGAAAATAGTCGAATCGTATTCACGAGATAAAATCCACTTAACACACACAATTTTTGTGTTTACTGAAAATTCATAAGAATAATTCACTATTATATTTATTTTAAACATAAAATTAAAATCATTTCGTCATTAAGTTATCATAAAAAAAATAAAACCACATTGTTGTGCAACACCTTGAAAAATTGCTAACATAATGTGTTCGTATACACTCTCGAGTGTATTAGTACAGGTCGAAAAATCATAATAAATTCAAGAATGAACTCTGTTTACATCATTCAAAACATCGTTTTTCATAAAATACATATCACTTTTATAAAAATATAGTTCCTTTTAATAATTCTCTTTCATAACTGCATTCAAATTTTTTAAGACATCGAATACATCTTCCATTCGATTTCACAAAAGAGGCTTTCCTCATAAACCTAACAAGCGCCGATGGGACGGTGGTCAGCGTGAGACCGTAAACCAACGGTCTCACGCTCGAACCCCGTCCTCGGCAGTAAGGAATAAATATATTTTACATTCAGAAATTAAAAATAAAATGCCGATAGATGGCGACATTGCAAAATCTTCATTGCCCACCACCCAAAACTTTCGCCAGGGAGCGCAACCTCACTTCAACTACGTCACCATTGATAAGAAAATATCAGTACGTCAGAAGTCACCAAGGAAGAAGGTCGTTGTCTACAGCGTTCCTGTTATCCGTTCAAGGTCACCTCCCTCCCCCAGATTATCAGATAGATAAACTATTGCCACATCGACCCCATTTATCCATGTTCAAATATTTCACTTCCTTGCGATACCTCCTCCGAACCAAGGTCAAGATTGCGTTCCATGTTGATAGCACACCTCTTTCCCAATACTTCCTCCGATACCAATTCACCTCATTGCGACAGGCCTGCTCAGCATCAAGGTCACGTTGGCCTTCCATGGTGATAGCATACACCTTTCGCAATACTTCCTCCAGTAACAACCCGCCTCAATGAGTCATCCTCAACCTCCTCCTCCTCAATGAGTCATCAGCAGGCGGAGTTGTACCCCAGCTCCCCTGCTGGGGCTCAATTCTTATTTCTCTTCTACTAACCGCCTATGGAGGAAAAGCTCCCCCATACAGCCGTTGTGCATCTCTGCCATTCCCATTTTCAGCTCCATAAATGAAATGTATATCAGCTTTTTTCCTATTTGTAAATTCCTCCATCGTCTCAAAAGTTGGAGCTGCGAATAATTGCTGCAAACTGATAAAACCATACTTTTGGTGTAACGAAAATTTGCATAAGGATTCCTCTTCTTCCTCAGATGAAATTTGCATACATGGTTTTATTTAACCAGAAAATTACTACCAGAATAACGCTTTTAAGTTTGCGGAGCGGTCGCTGCTTTTACGTTTCATTTCCGACCCGGTAAACTATGACGAAAAACGCTTGATTTAGTACTTACTACCACCTCGTAATGTTCTGCCCATCTTTTTTAAATCACCCTGTATAACTTGCAATTAAACTTAAACTCCATTCATTTGTGCAATTTTTAACTATTTTATATTAGCAATATATTTGCTCGAAAAAAATCATATTTATTTGCATTTAAATATTACATGAACTACATAATGAAAGCTTCACATATATTTTGCCAATATTAAAAACATTTTTCTTCTCAAATACATTTGAATGCGATTCAATAAAATTTTAAAATATGAAAGACTAATAAAATTGTATAACACTAATTGCGATTTAGAAATGCTTCAAAAGACTATGAATAAACGTATGCTTGATACTCAGATGATTTCTTGAAACATAAAAGTATATTCACACAATCATTTATTATTAGTGTTGTTGTTCAGGTTAATGCAAAGTTAAACAAAAGTAAATTGCTTTTAGCAATGGTTTCAATTGTCCCTAATTGTTGTATATATATGATTTATATAACAAATAGATAATAAAACATTTCTACTTTCCCTGCAGTACATGGTAATGTATAGGGAAAGTATTGGGATCATGTCGAAAATCGTAACTCGAGTTTTTGACGGATCTACACGTTTCGAGACCTCTAGAAAACGAAAAAGCTATTTTTAGCGTGATGTCTTTGTGTGTGTCAGTGCAATGTATGTATCCACTCTAACTCAAAAAATAATGGACTGAATTTCATAAAATTTGGTAAGTCACTTGGATGTGACGCTGGTGCTGATTAGTTTTGGGTACGATTCGTAAAAACGGAACTCCCTTTTTTTGCGAAATGGCCCGTAAAAATGTCATTTATCCACTCTAGCTAAAATACTAATTCACCAAATTTCATAAAATTTGGTAGATGAGTTACTTCTGGGATTCTCTGGTGCTGATTAGATTTTGGTACGATTCAGAAAAGAACAATTCTGCCTTTTTCTCACGAAATGGCCCGCCAAAATCGCAAAAATCTGAAAAAAAAGACTAAGTACTTTATGCTCAAATGTATCAATTAAATTCTTCTTTTATACGCAATTTCTGAAAAGGAAAATAATATAACACACTCCATTATACTTTAGGACTATTCTTTCTAAAGACATTTGAGATTTCTTGCATTTTTGTGACGCCGATTTCGGAAAAATGTCCAATTACCAAATAAAACTAAAAATTGAATTAAAAATGCAAATTTTGTGTGATTTGGTTCAATTAAACTCAATCTAAAGAATTATTAAAGAAATAAAGAAAATATGAATTTGAGACTACAGGGAAAGTCATGTGCTACCCACATCAGATTTTTCATTTTGAAGTAGTCAAAGCTAAATTAAATGTTACACGCGGAAGCTCTTTAATCAATATGAACTCATTTGTGACAGGGTTAAAAACAACAAAATTAAAAATTGTCGTTTGTTTCTAATAATGGGTCTTGAATTGTAATGACTTCGGCTGAAAACAATATATAATTTAAAGTAATGAAACCATTAGTGCTAAAATGTGCATGAACAACATAAATTTATCATGTTGATTCTTAACATCTGATTAAACCTTTGATAAGATATTCTAAGCTGAAAATTCGACGACCTAGTTAAATACAGCATAAGAGGCATATAATTATAAGTATCATTGAAAGCAGAAAAAAAGGTTTCGAAGGCATGCAAGAACATTCTTTGTCGAAATTATACAAAACAGTCATTCTATAAAAGCAAGAAACTATCTGCCTGTATTAGAATGACAGCCTTTATTAGCCTTTATCAGAAGGAGAGTAAATACATAATAAGTGTTACTCTTAGGGAAAAAAATATACATTTTTTTTAATTCTATTTAAAAAAATATATATTTTCTCAAGTAATCTCACCAAAAACATGTAGTATAAAAATATCATAATTAAAAAATTTAATATTATTCAAAACCTATCAGTATGAATTTTTATTTTACTCCTAATTTTAAACAAACATTTTTTTTTCAATTTAAAATTGCTTTAATTATTAAAATTTAAAGTTTTTATATTAGCTTATACCAATCCTAATAAATAAGTGTTACCTTCTCAATATATGTAGACGTATATATATAACCAATACTGAGCAGAACATCAACAACGTTCAGAATTTCTTAAATCTCACAAAATTTCCCAAACAAGTGCTTCATTCCACGATTTATAATTCTATAGACTTCTCTTTTTCAGAACACTTCATCAAGTTTCTTAAGAAGAGGAAAACTGGGATACGCTTTTAATCTGAAGTGAATCTTTGCAAACTACTTTGTTAAAAGTTTCCCGAGATAACTAGTGTTTAACAAACTGCTGATGTATTAACACCAGCTGCTTTCTTTCCTAATTATGAGCTTAAGTGAATAAACATTAAAGTTTCATTGAAAGGGTAAGTTATGTTAAAATGTCCCTGTGTGTGTGTGAAGAAGATAATAAAAAATTTTATATTGTTTTATTTGTCATAATAGATTTCCTAAAGATGCTCAAAAGTTTTAAATCTATTCAATAATTAATTGATTTTTCTCAATCAAATTAAAACGCTATTTTGAAAATTTTTAAATTAATAAATCATTTATTTTTCATTAAACATCAGAGTTGTTATTCTTTCTTCAAAATTTAAACATATTTTTAAAGATTTGACAAGATGCAATTAAAATAATGAATAATAAATATACTTACCAGACCTTTACTTCTCCTTTATACATAGTATAATGCATATGGACAGTATTGTGCCGAGAAGGAAAATTAGAATTCGATTTGTCGATAGAAGAGCAGGTTTCTAGCATTCCTGAACTCGATTCGAACGTTTTTGAGATGATGACTGTGTGTGAGTAAGTGTGTGTGTCTGTGTGTGTGTGTGTGTGTGTGTGTAAGTGTGGGTGCGTAAGTGTGTGTGTACGCGCAATATCACGAACGACTGGAGCTTCTCGAATAAAATTTGGTACTAATGTTACAATTAGTGTATCATGTAGACAAATTGATTTTAAACGCATTCGAATGTTTAGAAAACTTCCAAAGTTTCGAATAGAATTTTTTAAAAAATTAATATAAAACCAGAACCTTCAATAATGCTACGTCAATAATAATTTCTGAAGTAGCTTTTTGATGGAAAACAAATAATACAAATTTTAGAACTCTAGCATAAACTATTCTCAAGATATTGCACATTTTTCAAATAAATAATTTTTCAAATTCACATAAAATGAAGATGCGTTGGGAATTTTTCTTATATTTTGTCGCATAACAATCCGCCAAGTCATTCATATATAAAAAAAAGCTCTTCTCTCTGTTTGTCTGTAACGTTTCGCGATAAATTTAGCGAACTTAGTGATTCATTTACCAAAATATTACCAATTTAGTGATATTTCGATCTGAAGAACAAACATATCCCCAAAATTGCAGAAATGACTATAAATTAAAGAATATGATGCTAAATTGATGAATTAATTATTAAAATATTTTAATATTTGGAATACATTGCTTTTTGCGGATGCTATAAAAATTGATAATTACCAATTTAGAGTTGCGCGAACCAAAAGTTAATTGGGTACTGTGAAACATTGTTACATGTTGAATCCGAAAAAGCGTCAAATATACAATTCAACATCGAAAACATTGCGAAATGGATTTTATACATCATTTTTTCACTATGAAAGTAGTAAAAATTCATTACAGGGAAAGTGTTATGTCGGAATTGAAACCCGCATAACTTCTGTGTTAAAGTGTATAAAGTCATCTAATTTATTCTATATCATTTAAATTCCTTATTTCTGTCTGGAAACACCCTCTGATCAATTATTTGTGTAATTCATGCATTTCTGAGCTATTTAACCTTTTACACCGTAATCTGAAATTAATCTAAAAATATTATTAAGAACTAGCACTCGGAAAGTCATTTTCCTATTTTTCACCGTGGTCACTTTTATCGCATGATAAAATCTGAGTTTAACTTTCCTTTCTCCTTCGATTAGCATGTGCTATGCTGGATATACACTCATGGGCAATGAATGTTCCGCACCAAGACGGAAGCATAGGATGGACCTGAAATTTTATCTTTGGCAGGATGCAGATGAATGATATACATGATCACAAAAACAGCGCAGCAGAACACGTAAAGAGGGAGCTGAGGTACACTACACAGTCCGGTCATCCTGTATAGCGCGTCGCACCGCCTCGTGCTGCGATACAAGCAGCAATACAGTACGGCATGGTGTCGAACAGACGGCTGATGTTGTCCTGCGGTAGACGAGTCCACAACTGTTGGACGCTACGTTCCAAATCTCGAAGATTGCGGCAACGATGCAGCTGGCTTTTCAACTGGTCCCACACATGCTCGAAAGCGGACTGGGGAGCGGGCAGGCCATGGAAATGTCTGAACATGACTCAGGCAGGCCTGGGCGAACCGATCCGTGTTCAACCGGGCATTATCTTGCTGAAATTGCGCACCTAGAATCCCAGAAACGAATGGGAGCACATAGGATCGTTGAATATCATACACGTACATATGGCCCTTCAATGTTCCAGGTACTACTACTAGAGCGAATCAGCTGTCGCAGACTATGGCTCCCTAGTCCATGATGCCTGCAGTGGTGCTGGTGGGGCTCTCGATAACGAGGTTGGGATTGTGGCGTTATGCAGGGGATCTCCACACCCGGACACGCTGATCATCGGTCCCCAAAGCGAAGCGACACTCATCGCTAAACACCACACACCGCCAATCTGTGGCGTTCCACGTTGCTCTGCCCGGGCACCACTGCAACCGGAGCCGCCGATGTTCCCGTGCTAACAGCAGCACACGTATGGAACGCTGGGATAGCAGATTCGCTTCCTTCAGGCGTCGAGATATGCTTCGTGGGCACACAGGAGTCGCTACGTGTGCCTGTATCGCGGATCGGGTCGCCGTGAGCTCTATACGTGCCTGCTGCACGATCATTCGATCCTCTCTACCCGTAGCATGCCTGTTCCATCCGGAGCCTGCCCTCTGTGTCTGAGGAGCGTCCTGTCACCAGTGCTCCCAACACCGTCGGACGGTATAGTCCGAACTATCGGCGTGAAGGGCTATCCGGCGCGATGACCAGCCTGCATTTTTCAGCCCGATGATCAGGCCTCTCTCGAAGTCCGCCAGTTGCGTATATCGATGTTTCTGGCATCTATCCACCATTCTTTTCACTTCGTACTCGTGCTTGCGTCGGCCGAATCTTCTCTTATTGATGGGGTGTCGACTACACGCCGATTTATAAGGTGGCTGGCTCATTATTCAAGCGCAGTCACGGGTGTATGGTCATGAGCAATCACACCAGATTTGGATCATTTGCATACCAACCCGCCCTCTGGCTATTTACATCATTTCGTGATTGTACCATGTTTTCTTCTTGGTGCGCAACTTTCGTTGTCCCTTGAGTGCATATGTAAAAGTGTTTTCTCTTTCTGTTGCCTTCTTCAACTTTGTCTCGACTTGATGTCTGATTGGCATGGGACGATTTATAGCCATTGATTTTGAAAAGGAGTTTTCGTGTCAGTTCTGCGTGTTGTGCATAAATACTTCTTGCGCCATTTTGAGGCGCTCACTTCCCATTTCTGACTTCTGAACATCCCTCTCGGGTTGTTCAACAATCAGAAATTGTCCTTTGCCCATTTGTTGTCCAGGCCTTTGCCCCTGTGATTTTTCCGCCCACCACAAATCTCGGGAGCTTGCTTTAACCGTCCGGTTCTTAGGGGGTCGTGGACGGATATTTCCATCCATTGAAATTTCTTCTATGGAAGTGTTACCCTGAGATGATCGGGGATGATCCGAGATGATCACAGATCGGGGATGATCAAAGGTCTGACGACGATTCCTATGAGGGATGACCCGAGGCCATGCCGTGTCACTTGCTGACAATGCCGGGTTGGATTCCTTGCCATGATAACATATACTTGGTTCGGGGACGTTTGTGCTAGCTGCCCTCATCTGAGAGGAGGAAACGATTCCTTGGTTGTGAACATAAGCGCTTTTCCGGGCTATGTGATCTGTGTGGCAATCTCTGGTGTGCCGGATCTATAATTTTTGTGGGGCGATAATTTTCGACAGGATCTCCGTTGTTTAGGTAGGAGACCCCCTCCCCATTCCCACTTCTCGGAGAATGATTTACTTCCGTATTGCGATAACGTCAGCATGGCTCAAGGTAAGCCTTATAATTTTCCTGTTTTCGGAACCCTGGTGATTCCCGGCAAGTCACACTGAATTACTACCTGATGAAGAACCTACTGGACGAACTGTGAGCCCAGCACAACCTTTCTTTGCAACTATTTGTGGATCACGAATAGAATTATATTTATTTCATTAATTACATTTAAAGGAAAATTAATTGCCTTCGATATTTATAGTTTATGAATCATTAAATTTATTTAAAGTCTATTTTCGAGAGGTCGACCCCATTTGACCATACCCAATATATTTATGAAAGTATTATTTAAAGTGCTTGCCACTGATATTTATTACGATATTGAATTACTAGTTTTAAGCTATGCGAAGGCTTGTGGCATTTTCATTAAGGCCCTTGTGCGCCAAGGTCCAGTGGGTGAAAGCTGATAAGGATTCAGCTGCTGTTTGATTTAACTCCATGCTTAATTACGACTCAATAATGTTTAATTTAACTTCAATTTATGGTGTATTTATTTGATTATCTTTGATGTTGATTTTACTAATATTTATTTCTGAAGAAGATGATTCTTCAAGGTAGGAGTTTAATTATTTAGGTGTTACTTGTTTTACTTCGTCTTCCGGTAGATCATCTTGGAGATTTATTTCTCTGGACAGGAGGGTGAACCCAAGTGAGTTATTATATATTTATATACGATCACGGGTTTGTAGGGGGTGGTTCTGGCGTTTGTTTCTAAATTTTAGGTCACGGTCCAGCGCTTTTACAAAGCCATGTGCTATCCATATCACATTTCATTTAATGTATAAGTTGGTATTTGAAATTTTTACATTAAAGCTCTTCCAAAGCAATGACAAGAAAATTGAAAAAAAAATCAAATATTAACTGCTTAAAATTCTGTTCAAAATTTTAAGATATTTTAAAAATTAGATCTAATACTCTACAAACATCTACATTAAATATTTTACTCGTGCACTGCCGGTTCATAGCCCATGCGAAAGATATCACCGCTTTTGGCGAATTTTTTGACGATCCGCTGCCTTCTTGAGAATATTTTGAAGAAACATTCACTTCAGTTAGGGGGAAGTAGACGCAGTTTAGAGAAATGAGTTATTAAAGGGATGTAATGGGTGGATTTCTATAGACGTACAACGTTATTCTAAAATGTGGCTTCTATAAAAATAAACTTAGAGACGTTAAAGTGCGAATGAAAGTGTATTTATATTATAACTATAATACTATATATATCATACTAGTAATATCATAATAACTATATATTCATGTCATAATACTTATTCATATCATGCTAATTCTTGTGTTTCATATTACTGGTCAGAGAAAGTACTGTTTTCCTGAGAATTTTTAAATTCAAGATTTCGACAGATATACACGTTTTAAGAACTTGAATTATTCGATACTTTCGAATTTTGCAGCATTATATCTTATAGAAAACCCTGATCATTTTTTAAGCAAATGGTGGTAGTATAGTGTAAACAAGGGGGGGGGACATTTAGGGACCTGAGTCGGCTGTCCCTAAAAGGTTTTCAAATTATTATTTTTTACATAATTTTCTTTGCCGTACCGTATTACCATCATTAGAGCAGTAGTCCATCAATTTTTACTACCCACTTTATAAAGGCTCCCCCTCCCCAAAAAATTTTGAAATAGCTCTCCTGAGTATATGTGAAAAATGATACTCTGATCTAGGATATGATTGCATAGAACGTTAAAAAGAGATATACTCGTATTAACACAGATAAGCTAATTGCTTTATCACAGGCAATCATCATTGCCTGTTGCCAAGCTGAACAAATTAATTTAAAGAATGCTTAAGAAACATTAAGAATAACTCCAGTACGAAAACTAAAGGCGATACATGTTTTTGCCTTCTGATGCTAATTAGAATGAAATAGACCAGAACACTGTGAAATATGGATGAATGAAACAGTCTAATGTAGATTCTCATTCCAGATGATTTCCTTTTAAATGCTCATAATTAAAAATTTACGAACATATTTTATGTTTTAACAAGTCCATTCAATTCTGTAAATCTGTACATAATTTTAATGCAAAAATTTACTTCCTAGGTAAAGTTTTCAGACAGTTCGTCCCATAATATAGATGCATGCACACAGTATTAGACAGATACTCTGTCAGCATTTATAATAAAAATTTAAAATGAATTATTTAACAAATTGCCAAATAACTCTTTATATTACATGTCACATTTGCATTATATTTAATGTCCTATTTGTCTCATTAGAGGACATTCATAGCAACAATGAGCCCAGCTTCTAACATTTAAAATTAAAATGTAACATTTATTTACGTATTTATTTAGCAATTGTTAAAATTGTATATCATTCCATAAAGATAAATTTCAATTTTATTTTAAATTACATTTTTTAATTGATCGTTTTCATTGTTCTGTTTAACACACCTTATTCCTATATTTCCGAAATCTTACGTAAAATTAATTTATTGACTGACATAAGTATTTTTCACGAGTTCAATATTTCAGAGTGTTAAATGTAAGAAATACATTGTCATAAATTCTGCTATACTCAAATCCCTCAGTACAAAATATAAACACATCCAGTGCGGAAATATCTTTTGCAACAATTTCATTCTAGGTGTATAAAATATCACTTCTCACCAAACGATAAACCATGCTTTAGAAAATTTTAATTATTATTTATTCATGAACTCAATTTGCATTTTCGTAAACTTTAGAGAGAGAGATGCAATTAAGCTTCAGATGTTTGTCTTCCGTACGATGCAGTTATCAGCATTGAAAAATTGAACGATATGATATATACTGACTAAATATAATATTTTGGATTATATGGGCGTTTCAAATAATATATCAAAATAAATTGCTGTGAAACCGCGAGGTATACAGATTGAAAATTACGATGAAGTTGTTTTGATGCTAATGAGCGGTTAGTGCGTGTAATAGCTAATTAGATTTGCATTTGCAGCCTAAAGTAAATTTTGAATTATTAGATAACCAAGGTGAAATATTTTCTTGCCCACGGTTGAATAACATTTAAATTTGGATAACAAGCAATAGACATAGTAATTGAAACCGTTGTGATGTGAATAACATCTCTGGTTGGGGGTGTCTTTGGCGGAGAAACAGAAAGTTACGAAAAATGTAAACATTTTGGACGCTTTTACCTCCCAAACCTAATAAATCAAAATGTAAATAATTTTTCTTATCTTATTGAAAATAGGGTCCAGATTATGAATATATAAAGTGAATTTCAATAATTTAATATTTTGTCCATTTTTTTCGAAAAACATTAAAAGTAGCTCTTGCAGCGAATGATTTTTCTTATTATTTTCCTAATTTTCACTCGAAATATACAGTAAACTGTAAAAAATAAACATTAGTAAACGACGAAAATGTTTATCAGAAAATTTAGCATTAAAATATATATTTATAATTAATAACAACTATTATAATTTTCAAGTAATCGTCTTGTGTTGAAGATGATTGAAAATTTTCTGTTTTGCGTATTTTAGTGCTTATACGAGTATCTAAATTACTAAATGAACTAATGAACAAAAAAAATGAACAAAATTATTTTAAATAATAAGAAATATTTATAGCGGTTTGAAAGTCCTACAAGTATATATAATTACATTTTGAATCAAGCTCTATTTAGAAAAAAACCCTTTAAAATGTATCTGTCCTAACGAGTCTTTTTTTTTCATACTTTCACTAAAAGTATCTTCGAATCTATAAAGAATAGATATAAATTATAAGTGACAAGAATATGTATGAGGAAATTATCTGTATTTATCTTTAAAACAAGTTCCTATAATTTTCGAGTAATCGCCTTTTCTAGCTGAAGAAGTACGAAAATTATGTTTTTCAAGTTTGTAATGCTTATATCTTAAAAACTAGAAGTGATAAATATAAACAAAAATCAAGAGTTTGTAGCACTTTGAAAGTCCTATAAGTGTATATAATCAGATTTTGCATCGAGTTTTTTTTGTTTTTGGTTTTACACAAGTTGAGTTTTATTTTACAAAATGTTATTCACGCAAAACCATTTCGGTTCCATAAGACTGGATCAACCGTCGATTTTTATTACCTTATTGATGAAACCAGGAGTAAACTCTGCTGTAATCATCTACGCTCTTAATATGCGCGCAATCATGTGTGCGGTGTTCAACAAAGTTAATTTATTTTAAAATGAAAATATGTATAAATTTTGCATCATATTTTAAATAATACTGCGTTTCGCATTATACTCATTTCATTTTCTGTTGCCTTCGGAAATAACACGGGAATTGTTATTTCTTTTTTCTCGTTAGCAATTTCTAGAGGTTTTTTAATAAGTTTGCTTTTATACACTTCTTGGCCTAAAAAAAGTCATAGACATTAATATTTCACTTGACCACCTTTAGCACGTAAACTTAACAGGACCAGTTTTAGAGACAAATACCCGCTTAGAACACAAGCACGCTTATAATATTTAGCAGCGTTCATTGCTTGAATAGATGAAAGTATTCAAACTGAAAAAACTTCACATGGAGCTAAACCTTTCCTGGCTCCCAAAAATTTTTTATCATACATGAAAAAGAATTATAAATGAAAAAGAATGGAATATTAGGAAAAATGAAAAGTACTTCCGAAACCATGTATGCTTTCAAGGGCCATACCTGTTTCGGTAATACTGAACGTCTATGTTTCTGTGTGCATAACTTTACATTGTATTACAAAACTTATGCACATGGCCCAATATATATGTAAATATATAATAGGTTATATACATATATATATATATATATATATATATATATATATGTGTGTGTGTGTGATTATATATATATATATAGATATAATAAAAATAAATATAAATATAAATAAATATAATAAGTCTAATTTGAAACATGAAGTCATATCCTGGTTCAAAAACAATACAGAGGAAAATAAAATAAAGGGGATATCAAAGGAAATATCTAACAAAAGGAAACCATTGCTACCATATAAGGCAAATTGATCTTAATATTAAATTATTAATAATATACACACACATATATATACGTATATATATATATATATATATATATATATATATATATATATATATATATATATATATATATATATATATATATATATATATATATATATATATATAAATATATATATAATCTTTAAAGATGGAATAATAACCAATACCAAGTAATTACGAAACATGAAAACAATAAAATCACCACAACAGTTAAACTACGGCTACCATGCTGAAGTAAGAGATGGACAGCATTGACTTTATTTAAAGATTAATTAGACAAGACATTTCATCAGGTCTGAACATCTAACCCTAATTAACCTAAACAAATGCTTGTTTCAGATATGACAATAGTAATTTACTATATATACCATAGAGCAGACTCATTAATAGAGGGAAAAAATTTGAAAAATTATTATTAAATCAAGTATTACCATGAACCATCCGGCAGAAATTCTGTATACACGTGCTGTACAGGTGAGCAGTTGAAAGGAAAGATCCTCCAGACGAACTTGTTTATTATTAAACAAAGCTTATTATAGCTAAGGGAAAACCTGTTTAGTGTCTTGGCATGAAAATCCACCTTGTAGGGCTAGTTAAAATTTAATGCATATGCAAAACAGTTCAGTCGACGTCGACATGCGCAAAGCACCGGCATACGTCGGAACGAGTATAAAACAGCCTCGAACGGCATGACCAGTTGAGATAGAATTTCGCAATTACTGTGGTATGCAGCGTTGTTAACAATCAGAAGGAACGAAAGATGTAACAAAGATGCCAACTGGACATGCTTTTGAAGGGACGATTTATTGGAATGCTGGAATCCGGTAGATCCCAAACCGAAGCTTTTCGAATTCTAAATGTGCCTCAGTGTGTGATCTCTAAACTGTAGTAGTGGTTCCAAACCACTGGAGATGTTACCGACGACCAGTACCAGGTCAGCCAAGGGTAACAACCGCTTGGCAAGACCGATATTGGTGATAACTGCTCGACGTCAGAGGAACCGTTCTGCCAGACATCTGGGTTCAGCCCTGACAGCCACCGCAGGAGTCACTGTTTCGAGACAAACTCTTTATAGGAGACTCAGACAAGCCGGTTACTATGCCAGACGACCAGCAGTTTACATCTCCCTGGGGTCTGCATAGGAACGCACGCGTTTATAATGGAGTTTGGAACATCGGCAGTGGAGTGAACAACAGTGGGGCAATGTCATGTTCAGTGACGTATCCAGGTTTAGTCTGCAAACTGATTCTCGTCGTACCACGATCTGGTGAGAGCGTGGAACGCGTCTTCACCCGGGAAACATCACGGAAAGACATCGTTTTCCTTTTGGGGGAGTCATGGTCTGGGCAGGCATCATGATGGACAACCGGACAGCCCTCCACACCCTTGACACCGGGTCGATTACCGGTCAAAGGTACGAAGACGAAGTCCTTGAGCCTACCGTTCAATTGTTTCGAGGTGCTGTTGGTCCTGATTTCATATTCATGGATGATAACGCGCCACCTGACCGTGCGGCCTTGGTCGACGACTTCCTTCAAACTGGAGATATACAGCACATGCAGTGGCCTGTCAACTCTCCTGATCTGAATCCAATAGAGCATGTGTGGGATATACACGCGAGACATTTTATAACCCTCCGCTACCCACCTACTCCCATTTCCCTCCTACTTTAGAGTACAAAATGTAGGAATTCCATGAAGATAAATCCACTAAATGCAAAAAGATCTTCTTATAATACTTCTTTCCTCGTTTACTTAGTGTACAATAATCAGCTAAATGATTATCAACACCACCCATTTTGTCATTATTTTTGTCATTCCACCCATTTTGACATTGGATTTGTGTCATTCCAGAACGAAATTTAACAACTTGCCAATCGGTGCAGGAATACTCATTCATCCCTGAATTACCTTCCAACCGCGTTAAACCTAATTGATATAAATCATATAAAAAAAAATTATATCCGGAGTTTTCTCGGGATAATATTTATTTGCGAAATATACGAACACGAGCTAAATCGGGATAATCAATAAAGCGGTTAAAGTTGAAAGCCTCACCTGGGCTCTAAATTCTCTGACCATCTCGACAATTACTTTCTCTCTGAAAAAAAAATCCTTTAAAATCTGACTTCCGCTTACTTCTTTTTTAATTGGCCTTTGGCCATTATAGCATTGCTTAGGGCGCTCACTGTTTGTGAAATTGACCCCTTTGGGCTATCCGTTACGACCCAGCCCTGCGTAGCATTTGGTACTCAAGGGAAATAATTGAAAGGCGCCTATTCCTTTTTTAGAAACCTATCCGCCACTCTTTTACAAAATGCAGGATCCCCCGAGGATTGCAAGGATTCAGGTTACATCCGGCTGCTCAAATGCAGGTATCCGGTTGAGCACCAAGACTCAAGCTTGAGACATAAGCATTTATTGTACTTGTAGAACTTAGAGGGTTACATTTACATTTCCTGATGCAATATCAGAAAATATTGGAGTATGGTAAAGAGTTTTTTGATAATATACTTCCCTTTGCCCATCGAACCAAAAACAAATTGAACAAAATGCATCATAGGCTCGAGACTGTTATATAGATACAAGGGGGAGTGGGGGTGCACCTCGCGTTCGTTTTGTTTGGAAACAGACTTACCGTAGGGGTCACTTTCGCCTGTCATAACATTATCTATAGCAAAAAGACCCACAATAATACAATATTAAAGTCAATAAAATATAATATTAACTACGTACATGAAGTTGAGGTGCAGAATATTTTTCAATTCATCTAGTGTAAAATATACTATACGAGTATATTGCCCACTATCCAAACACAAAAACCAAAATGTTAATATCTGTGTGTGGCAATATAAATTATAAAGAGTTAGCGAGGTTTAAGTTAAACAATATAATTTATATTAATATTAATTGTTTATTAAGCATTAAAACATGGCCGTTGATCTCATAAAGTGGAATTTAACATTTAAAGTACATTACTCGTCGTTGTGCCGCAATAACCCTCCAATTATTTTGCTTATGTGTAAGTCCTGAAAAGAATTCATTAATCATTATAAAAAGATTAGCCGATTTAACTTTAACAATATAATTTATTTACAACATCAATTTATCACTAACAACAATTTATCATAATTAACAACTATCATTTAATTACTCTAGTAATGGGAGATATGTGACCAGAAATAGTTAGATTTCTAAAGTGTCTGGGACCTGAGAACGTGAGGACATACCTTCAAGTTTAATCTTGGGCTTGTTTAAACACTGAGGCTTGCATCAGTTTTATTGTTGCAATTACGGCCATAACTCTCATTGGCTCATTGTCTTCCGTCTATTCCAGACTCTGCATCTCCAACAGCAACTTTCATTTTTCTATAACTCAACTCTGCAACCGTATGTGTATTTGCATCTACACTCCTTGTATATGTCTAACTGCTACCAAATTTTGTATCAGACTCGCCGCAACAACATTTCGTATCAAACATGCTGCAACAACACTTCGTATAAGACTCACTGCAACAACATTTCGTATAAGACTCCTTGACTTGTGGTTCCTTCGGCGGGGGAGGGGAGGTAGCTCCGCCCTTCTTCCCCTAGGCGCTCATTGGTTCCTCTGAACCCAATGGCATCACTTCACATATATCAATGCCCCTTTTAGCCCCTGTGGCCTGGAACACCCAAATTTATAGCATTTGACCTAAAAGTTCACACTGTTGTAAACTCCGGCGCCAGCCAGACTATAACCTTTGTTAGCCGTTCTAGGCACCATAAATATTGCAATAAAAATGTCTCATGTGAGGACATATTCTGGCCTAACACTGTGTATAACATTTGCATCACTGACGGGCATACCGAAGTTTTCAGGTTGTGTGCTTTATTCTCCAATCGATGTTACTGTACGGTGTAGGTGATTTAGTAAACACAAGCAGATAATTTTGTCCGAACTATGTCCGTGTTTGTTTCTTGTTCAAAATCTCTACAGTTCTACAGGGTTCTGTGTTCCCATGCAGCTATGTATTTGTAAATGCGATAGTTCTTTAAAATGTGATAAACTGTTTGTATCTGTGTTTAAAGCATATATGTGCAAAATCATTAAATGTCTGGGTATGCTGATTGTCATTATGTATATGTTCATGGGAGACTATATGCAAGTAAATAATTTTATCAGTATCATCAGCTTACATAACTGTAAAAGTATATTCTGTAAGTCAGTAGAATGTTCAATTACATTGGTGATTTTTTTTTGTTCTGACACTAACTTTTGGGTTCTTTTAGTGCAAGAAAATTGAAGATTCGCAAGAATTGGACTTGAATATTGAGTGATATATTCCCATTCGAATAATATGAAAGTATTCAAACATACTTTATTTGCTACATTTTAATTAAAATTACAGCGAAACATTTCTCATAGCAGAGTAGCAGACCCCATTTTTTGGACTTAAACGGTGAAGCTACGACTTTTACCTTTTCATACCAATTTCTCCAAGACGTGACGTATGAAAAGGAGAATAAAAATATTCTGAAATCTATTCTGCTAGATGCCTGCTTGGACCCTAATTATTTTCCTTTCTAAAGACTCGGGGAAGGGCACGAGTAAGGTGCCGAACACCCTCCCCCCTCCCCTTCCAGCTCTCCTTCAATATAAGTTCTATCATATCATAAAACACTTTTTTCTCGCTCTTTTACTAGAAGTTTAAAGGTTGTATTTTATCCTCACATGGGTACTTTTCGGCCGCCCACATAGTTGCTCAAGTCCCCGGAGAAGTCGGTCGGTCTGGGTCTTCAACGTGGGTACTTCTCCATTCCCTATTCTTGAGTCCTTGAATCCTCGAAAGACGTCACAATCCGGCTGCGAATCACAGACACTGCTTATGGTTAAAGCGGAATGACTGTCAGTTTGAAAGTTTCTCAAGAGACTATCTGGAGACTGCGGTTCCGCCTTGTCGATGTTCCTCAAACTCAGTTCACCTGCAGTAAACCATATGCAAGTTCGACTCTCACTTCTGGAAATTTTTAGTATCGACCACTGGACCGAACCTAAGAGACCCGTATTTTCAAATTGTCTCCCAAAGTGGACGAAATGGAGGAGGCTATAAAGTCCTCAAACTTAGATATAGATTCTAGCTTGAGAAAGTCCAATTCAGCCCCACTACAGTTAATTTTAATATAAAAATTTTAAATCACCTCTCTGAAACGCAGTGTCAGCGTTGTTGTTGTTGATGTTGTTGAAACCCAGACCGTCCGACCTACCAGAAAGGTGTACTACGTGTCAAAGCACTAAATGTAACCCCATGGACTAAAAAAACTCATGTATACTAATTTGAAAATGCAAAATCCAAATAAAAAATCCGATTTTCAAATTATACATTGGATCTGGAGAAATAGCCTCTGAAATTTAGATCTTTTTTATATTTTTCTACATATAAACCCAAGCAGAAGGCGTTGCCATAACATGATGCAATTGCATGGTCATGAGACTAGAAGGTAAACTGTATTGAGCTCATGGAGTTGGAGATGAGACCATCTCCATGATTCAGCTGAAGAGGAAAGTTAATATCCCAACTTAAAACTTCAGAACCATGGAGTTAGAGAGACTTTCTACCTTCTTTTTCTCCAAATTCGTGTTTTAAACAATGCAATTAATATTTATAGATAAATTTGTTGCAGCTGAATTGTATGATCCATGGAGTTAGAGGGAGTTAGAGCCCATGCTAATATCAGAAATTGAAAACTTTAAATAAATGTTTGTGGTATTAAACATAATAAATTCGTTTATTAGAGAGTCTAGGGGAAAGTAAATTAATTACGTTATGGGATAGGATAGTATGTATGTTTTGATAGGTAATCGTATAAGAAATAGTAATATTGAGTGGGAGGAGTGTATGACTCCTATGTGTCTGTGGATATCAGGAGCGAATGGGAGGGTCGGTGGGAGTTAATGTCCGTCGGTTATTATTTTCCATGTATGGCTTTTGTGTACTTAGTTGGGATCAATCCATGTAACCAAATTATTTGCTCGTTATCGAACAAACTTAAATTCGATTTGACTTACGAAATTATAAAATGAAAGAAATGTCTAAAATAATGTTTATTTTGCATTCACATTTCATTACCCTTATTTACTAAGAATATAGTTCTCCAGTTTAATACTTGCGAATAATTTCCTCTGTATATTTAGAAGTTTGAGAAAATAGAAGACTGTAATTTTTTTTACACAATAGGTGCTTACACATACCATTGGGCCCTACCACTTTCCGTAATTACCGGTAGAAATTCAACGAAGAAAGAAAATTGCGAAGCATGTAGAGTTAAAGAGAGTTTATTCTCCTGAAAAGAAGCTGCTAGTGTACAGATAGCAATGGTGTTGAAATAATACGACAGAATCACTTTATTTTGCTTATTTTGGGTCGTGTAACTGCTTAGAATATCCTGCTGAATGTGGTTTTATAACATTCTCTTACACTTCACTGCTTCTTTCTTTTTAACAGTATATATATACTGTTATCGCTCTCTCTCTCTCTATATATATATATACATTATATATATATATATATATATATATATATATATATATATATATATATATATATATATATATATATATATATAATATATATATATATATATATATATATATATATATATAATATATATATATATATATATATATAATATATATATATGATATATATAGATATACTATATTATATATATATATATATATATATATATATATATATATATAAACAGAGAGAGAGATAGCAACAAACAATAAGTGATGTTTATTGCAACATGATGCACCTATACACTGAGCGATAACACCGTCTGATCAACAAGTTGTAGGACCACCGTCGACGGCGATACAGGCAGCAACACGTCTAGGTACAGGATCAATGACAATGCGGATGGTGTCTTGAGGCTTAGCTGCCCATTCCCTGTCAACCATTTGCCAGTGCTCGTCTTCTGAACTCTGCAATGGCAGCGAACGCAAGCGACGTCCAATCATGCCCAAGACGTGTTCGATTGGTGAGAGATCAAGGGAGACTGGCGACCAAGGAGACACAAGGAAGCACTGGTGGACAAGGCAGGGGCATGTTGGCTGATGCGTACCTGTGTGATCGGGCGTTATCCTTCTGGTAAATGGCATTGGGCATCCCCTGAAGGAAGGGTAGTGTCACCGGCTACAGCACATCATCCACACATCGTTGAGACTTCATAGTGCCCTCAATACAGACCAGAGGTGACCTGCTATCGTAAGCGATGGCACCCCAAACCATGATGCCGCGTTGTCGCGAGGTTTGGCGTTCTACAGATGCGGCCGGATTGGACCGATCACCACTTCGGCGCCAGACTCGCATGTGATGACTGTCATTGCTGAAACAGAAACGTGACTCGTCTCAGAACACGACCCTGTGCCATTCCGCCTTACACGTGGCTCTTTCCCGACACCATTGCAAACGGAGGCGTCTGTGCTGCTCGGTCAACAGCAATCTTCTTAACGGGTACCATGAGTACAGGTCGCCGGCGACCAATCTGTGGATAATGATACTGGTTGATATGGGGGCTGTGGCGTGGCTCCGCTGAAATCTTACAATTACACATTGGCCGTTAATCGTATTTCTGCACGCCACTTGCTCGATTACCGAGCATATCTCCAGGTTCTGATTAATTAGAAAATGCATCACGAGAACACACAATAAATACTCATTAAAAGTTAATAAAGCTTTTATTTTAAAATACTTATATTCAAAACATGTTACTTAAAAATTAAAAAACCACAAAATGTCATCTTAATTACATAGAACATATTTACATTCGCTAAGTAGGTATTGGATAATGATCGATCTGATCATTTCCCCCTCTCTAGTTAAATTAAATATCATAATAGCCCTCAAGTTAGGCAGTTAACTTCCTTATTAAATTCTAATTATATTCTCTGATACTCAGTCTGCAGTGGGAGAGGACAAAAGGACTTACCCCTTTTAGGTACGGCAAGAAAGGCATCGAGGTGGCACTCCTCCGTCGGTTATTAGACGACCCAGTCTTAACTCTGAAAATTACCAACTGACTTCCCTCTCCGCTCTTCTTCTCCTTCTCGGGACCTCGAACAGCCCCCTGGCCGGGCTCCATAGCTGACGCTTGGCCGCTATAGGTTCGAAAACCCATAAATTCAGTGACGCGGCCGGGCTCCCTCGAATCACTGGATTTGGCCCCTTCCAAAGGGTTGGCTAAAAATTGGGGGGCTCTAGCCCTCTTGCAGGTGTCCATTTTATTTAAAAATAAGATAGCGTCCTTTGCCATTTTCTCACCACTGCAGCTGGTCTCTTACTCATAGCCATGGAATGTCAACCGTTTCCAAAGAGAGAGAGGGGGGGGTAATACTTTCTAGAAGTGAAGTGGCGACAGGAAAATCCCATTACTGTCCCACGACAGGGGCATTAAGGATGTTTTGCTCATGCTGCAAAAAGGCGACGGAAGTGGCCTAAGGTGGCGCTAACGCTTGCCGGCGGATGAGTCGGTCCACGCATGCTGACGTCGCTCTGGCACCGGCACTAGCTACCGGCACCCCTCAAATGTGCCACATTCCCTTGTTCCAACCATCTTCGCCACAGCCGGTGCACAATGGATGCGTGTAAGTGGCTGTCCACCTACATATTTAGAGATTTGACTTATGGACCAACCTGCCCTGCTGAGTCCGACCACCATACCACTAGTGAATTCGTCTGTCTGCTGGAACTGCCTCGTTGGCGGTGACCTGGAATTCTCTGCTTCTACACGTTTCCTCTGAGACAAAAAAAATGCAAAATGATTTCCCTGACAGTCTGAGCGGGCCAATTCTGCAGATTCCTTCCCTTATATCTCACTCAATGTGTGCAGGACAGTTGCGCATTTCGCTTCATATACATAACTCGATGAGCTGCGTCTACAGTGCAATTTGCATATTTTTCTGCCCACTCCTTCTTGATGTCTCATTTTCACTGTCACGTAGTGTATAATGAAAAAAATATGTAAATTTGAATGGATGGCACTGGGTAGAACCTATGTGGATGTTATTTGTCAAGGAGCTTTACATCCCCAGAGGTTCCAAATGTGTTTTATATTATGATACAACCACGTGTTTGAAATATCATAAAAAGATCCGACACATCGTAAAATAGAAATAATAATGGAAATAATAAGAGAAAAAATGGAAAGGGGGGAATGATAGTACAAAAAACTAAATACAGCAATATTTAACACATTAATTAATATGAATGCTATTAGAAAACAAATTCATACATATGAACATTTTCATTCTTATCGCCGAATATTGCAATGAACTAGTACAAGAAAAATACTCGATGGAATTATAGAGAGCGCCATCAAATGAGTATTTTTGTAAATAATCTTGAAGAAGATTGGAAGTATATATTGGAAGTATATGTACAAAAGGATATTGTTGTCATTAAAAAGATGCCTTAAGCGATAATTAACATATATATATATATAATGTAAGATTTATATAGTGATAATTAACAAAATTATCTGGATAGGACTCAACCTTATAGTATTATAATAAATCGTCTACTAAATTGTGTATTTTCGCATAACCTAAAAATCCTATGAAATTGATTAATTAAAATATTTTTGTATGCTTGCTTACTCATTTACAAGTTAAAATTGATAATCTTGTGAATTTTAAATGGAAAGCTTTTACTTTCGTCAAAAATGAAACGTCACTATCAAGAGAGAGGTAAATCTGAAAAATTAACACTTGATGAGATGTTGCTTTCATTTGATATAAGTGATAGATTTGTGGGATAACAATCGAAATCTATAACAGTTGATGAGGGAGCTGTCTTAATAATAATGACATCCTCAATATAGAGATAGAAAGTATATGCAGAGTTTATTAAATTTGACTCGTAAAAGCAAAGATATATATTTACTAGAGCAAAACTAGCACATCCAACCTGAGAAACACCATTTACATATAAATTTTATTGTCTTGCATCAAGTAATTATTAAAAAGAACACACTTAAAAGGGTAATTTACGTATGATTGATCAATATCCAAATATTGTCTATAATAAAAGAGTTAACTAAATCTCAAATTACTTTATATAGATCTTTTATGTCCATATTGTTAAATAAAAAAATTAAAATCATAAGTTTGAAATCCCAATATATTTATAGCTCCTAACTTTTGAATTAAATGATAACTGTTATTAATAATATGAGATGACGAATTATCAACAATATTTAAAGTAATTTTATTGAGAATGGCCAATAGAGATTTAGTAGCAACTGTTGCATATGATTTATATCCAATATTCAGAGATCTAAAAGGGTTTTATGAAATTTTGGGATCACAACAATATAAGGAAAGCTTAGACTGTTGAACGGTAAATTCAATAGTTTATGAAATGCAATAATTTTTTAGATATAGTTCTTGTTTAAGAATCAATGCATTTAAATGTAATATTATAATTTAGAAAGTCATTTAAAATTTGTCTATAATGTTATTAAACTAAGATATGACATATATTTCATGTTCTTTATTATCTTCCTTATCTAAATATATATATATATATATATATATATATATATATATATATATATATATATATATATATATATATATATATATATATATATATTTATTTATTTATTTATTTATACGTAGCTATTTTATATTTTAATTTGTGGTTATATTAGTTACAGTTACAACTTATCGCTTATCTATTATTGGTATATATATATACACACACACACACACACATATATATATATATATATCTATATATATATATATATATATATATATATATCGTATGCACATTCTCAGTTTTTAACAAATTTTCTTCAAATTTGGTATGATTATTATTTATATCACTGCGGGTAAATCCGTCATTTGTTAAGTTTCTGGGACTAGGAGTTATTAATATTGTTACGACATATCCTTTCAAATCGTGGTTGTACTCACATAATTCAAATATGGGTCCGAATTTCAGAATAACTAATGTTTTTACTTAAAAGTACTAATAAGCGTAAATAGGAACAATTTCCAACTTATGACACTATAGCTAAATCGCGAAACAGCTGTCAAGTGCAATAAAACAGCCATCAAATGCTCAACTAATCTATGAAATAGCGATGACTATTATCAATACACTCTCACAGTTCAATTTGATTCATATTACGTGAACTCTGTCCAACAAATAAATGATGGATTCATTTTATATTCCGCATTAAAATTAAAAAAAAGGATGGTATATTCGAAAATAATGGAAAAATCGATAAAGTTTCAGTGCCTTCCAATATTTATATAAGTCGCCAAGGTGGCGGTATTTCTTCAAATCTGGCAGCAAGGCCATGAAATATGTCTGTAAAGTCAGACAACCTTTTCCTTCACGTAGCAATGGTTGTCAGTAAAAAAATACACTCATGCATATGAGACGTTCACACGGATATCAGAGAAAATTTAATTAATCTACTAAACACTTATTACAAAAATCTGATGTGGGCAGCACATGACTTTCCTTATATAATGCAATGAATTTACTACTTCTACAGTAAAAAAAGATTATTTTTATAGTAGTTATTTATATTCTTTCAATGATATTGAATTTTCGTCAATGAGTCCTCATTTTCCATGTCGTCATCATCAATGAGTCGTCATTGATTTAGCGTCATTTTTATCCATTTGGCGAGTTTTTCGTTAATTTAGCAACATTTAAATAATCGCCATGTTGGCGACAATCCACTAAATTCGTCGCCAAAATATCGCCAAGCATCATGGACGAAGAAATAAGTTATTCTTACAGCAGATAAATGACTATTAGCGTTCAAATACAAAAGTATTACTCAAAGTATATTTTTTCATGAATAGAACGAGTTAGATCCACGAGAATGTTGTCACCAAATTTATCGCATGGTATTACATATGGAAAGTGAACATGTTTCGCAATACGAAATATTTTTTTATTTTATATGACTTTTTGATAATTTTTTTGAAAGATGTGCAATATCTCCAGAACGGTTCATGTTAGCGTTCTAAAATTTATGTCAATCGTTTTCTAATGAAAAATTACATAAGAAATGTCTATTTGCGTAATTTTATTAGCCGTTTTGAATTTTTGACGAACTTTCACACAGACACACACATACTATCACACACACACACATCACTTTAAAAATGTTTGATCCGTGATCAGGGATGCTTGAAACGTGCTCTCCCATCGAAAACTCGAATTAGAATTTTCGACCCCGTCACAATACTTTCCTTATACATTGTGTATATAAGGAAAGTAAAAGTTAAATGAATATATATGTTATAAATATCCCTCATTGACATATCAATCCAAAAATACTTTATTTAACAACTTTCTGCAAGCAGCAAATTAGTGCACTGTGAACGTATATGATTTTTGCTCAATTTACATACAGTCTTCTCTTTACTGCCTTTACTTTCAAGATAAAATTCTAGACGTGGCGGGAAAAACCACCTAAGTCAAAAATTGCATTTTTTTTTATAACATATTCTGTTGAAGAAATGTATGATCTATGCTGTAGGAAAAGCACGTGCATCTGTTGGGCTTGTAAGGTGCCAATAAAATGAAACACCCTAAACAATCTACTAGATTTTGCTCCGAAGTCAATGAAGAAAAAGCAAATAAGTTATAAAAAGTTATTACTTTCCTTATATACATAATGTATAAGGAAAGTATTGTGACGGGGTCGAAAATTCGATATCGAGTTTTCGACGGGAGAGCACGTTTCAAGCATCCCTGATCACGAATCAAACATTTTTGAAGTGATGCCTGTGTGTGTGTGTGTGAAAGTGTGTGTGTGTGTGTGTATGTGTGTGTGTGTGTGTGTGTGTGTGTGTGTGTGTGTGTGTGTGTGTGTGTGTGTGTGTGTGTGTGTGTGTGTGTCGAGACGATAACTGACGAACGAATGGACCGATTCGAACCAAATTTGGTACAAAAATCACAATCCGTAAACACTGGAAGCTTATTGTTTTTGTACGCAATCGAATGTTCAGAACCCCCCTAAATTTTCGAATGAAATGTTGAAAAAATCGTCAAAAAATCAAAACCACTGATAAAGTTACGCAAATAGACATTTCTTATGTAATTTTTCATTAGAAAACGATTGACATAAATTTTAGAACGCTAACACGAGCCGTTCTCGAGATATTGCACATTTTTCTAAAAAATAATCAAAAAGTCATATAAAATAAAAAAAAAATATTTCCTATTGAAAAACATGTTTACTTTTTATGTATAATGCCATGCAATAAATTGGGTGACATCATTCTCGTGGATCTAGCTCGTTCCATTCATGAAAAAAAAAACTTTGAGTAATACTTTTGTATTTGAACGCCAATAGTCATTTATCTGGTGTAAGAATAACTTATTTCTTCGTCCATAATGCTTGGCGAGATTTTGGCGACGAATTTGGCGAAATGTCGCCAACTTGGCGACTTTTTGAAATGTTGCCAAATTAACAAAAATCTCGCCAAGTGGATAAAAATGACGCTAAATCAATGAAAATGACGACTAATTGTCGAAAATTCAATATCTTGGAAAGAATATTATTATCTACTATAAGAAAAACCTATTTTTTTTTACTGTAAAAGTAGTAAATTCATTACATTATATAAGGAAATTCATGTGTTGTCCACATCAAATTTTTTATATAGTGCTGACATAACACTTTATTTTAGTTTGGTGTCTCCAATTTAGAATAGTATGTTGTCACGGGGACAACTAATGGTGAAATTAGCCATTCACAAGAGTAAAAATATTTCAGATATGTTGTATTTCATTAAATACCTCTCTTAAGATTTAGCCAGAATAGAAACTACAGTTTTGAGAACAAGGCTCTTAACTAATGCAAATTATATGTATAAAAATAAAAATGTCTCTGTGGTGTCAGTGCTGTAGCCAGAAATGAAATGAATCTCTGCAAAAGAATAGGGGGTGGCAGAACAAATTTTTAATAGTAAAGCATTTTGAATTATATTAGATAAGATAAATAAAAATACCCTACTCCCGCGCTGTGGCAACGGTGTTGGTCTCAATAGCGTATAAAGTATAGTTAGCGGGAAAAATGTACTGATTGTGCTCGTTTTGATTGTGCAAATTTTGCATGTTCTCACTAAGAATGTGCTAAACGAAATCCCTAAATATTGAGACATACTGTAATTTATTTGCGGGGGTCTGCCAGGATGTATGCTGGTGTTAAATCAGCTGTTCTTAGCTACCTCTGAAACAGCTGATGCAATTAAAACGAGATTTCGTGGTAGTTTGATTAGTCTGTTTGGAAGAGGGAAAAATTTGTTTTTTACTGTCCTTATATACCATAATGTATAAAGAAAGTATTGTGACGAGGTCGAAAATTCGAATTCGAGTTTTCGACGGGAGAGCACGTTTCAAGCATCCCTGGTCACGAATCGAACATTTTTTATATGATGTCTGTGTGTGTGTGTGTGTGTGTGTGAAAGTATGTGTGTATGTAAAAGTATGTGTGTATGTGAAAGTATATGTGTGTCAGTGAGTCTGTGGAGGTGATATCTCATGAAGGAATGGAGCGATTCGAATGAAATTTGGTAAAGTCATTGCAATCCGCGGATACTGGAAGTCTGTTGTTTTTAAGCACAGTTGAATGTTCTGAATCTCTCTAAATTTCCGAATGAAATTTTGAAAAAATCATGAAAATATTAACAATTTTAATTAAGTTATGCAAATAGATATTTCTTATGTAATTTTTCCTTAGGAAACGGTTGACATAAACTTTAGAATGCTAGCATGAACCGTTCTCGAGATATTAAACATTTTTCAAATAAATTTTTCAATAAAATCCCATAAAGTACAAAAAATATTAACTGTTGAGAAACATGTTCACTTTCGTATGTAATATCATGCGATAAATTTGGTGACATCATTCACGTGGTTCTAGCTCGTTCCATTCATGAGAAAAGATACTTTGAGTAATACTTTTTTATTTGAACGTCAATAGTCATCTATTTGTTAAGAATAACTTAGTTCTGCGTCCATAACGCTTGGCGAGATTTTGACGACGAATTTGGTGAAATATCGCCAACTTAGGGACTTTTTAAATGTTGCTGAATTAACGAAAATATCGCCAAATGAATCAATTCTATTCCATGATTTCGACTTCAAAGGATCCAGACATTAATCCCTATATGATTAAAATTGATCCGGATGAACTACAAACGAAATTTGAGTTTCAGTTTTATATGTTTGAATTGTATATGTTTATATTTATATTCATTTTAAATTAGCTAATTAGTTTACAAAAAAGGTGCATTAATTTTTAATTTTATATTTAAACAATGTTCAGAAAAATCAGTTGAAACTGCAATTCGACGTTTTCATACTTTTTCACAAAATAGCTTTTATAAACTTTAAATGAACTTTTTCGCAAATTAGTCCTACGAAAACATTAAATAATAATAATAGTTTGGAAATAGAATGCACAATTCAATGGTGCATAATGACCGATTTTTTTATTAAACAATTACTTTTATCTATATTTGTAAACACATCACGTGGTGTTTAAAAAATAAATACTTAAGTAAGGAATAATAACTTATGCCTGTATGAGTCAACAAATTTGCCACAAACTTACTTCGGGAATAAACACTTAAGTCAGTATTTACCTAAAAATTAATTTTCCAAAATTACAATACAATGCATGCTTATTTAGCTTAGAAATGTATAATAAATACCATAAAAATTAAATGTGTATTTTGAAAACCAAAACCAAAAATTAAAAAAAAAACGATGTCTTGAAATTGCCATTATTTTCATTCGTTAATATCTCAACTTCCTTGTTCTTGTTTTTCCACCCAGCTCTAGAATAATCTGGTTTTACGTGGTTGTTCTTCATGTGGTGATATTTGGTTATTCATATCCCAAAATTGTATATTACAGCCTAAGTTTGAATCGCTAAGATTGTATTCAAATCAAATTTAATTATGATGAAAAAAGTAAAATGTAGTATTTACATGCACACTTGAGGTACACGCGGATTTGTATAATCAGAACCGCTCAAAATCTAATCAATAAATAACCCCTGCTGACTAAGCATAACCTAGAAAGAGATTAATTACATGGACGAGGGGCAGAAGCTACAAGGAAGTTTAAGACTTGCAAATAAAATTATTTTGCATGGGGGTGTACCTGGACCCAATGTGTTTGATTATGGGTGAATAAAAAGCATAGAATTAAATTTTCCATATTAATAGCATTGTGGCAACCGATCATTTTCTGAAACATTATTTGCAGAAAATTTGTATCATGTTGCTTAGCAACGGAATTAAATCAAATTTGCTTATTGATGTTTATTTAGTTAATACAATCTAAATAATAAGGAAATTGGTATAAAAATAAATGCCTTTAAGTGAAAGGTATATATGTTAACCTTATACGGTATTATATTTTTAATCAATTTCTATCAATTACGGTCTTGGGTAATAAGATTACGGGAATTTTTGATATTTTTAACTTATACTTTCAGTAATCTGAAATTATTTTCTTTGTTTTTTTCTGGCAAAAGTTTTTGAAACTTATATTTTTTATTGCTTTTAACTGATTTTTGAGACAGGATAAAGCTAGTACTTTAAGACATGTCTATAAAGGTAATTACTTTCCCTACATGCATAGTATAAATGTATAGTGAAAGTATTGTGAAGGGTTCGTAAAGTCAAATTCGAGTTCTCAATGGAAGAGCACGTTTCAAGCATCCCTGAACTCGAATCGAACGTTTTTGAGATGCTGTCTGTGTACGTGTATCCGTGTTTCTATGGAAGCTATATCTCCCAACTAAATAGAGTGTTTTGAACGTAATTTGGTAGGATTATTACGATCGTAAATACTGAAACCCTATTGACTTTAAACATGATCAAATGTTCGCAAAACATCAAATTATTAATTGAATTTTTGAAAATATCATAAAAAATCAGAACATTCAATAATGTTAAATAAATATTCACTCTACACGTATTTTGTATTCTAAAACGAGTAACACAAACATTAGGAGCTTACATTAGAAGAAACAGCTTGAACCGTTCACGAGATATTGCAAGTTTTTCAAGTAAATGTATCTAAAAATTACATATAAATAAATAGTAGTATTATCAAACATTTAATACTTGGAGACAAATAGGGAGTAATTCGACGAAATATTTCCAATCTAGCGACATTTTTAATATGGTTCCAAATTAACGAAATTGTCGGCATATTGACAAAAATGACACTAAAATTACGAAAACGACGTCAAATTAATGAATTATTAATTATCATATTTAATTATAATGGTAGAAGGTGGTAATACGGACCAATTATATATTTTAGGTGAAATAATTAATTTTAAATGTAAATATTGTATCAAAAATCATCAGCAGTGTTAGCAAATGTACCTCTTGTCATGTATTCCTTGCAAATAAGGGACAAAAAAGAAATATGTTGAAAGAGTAAAGCATTTTTAATGACATTACAAAATGTGAGTCTCTGATAATGGGTGATAATATGAAACATACATAAAAAAGCAACAAGAAACATATTGTAATTAAGTTATTTCAGAATATAGATGCACCGAAATTAAACAAAAATAAAGCGGTTTTAGGACGTATACAACCCTAAATAACAAGAAAGATCAATCATACATAAAGCATTGATTATGAAACACTTTCCAACTGAAATGCAGTGTTTTTAAATATCTCTAAAATGCGATACGTTCAGCAGTGATATTTTTTAAATTATCACAGTACTACAATAATTTATTTTACTTGAAAATTTAAAATTTTATCAAAAAGGGCAATGCTTTAAAATCATCTGCTTCTCTATGTAAAATCAATTAATATTTCATTCATATCACTTATGTTTCAGACTCCAGAGCCAAAACAATATTGCATTAGAAAAATACAACAATTCTTATACAACTCATCTTGCAATCATTTGTTTCGATTTGTTTACATTCTGCATACGTTAAAATTAGACTTCGTTGTAGAAATAATCAAAGTTTAGTCATCATTTAAAATCAAATATATTATAATTGCGGAGGTACAGCATTTAGGCACACAGATGATATGCAAAAATAAAGCGTTTTTAGGACGGATGCAATACTAAATATAAATATAAGCGTTCCTTAAAAATCACGATTTTCACTAAGCAAAAAAAAAATGGATGCCATATTTTATTTTGTAATGAGTCACATGATCTCTTCATATAATATGGGTGTAATTATTATTTCAATTTTTATTTTAGAAACTACTTAACATATTTCGATGAAATTTTTTTTACAGATTTTGCATGATAATTTGAATATTTTCTAAAATTTTCAAAGCAATTTGTGAACATCAACTACGTTTAAAAAATGTGTGAAAAATTGTGTACCATAGGGTTCAATGTATTTTATTTTTCAACCCGAGTTAAATTCAAAACTAATTAGGTGATATTATTCTTTTATATTCCCATATGTCCCACAGACCGTCTCAACAACATACTAAAATTTCACTTTGATAAAGTCATTTTTACGGCAGTTATCGTGTGAATAGGAAGACACACAGACATAATAAACGAAGTCACAAACACTTACATGTTGGAAAGTGTCAAAAACCTTATTTTTTTTTTAAATTAATAGACTTTCATTACTGAAACATATTTTTTATTCATGTGTAAAAAAAAATTAGACTACTTTAAAATGAAACTAAAAAATTGTCTTTAAAAATTCAGATGAATAGGCTCAAATTCAATTGAGGTGAAGTCATTCATAGACAGAAATTCCAAATGAAAATATCAGTTTCCCACCCACTACACAACACATGGGCCCATTTCTTACACATCGCACATTGTACCCAAAGTTCTTCAGATTTTGAGTTCTTAAATGCTTCGCCACAAATTAGACACTCTGCTTATTGTTTTCAGAAACTTCTTTTCCAACAGGTTCTGCTAGATTTGAGCCTCCAGAAGATAATCACCGTCGTTTTGCTTCATCACTAGCACTTTCTTAGTATTAATTTATCCTTTCGGGAAAAAAAAACTTTCATCTTTCCTTTTCACGCACTTGCTTCCTTCACCTATATGGGTCTGTTTTATCCTTTGCTGATTAATCATTGTTGTGCCTTTTATCTTGGGAGACTACATTGAAACACCTTGCTGCTTCATTAGTGTTTTAAATTTTCCCCGGACTGTTTTTATTGCATTTAACAAATCTTCTGGCTGACATTTCTGTCTCAGTCCTTTTCCCCCTCCCAACTCCTTTCTTGGCATAGCGACACCTGGAGAAGAAAAAGTTGTAAAATGGAATGGTTTATTTCATTTTACTATCCTACATCATTTTCCAAACGACTCAATGAATCTTAACTCTAAAAGTTTTCAAATAGCTCACCCATCCACTTTTAAGTTTTATCTTCCTCATCCGATATACTACAGATAATACGCTCGATTTATAAATAGAGAGAGAATTATTTTAATCTTATATTACAAAATGTTGGAATAGTTACAAAATACAACGTGTTCTCTTACAACCGTTATACAGAATCGAGTCGGCGTTGTATTTTATAACCATTATATAAGCTATATAAATAAAATGGAAAATCTGTCTGCCTGTCTGTTTGTCCAGTCATCACGGGAGAACAGCTGAACCGAATTTCATAAAATTTTGTGGTAGGCTGAAAATAGTCCCACTTAAAATTTAGTCTATGTTTGGAGTTTCTACGATCAGTGGTTCTCGAGATATTAGTAAAAAAAAAAATTTCGTTTGTCTCATTATCACGAAAGAACGGCTGAACCGAATTTGATGAAATTTTGTGAATAGCCTTGAAATAGCTCCCCATAAATTTAGCCCAAGTTTTGAGTATCTAAGACCAGGGGTTGTCGAGATATTAATGAAAAACGAAACTTCTCCCTAGGAGTTCTACTCTCTAACTCCGTGATTTATCCAAACGAAAAGCTTGAAAATCGTTTGAAAGGGAATTAAAACTTTATCTTTGAGTTTGGTGGGAGATTTTTTGCTCTAATTAGTCACTTTCTGAAAACATGAATTTCTTGAACCATGATTTAAATGAGAAATCTATCTGCATGGTTTATTTTCACAAGCTTTTACTGAACAAAAGTATAAAGAAATCAAAATGGCTATTTAATTTCGCAGTTTATGAGTAAGATTCTATCTTATATCATCTTGCTCAGAAACGCAATTAAATTAAATCTGTCTGTTAAATTTAATTATTATTTTTTTCGATTTGAATAATAAATAAATGGATATAAAATTATATTTTAGAAAAGAACGATTTGATTTTTCTTATAGTATTTTTGACTGGATAATATCAATTACGGTCTTCAGATTTAAACGTGATTATATTATTGATATTTTCGGGTATTATTGATTCAGGGATTATTGATATTTTCAAGTTATTATGTCATTGTTTAATTATGACAAAAATTGCTTAAACTCATATATTGTACGTTGTACGAGTAATCTTCTACAAATACACAGGAATATCTTCTAATCTACGAGAATATAAGTAGTACAGGTATATTGGCATATGTTTTGAGATATATTGGCATATATTGGAATCAATTACGACCTTCTGGTATAAAGATTACGGGGATTATAGTTTTTTTCAATTTATTATATCATCTCTTTTATTTTGGCAAAGGTTTTTGAGTCTCGTATTATAATACGGGTAACCTTCTAATGTACTAATATAGGTTATATCTTCTAATATTCGCGTATATAAGTAGTACGGGTCCTATACAATTTTAATTCCTTTATTTTGCATATATTGTTTCAATTCCTTTTTTCTTGTAAATTTGCTTACAAAAGGGACCAGGATGTTTTATTCTTCACATCTGCCCGTGAAGATAATGCTTCTTAGTGAGAACAGATATTCTTAAACTTCTGTAGGAGCAATAAATTTAATATTTTAACAGAATTTGCACATGATTGCGAATTATAAGTTTCTTTATATTATATACTCCTTACGAAGAACGGGTATGCTGCTAGTTATTTTATAAAACCATTCTGTTTTATAACTTTTTGTAAGGTAAAATTAAAAAAAATTTTATATATAAATCGCATATTTATAATTCGAACATATTATCTGTAGTGTGTCTGATAGGGATCTATAAAATCTATCTATAAAACGTATATAAAGTTATATCTATAAAGGGACTTCAGCGTTATACAGTCGCCAGCGCCCTCGCGTGATCTAAATGAAACATAATGGTTACTGTCCCATATTTACTGATAAATAGAAACAGTAGTTCTAGAATAATGTCCAGTTTCACGTTACCACCTTGTGTTATGTTACCATATTTTCTCCTACTATATTGTTTAGCAGATATTAGTATATTTTCAATTGTCAATATTTCCATTGTCAAGTTATATTTGCGCGAAATATAACTTAATTTGTTACTTCAAAATTATTTTACATGTTGTCATGGGAAAAAGCGCCAAAGTATTTTTCAACGTCAAAGCATTGTTCCGTGGATTTTGCATCATCATTATTTCGCATTGAAAGAAGTAAAATACTTGCAATATGTAGGAAAAGTCTTGTGTTGTCAACATCAAATTTATTTATTTATTTTTTCTTTTTGCAAAGCGAGAAGAAAGATTTCCATGCTTCTTTTTAAGAGAATAAAATTTAATAAATAAATGGTATTATATATATATATATATATACTAAATTATTATATCATTTACAGCCATGGAATATAAGATTATGGAAACGCTTTAGGGAAATGACTTTTTAAATTCATTCCGAACACGTTTAAATGATTTCTGTAGCCCGGTAAAATATGGTTCGGGAATAACTTTTGCTACCATTTCAGCATCTTCATATTATCGTGTATTTGCTATACTTTTGTACATTCATTTACAAACAGGACCGGGATGTTTTATTCTTCAGATTTGCCTACGGTTATACTTTTTATTTTTTATAGGGGAATTTAATTTATTAATGTAAGTGAGTGATTTTGAAAAGTGATATTGCGTTAAAAATTTTCACGTAGTTTAGATCACAGATAACGTCGGATATGCCTGTTAGTAATACGTATAATGTAGAAGTCCGCAGGAGCTAGAGTTTCAGAATTTTTACCGGCCACTCCCAACCCAGACAGACCACACCCACCCAGAAATTATGCAAAATTCAGATTTAGCCTTTCTGTTAAAATAGAAAGTGCATTTTTTATAAAACTCTGTAAACGAAATTACGTCATGTAATAAGACCACGAAATCCTAAACACACGAAGCCTATCTGTACCATTGGAAAGGAGATTCGAACTCGTGACTGACAGCTTGACACAGCACAATTTTGTTATCAGCACTGTAACTACTTGATACCCGTTGAAATTTAGAAGTTACCAAGTAAACTTAAAATTTAGAAATTGAATTTCTTAAATTTATTTCATTACTATGGGATACTATTCTCAATGTCATCTCAAAATAGCAGTCGATCGAAATCAATAATCGAACCCCGACATCCAAGACTGAGCTCAGTTAGGTTAGCTAATGCACCTTTCAGCCATGCGGCGAATTTCCTTAAATTACCTTACACATGGTATAAAATTGGTTGGTATCTAAAATAATAGAAGCAAACTGAAAAGCCAGTCTCGGTAGTTGACTTTTCTTCAAGTACTTTAATGACAAACAATTACACGTCAAATGCTCTGGGGCGCGGTAGCCCATTGGTTAGCGCGCTGGAGTTGCACACGGTAGGCCCGGGTTCGATTCCAGCCACTGCCAAAACAGCCGCCGTGTTCATGCGGAGTACGATCACGTTAAACATGTGGGTCCGAAAGTCCTTACGAGAGGTTGGTGGTAGGGGAAGTAGGCTACGGTCCCTGTGGATGCCTCCCCACTGGGTTCCGGTCTAAATTGGGTGACACTTCCTGACCGTCCAAACAGTTACCTTACACCTTTCTGGTAGGTCGGACGGTCTGGGTTTCAACAACAACAACGTCAAATGCTCTAACACTATTGAAGTATACGCTAAACGCAACAATGTATGGAGTTGCATTCAAATTGTATAAGAGTCGCAGGGTATGTTGTTGCTATTCAAAATATATTCAAAGTGGTGATAAAACATTAAAGAATTTTTTTTAATCGTTTGATTGGTTGTAATGATTAGTTACATCGTAAATATTGTTAATACTAACTATCAAAATCGCTTTCATAGCGCTTTATTTACAATACTCAGCTTTTAATGTACTCGGCATTGCCCGAAATTTAAGCAAAGATTCAATGAACTCATTCATTAAATTTTTCAAAAGATGACAGACCTTATGTTGGATAAATGAATCCCTGCTGTAAAATATGGGCAACGCTGATTGCAAAGTAAATTTTAATTAGTCGGACTTTTGCGGTTGTTATAGAAAACTGATATCTAAGGCCACTTTTCTTGGTTTCTCAGTTTCACAACATCCCTCATTTCTTCCCCCCCCCACACACACACACGATATCAATGATAAAAAACAATAGTTGCAACAGCTAATTTCGTTTACAACAGATAATTTAGGTTTAAAAATGACGTAATAGAAATTTATTTTCTAAGCGAGTTAAAAACAAGAAAAGGATGCTATCTTTCACTACATTGAAAAAATTACGTGCGCTTTTTGATGACATAACGATCTGATGAAATATGCAAAATAAGCTAATTACACTTTAAATTTGGTCTGAAAGAACACTCAAAATATTAATAATTCTTGAAACTGAAAACATTAATCAGAATATTTTCAATTTAACACCGTTTCAACATAAAAATATCAAATCACGACATAATCGTCTTTTACACTATTGATAGAGCCACCAATCTAAAATATAGCGAACTTTTAAAGTAATGGAAAAAGTTCCTGAGTGTCAGAGCGAAAGCTGCACTTAACGAAGTAAGCTATTCTTGCCTTCGAAGCCAGTCGACACTATTATTTTATGTTGTGTATAATGCTTTGCACGAAGTTATTTTAGTTTTTTTTTTTTACTTTAGCAGCAATTTGAGATGTACGCGTAATCAAAAGTTAATGTTTGTTTAATCAAAGTGCAATTGACAACGCAACTAAACAAAATAGCCACTGTACTGGAACAGGGCAGAATTTTGGACTATTAAATTTGTAATGTTTAAACTAATTCGAATTTTTAAAAAAAAAATTGCCGAGATACTTTCCTTCTAGAGTCGAGGTACTTCTGTACCAAATTCCATGGCGATGGGCCACTTACGCTTTCCAGTATGCGCCCAAAAATCAGATAGGCAAACGAATATCTTATTTTATAATTATGGATGGAAAAGTAAGATAAAGTGATCATCGTTATCAGCAATTCTTTTTATGCCCCAAATCACACGTAAATCCTTCAATCTAGATTTTCAGGATGCTCTGTTGCGTGCAGCTTTCTTCGCTTCGCTTCAGTTCACCCAACCAGCCTCTCATCTTTCAACATGCATCATTATCTGTCAAGACCAACCTCTGCTGCCCATGTAATAGCAACACTTTGGGTTCAATCTCAATGCGTGGCTTATAAACCTCCAAATTTTTATTTTTATTTCCTCATATATTACTGGGATTTTTGTTTTATTTAAAAATTCTTCATTTAAGATGGCATTTGCCAAAATACACTTATTAGGATTCTTAGATACTTATATTGCTAAGTAGACTTATTAATCTGTGTCATTGAAGGTTTCCATGTATCGGGTCCATACAGAAGAACTGCACGAATAAGAAAGTCATGTAAATAAGGTTTTACATTTGAAGTCATGCTTGCTGTTCTCCAAGTTTTGTTGAGATTTTTAAAACAGCTAAAAGCTTTAGCAATTATTTGCGTAATGATTTCATCAATATCATACTGTTTACTTAAAGTAGCACCCGGGTATGAAAAGTTTCAACATCCTCTATTGGCTCGATTTTAGTTTAATAGCCAATGTGATAGAACTTTGTGATTCTTGTTCAACATGCTCTTAAAAATGGTCACTTTAATATAAAATACATAAATACATTTGAAATGGAAGTAGAACAACACCAAGCAGTTGATATTATAAAATATCTTCAACGATAAGGTTTTAGAAAAAACTTCCATCATTGTTAGCTTTTGTTCCGTCTATTTTGGTCAATTCAGTGAGAAAAATTGGAACGTTCTTTTAAGAAATATTTGAAGGGTTTTAATTCTTAAATAGGGGGATCCGCTGCCTACTCGCTACGCTTTCCAACCTCCGTAACTCGCTTCGTGAGTTGGAAGGCTTCGTCTCCTACTCTCTGACGCTTACTAAGCTCTTCCGTACCGTCTGGAGGCGTATTACGCACATGGGTATTGTCCTTGTTAACTGAAATTTACTAGCCTCCCTAGAACTCGTTTCGCTAGCTATTCCAATCTGGGCGGCGCATATGACTACCTACGTGTCCCATGTTCGTTGACGCTCGCAGAATCCCGAATCTCCGCCCACCATTGGCTGCCACTCATTAACCCCGTAACTTGATTCATGAATCAGGAGGCATCGCCTCCTAATCGCTAACACTCTCAGAACCCCTGGGCTCCGCCCCTCCATTGGCTGCCGCCCATTCACCCCTGTAACTCGATTTGGTAGTCGGGAGGCTTCACTTCCTACTCGCTGACGCTCGCTCAGCTCGCGAACTCTTTCAATTCGAAAGGCGCATACGATCGTCTACCTGTCCCATGCTATCTGAAGCTCGCAAGACCCCGGCACTCCGACCTCCATTGACTGACACTCTTTAATCGCAGCTCGCTGCAGGCATTATATCTACGTGGGAGCTTTACCCCATTATTAGCTGACTCTCACCAACTCCCTTAGCTTCGCAAACAATGTCACAAAGCTCAGACCCCTAAATCCTTAAGCTCGCCAACTCCTAATATCGCTTCGTGAGTTGGGAGGCTTCGTCTTCTATTTCCGGGCACTCGTTGAGCCTGCATCGTGAATACTTTCGTGCAGCATGCTATCAAGAATGATAGCTTACTGTATTAGGAAGAAATGGCAAAATTTCATAACTGTTGATTTTGCTGTCCTTTGTTAACTGGTATTCCTCAGCCCTAGAAATCGTTTCGCGAGCTCTTTGAATTCGGACGGCGCACACGATTGCCTACGTATCCCATGCTCGCTAAAGCTCGTAAAACCCCTGGACCCCGCCCTCCATTGACTGCCACTCATTAATCGCAGCTCACCGCAGTCCTGATGTCCCCGTGGAAGCTTCGTCTCATTATTAGCTGACGATCACCAACTCCCTTAACTTCGCGAACAATGTCACCAAGCTCAACCCCCTAAATCGCTACGCTCGCCAACTCCGAATATCGCTTCGTGAGTTGGGAGGCTTCATCTCCTATTTCCTGTCGTTCGTTATATCCACACCGCGAATCTTTTCGTGCATCCTGCCATTAAGAACTATAGCTTACAGTATTAGGAAGAAAAGACAAAATTTCATAACTGTAGATTTTGCTGATTGTTCGTAAAACAGTTTCGTAATACGTGTTACGCTTTCAGTATAGAGATATTTACAACAATAAAGCATTTAATTGCTGTGGAATATAACAGTATAGCAATATAACCTGATGTTCATGACAACAATGGTTGCGAAACCCTCTCTTTGTTTGTCAAAATAAACGATAAGTCATATGATTGTTAACATTTCAAAATTTCATAAGTGCACTACTAACGTTGTAGTCATGTTTAGAAATAAATACCTAAACTTTAAAACTTTTTAATGCTTCAATAACTTAGTCCTCGCCCATTTTATAGTATTTTTGCCAGAAACCAATCAGAAAGAAGCTGGCAATCGTCTCGACCAATTAAATATTCGCATGTGGAGAAGAAATATTTTTACTTCAGAAGTGCATAAAAAATAGAATAACTTATTAATTAAATCGAAATTTAAAGAACGGGCTCCGTCCTGCGAAATTTCAAATATGTAGGTACATGCCAACAAAAATTGGAGGTGTTCCTATTACTAGTCTGTCCAGGACGCAAACTCGCAGCTCAAAAACTCTTCCTTTGACTTTGACATAAAACATTTCCTAAACCAAAATTTTAAAATGAGAAATAGTTTATATCAGTGTATTCCCCTAATATTCTCTACAAATGTACCAACTTTCAGATTTTTATGTGCTATAGATTTTACGGTAAGTGACAAAGAACCCTGAAAAACACGAAATTTGTCAAACAGCGGTGGCGGCGACGGTAGCAGCTACATTTTTTTAATATAGAGAGAAATTGAAGTAAGAGTCAGATTTAAAGACAAAATTAAATCAAAATTTAATTCAAATTTTTCTATTGTATAAGCAACAGCTATTCCACTTTAGGTATTTTAAAAATGCTAGGGGGCTCTGCTCGCTCAGCTCACTTCGGGTGGCTTAGTCTCCTACTCGCTGCGCTCGCTTCATATCTATCTTTCCTAAAAGTTATACTTTCAAAAATCTCTTTTCTATTCCTGCCTATTTTCCGCAGGAGGTAAAAGCAGGGATATTTCTTAGTCCAGGGAAACCAAAAACTGAATTCCTTCATCATGAGCTCGTTTCGCGGGCTAATTCACGCCAAACTAAAATTTAAATCGATAAACGATTTATTTCATCGTATTATCCTATTATTTCTCTATAAATGTACCAAATTTCATATTTTTGTATGCTGTAGTTTTTACGGTAAGTGACAGATAAATCGCTAGACGTGCAGATATGAAAAAAATAGTTCACTTCAGAAATGCATAAAAATTAAAATATCTCGAAAACTACATCGAAATTAAGAAAGAGGCTCGGTCCTGCAAAAATTCACCCATGTAGGTATCTGCCTGCAAACTTTCGTGGTCTTGCTATTGTTAGTCTATCCAGGACGCGAACTCGCAGCTCAAATATTTTGTATTTGATTTTGACATTGAATATTTCTTAAACTGCAATATATAGCAAAAAACGCTTTGTTTCAGCGTATTTCCCAAAGCTTTTTCTACAAGTGTATCGAATTTCATATTTTTATATGCAATAGTTTTTTTCAAAATGAAGCAAAGAATCTCGAGAAACGAGAAATTTGTCAAACAATGGTGGCGGCAGCGTCAACTATTACTTTCCTTATATACATAATGTATAAGGAAAGTATTGTGACGGGGTCGAAAATTCGAATTCGAGTTTTCGACGGGAGAGCACGTTTCAAGCATCCCTGATCACGAATCAAACATTTTTGAAATGATGTCTGTGTGTGTGTATGTGTGTGTGTGTGTGTGTGTGTGTGTGTGTGTGTGTGTGTGTGTGTGTGAAAGTATGTGTGTGTGTGTGTGTGTGTGTGTCAGTGAGTCTGTGGAGACGATAACTGACGAACGAATGGACCGATTCGAACCAAATTTGGTACAAAAATCACAATCCGTAAACACTGGAAGCCTATTGTTTTTATACGCGATCGAATGTTCAGAACCCCCCTAAATTTTCGAATGAAATTTCGAAAAAATCGTTAAAAAATCAAAACCGCTAATAAAGTTACGCAAATAGACATTTCTTATGTAATTTTTCATTAGAAAACGATTGGCATAAATTTTAGAGCGCTGAAATGAACCGTTCTCGAGATAATGTACATTTTTCAAAAAAATTATGAAAAAGTCACATAAAAAAAAATTCCTATTGAGAAACATGTTCACTTTTCATATGTAGTACCATGCGATAAATTGAGTGACATCATTCTCGTGGATCTAGCTCGTTCCATTCGTGAAAAAATATACTTTGAATAATACTTTTGTATTTGAACCCCAATAGTCATTTATCTGCTGTAAGAATAACTTTTTTCTTAGTGCATAACGCTTGGCGAGATTTTGTCGACGAATTTGGCGGGATGTCGCCAACTTGGCGACTTTTTTGAAATGTTGCCAAATTAATGAAAATCTCGCCAAATGGATAAAAATGATGCTAAATCAATGAAAATGACGACTAATTGAAAATTCAATATCTTGGAAAGAATATTAGTATCTACTATAAGAAAAACCTATTTTTTTACTGTAAAAGTAGTAAATTCATTACATTATATAAGGAAAGTCATGTGTTGCCCACATCAGATTTTTTTTTTTTAATATAGAGAGATAAAATGCTTTGAATATCGCAAAACTTGATATAACAAGTAGTCGTGCTGACGAAATGGAAATTTAACAGATATATGATAAAAAGTGCAGAAAGTGTAACATCTGAACAACAGAACAGCTATAAAATCGGCATGTTAAATCATGCCAGACTGGCGTCAAAGTTTAAGTTTAAATTGAACAATATATGTAGAAATTTTACCATCCCAGTGTTATTTTATGGGCCCACACACCAAACAATTAGAAACATATAATTTGAGTGTTTCTACCCACGGTATTTATGGATAAGGCAAAATATACCTTCCTCTTCCGTATTTCCTTCCGAAATCGAAGGTTATTCAAAATTGCGACTACGTTCTCCTCGGTAGAGACATTGTTCTACCATGAGCTCGAGCATTTTTATCTAATCCTCTAATTCCCTCAAAAGACTAATTTTCTGTTCCCTTTAAATTCTGTACTCTTCTGAGGTTAAAACTAGTACTTTTCCCTTTCACGAACTCCAAAAATCATTGAATTCCTTGAGCTCAGAAGGCAAAATGCACCAGAGTTTGATGACGAAAGGGCGTTGTATTGTTGCATTGTGAATGACAGCAGCCTTTAAGGCATTTATGACTTTATGAGCCTAAGCAACAAGTTCCAGATAATGGCAATAAACATGTCAAACAATGAAAACAATCAGACAGTCGCCAGTGGTTGACATTAAGTGAAAATAAATTTATGTGGAGTAATAAATAATTCTCACACGCATGATAAGGTCACGTGGTCCTGTGGACTTCAGCCTGTTACGCCCAGAGTATCTGCGACTAATAAGAGCTTCCTCACACAAACGCACCAGCCAATGGACACAAAGGGAAGAAACAGATTAGGACAAGCCAAGTCTTCGAACAAGGAATAAAGAGAATATTGCAAATGACTCGATGAAAAATTGGTGAGCAAAAATGGTTAAAAATGTTGAGGATGAACGAAAAAGAAAAGTCTTAAAAATCAAGGTGAGAATCAAGGCCACCCTGACCAAGGTGATTCCAGCAACAAATCCAACAATAAAGATGGCATCCACAACAGGTAGTCCCTTATTTAACATAAGGAATTCGAGTTTAGTCAAAATCAGCTTTTTATAAAATACAATTCTTCATCACACTCGCCTCTAAGTTAAATTGAGAATGAATACTAATTGTACAGTTGAAAATGAATTCAATTGTGAAATTATTAGTTGAAAATGTTAGTGAAAGGTATATGTTTGTTAAAATAAAGAATTATGTGAGGGAAATCATAGGTGTCTTTAATAAGTAGTCAATATAATTAATGCTTATCTTTTAGGAATTGGGTTTATTTACAGGTTGACGCGCCGGACTGCACATTAGGTTGGATATATGCTGGCCGCATGGCTTTTTACACACTTTTACGATACATTCAACTAAATTTAATTATTAAATACTATTGAAGTATTATTTTCACCAAATTTGGTGTATTTTCCCTCCTCTATTTTTTTAATCCAACACAGCGGATCTCAATGAGAATTAGAGTTACTACAGAATTGAAAAATGAGTTAGTAGACATAAAAAGTTGAAGGTGTTGGACAAGGAGAGTTGGTTATGAGATGACTAAGACCTTAATGGCTGATAAAACCTTTATAATGATGGAACCATGCCAATATTCTAAAATGAGTGCCATCTTTTACCACCTCGTCTTCTCAAAGTATCGCTTTTATCAAGCATACTTTTATTTTGATATTTTATAAAGAGTCTACAACAATGCATCTGTACTATTAAAACTTAAGACGAAATGCCAGCGTTCTTTTTCGCGAAACTTTATTAACAAAATTTTCTGGGTCTTATTATTTTTCTCAAAGTATTAAAAATGCATAATTCTTTTTTCGGGGGACATTCTAAATAGCTAACGAATTTCATAGAAACAGTGCTTTTATTTAACGCTAACAACAATTTTGGGGAGGCCGAATTGGCTGAGAAAAACCTAGATATTAACACATAGATAGATAGCACACAAGTTTGAATAGTGTAGCTAATTAAATGCTCATTTTTGAGCCATTTTCCAAAGAGGCCACTCGCTAATAATCAAAACTTGCAATGGAAACATTAAAGAGTTTCGCCTGTTTTTATATAGTTCGTTTCTTTTTATTTCTTTAGAGACATATGCTTCATTTAATGACGTTATCGAAAACTTTCCAATCTAGTTTTAAAGCGCTTGGAGGCATTAATTTAATTTCTTTCTTTAGAATGGCTCCCTGAGGTAAATAGCTGCATTTAATCATTTTGTTTCATTCTCAACTTTTTTCTCCTTTAACGGAAACTTCACGAAATAATGATCTCAATGAATACAGAAAAATGACGAAATTTATTTCAAGTATTTAGAAGCAGTTATTTTTCTATATAAAATAAATCATCACGGTTCAGCATTTAATCTGTTTCAATATATTTTGCAAATATGAATGTGTGTTAACTCTGTGGTTTTATTCTTTATAATTAAAACTTTTAGAAAATTGAAAATAATTTACAGTTCCACGGACATATGCACTTTGAAATGTAACCCATGTTTTTCCGCTTGCGTAAACAGTTCCAAAATACTATATGACACATTAGCAGGAGAAAAGAGAGGCTTACACACACACACATGCACAAGATGTACATAACTCACATTCACATTTCAAAGACTATACAGCAGAAACTATATATTAATTACTAAAAATCTTCACCAAAACACAGCAAGAAACAAAATAGTAAATATATCTATCACCTGTTTCAGGAGGACAAAAAAAAACAGCGTCCTCTTTCAGAGTGCAAATGAAGAGCAGTCGTGCTAATAAAGGTAAGTAGGCGTCTGTCAATTAAATAGCTGTATCACGTGACCCAAGAAGTGTGAAAAATAGAAAATGTGAAAAGATATATCCTAGGAGATGGAAAAGTAACAGCAGTAGGATTCAAGCACTGTGTTTTAAATGGTTTGAAATGCTCTGAATCTTTCTACTGTTCTTTTCTTCTTCCTAGGTTTCTTCGCCTATTTGTGTCTTGTTTGAGAACGATTTCCTTCCTAGGTCACATGATATAACTATTTATTAAAAGACGCGAGTTTACTTTTATTGATGTAGTTGCCCCCAAGACCTGCGTTAGGGCAAGGCAACCGCCTTGGATCTCTCGCTCTCCGAGGGCCCTCATTCAACTAACAATTAAACGCTATTCTTTTTTTTAAGGAAATTCAATTCTCAGAAATTCAATTCCCGAAAGCAACCATTTTAGAGGATGTGAGAGAACTTTTGTTTTTTGCCTTGTAAGGGTCTCGTACCATTTATTCGCCTTGGGCCTTGCGAGTTCTAGCGCCGGTCCTGGTTGTTCTGTCTCTGTGCACTAAAGTTGTTTTTAACCGCTGAAATTAGTTAATGCCGTTACTATTTTGTTTTATGCTACATTTTAACAAGGATTTCATTTTTAGGCTATTTTGTAGCATTTTGAGCGATTTATTTTAAGTATAAATTAATATACGCACAGCTCAAACTGCTGCTAAAGAATAAAACTATAAGAACTTCGTTAAAAGCAGCACACAATACAAATATAAACATACATATATACAGCACACAATACAATATATTTTGTATTGTCTGCTACTTTTAACTGCTTTATATTAATTTTATGTAAATTAATAGTTGTAGATAGAAGTGTGCACCCCCTAATAGTTTAACTGTTACGGTGACAAAGAACAGTCACATACAAAACTGTTGGTAATAGAGCTATATGAGATGACCATGTTACATTTTAGGTTGTCATCTTTCATCTCTGCGCAATTCACAATAAATGTACAGCACATGCGTAGATTCCAGCTCATTTTATTTTGATACTTTAGAGGAATAAAACTCAATTATGAATCTGTTCCAATAATATTCACTGTACTTAAATAATTTTTTCTGATTTATCTGAAAGAATAAGGATTACAGGATGTAAGACATTAGATAAAACCCGAAAAAATATAAGCATTTACATGCTAAAAATAATATGCCCAGTTCAAATGCATCAAATTTTGTCTATAGATCATATATCAATTATTGAGCGAGAGATGTGCACAGAGATAAAATTTCATTTTGGACAATGTGAATACATTTAGGTTCAGACGGTAAGGAAGATTTTTTTTCTCTTTACCCAATCCGTCCGACTTACCCGAAACTGTCAGATATCTGTTCCAGGCGGCTGGGAAAGTCCCACAAAATTTAGACCGAAACCCAAGGATATTGAACATGGAATTGGCAACAAGCGGGACTATAGCGTCATTCCCCTAACTTTTTACCAATTGGTTATTCATTGCACATGGTAAAATTCTCACCGTTGAATTTTCATATTGAATTCTCACATATTAGAACTTACGATGATTCGGATCACATGCTTTAGATTACGATGATTAGATTAGATTACGATGATTTTATTAGATTACGATGATTTTTGGATCATGCGCTTCCTTCGAGCATCTCCATTTGAGTGTTCTCCGGATCTTAAGTTTGCTTTTAGCAAAACTTTTTAGTAGGCGAGGTTTTGAAGCCCCCTTCTGTCACACTGATTCGTTTGCCAATGAAATGCCCTATCATTGGTTGCTAATGTTAATTTGTGATTCATCGCTTTCATACATATGCCTTTGGATTGTCTGGTAGTTGGATCTAATGAAATCTGCAGTGCCCCCTCCAATAAGTAACATATCATATGAAACATGATATGTTACTTATTGGAAGGGATATAAGTAACATATCATATAGTAACATATCATATGAAACATAATATGTTACTTATTGGGTTACTCTCCAATAAGTAGCATATCATATGAAATCTGTTCAATTTACTCTGGAACTAGGATCCAGTTATTCATTCATATTTTAATATATCTTTATGATTTTACCATACTTTAATTATTCTTCGTATCCACTGTAGGCAAAAATACTTTACCTACACCCTGCACACACAAAATCCTGGTATGTACATCCATGGTATGTACTTCAATGCAATTAATCATGATATGTACAACAATCCTGGTGTCTACTTAATCACACCAACTTAATTTGTGACTACCTGTCCATTTCTTAACCTCTAGACAGTTGCTTCAAAACATAGAGAGCAGGGTATTGCTCACCTATTCTGAGTACCTACCTAAGCAGACAGTTGTAATCTAGAAATTTTTATAAATCTGAAAATACGCCCATTACGAAATAAGACGATGAAGCTCGGGGTTATATCTTTATTCAAGGTTTTATCAAAGTACTAGTATGTTAACCTGTCAAGAACAGGGAAAATAACACTCTAAAAAACCAAGTTACAACATTTTTAATAAGTTTTTTTATTATTTAACAATATATGGCGATTAGCTTTAAAAATAATCGTCTTAATCGAAAATTGACAGTTCAGTAGTCGAAACTATAAATGTCCCAAGTATCAAACTTTAAGGTCAGGACAGCTTCTGGAGATTCTGTTAGACCTCTTGTCTAATTTTATCAGAAACTGGGAGAATATTGAAATCCAACTTTACTAAACCCTGTTCAGTGAATGGTACTGTTAGTGTGCAGCGATTCAGTCTACTAGTTCACCGAAATAATTTTTGACACCGAAATAGTTATAATAAGTATTTATTTTTATTTTGCTTTAAGTCCATTCAATGTAAATTGGACACATTTAGCGTTTTCTAAAAAGATCTGTAAAGAACTCGTTGTCCCAACGGGGAATCCATTTATCTTCAAACTAGACAGCCGAGCTCTAATCATTGATCTACACAGACGGAATAATTAGTTATCAACGAAGTAAATCATACACTCGCTTCCCTCGGATGTCAAATCGACGTGAACGGGCGCGGTAGCCCTGTGGTTAGCGCGCGGGAGTTGCACTCGGTTGGCCCGGGTTCGATTCCCGCCGCTGCCCAAACTGCCGCCGTGTTCACGCGGAGTACGATCACGTTAAACATGTGGGTCCGTAAGTCCTTCCGAGAGGTTGATGGTAGGGGAAGGAGGGTACGGTCTCTGTGGATGCCTCCCCCACTGGGCTCCGGTCTAAATTGGATGGCACTTCCCGGCCGTCCAAACAGATACCTTACACCTTTCTGGCAGGTCGGACGGTCTGGGTCGAAGAAGAAGAAGAAATCGACGTGAAGCAATCACCTCCACTTCTATTTATTTCATACAAACTAGCATCTACTCATAATTTTGAAGCTGATGTCATAATTAGCAGGGTCCGCTAAAATTGGAACAGGTTACTTTTTTGATCTCCATGACCACTGCATCACAACTCCAGGGTTAAGATGTTCGGCAGCCATAGTAAAAAAATCTGATGGCTTTCTTTATATAATGCAATGGATTTACTAGTTCTACAATAAAAATAAATCTGATGTGGGCAACACATGACTTTCCTCATATAATGCATTGAATTTACTACTTTTACAGTTAAAAAGAATGTTATTCTTATAGTAGATAATTCTTTCCAAGATATTGAATTTTCTTCAATTAGTCGTCATTCTCATTGATTTAGCGTCATTTTTATCCATTTGGCGAGATATTCGTTAATTTGGTAACATTTAAAAAACCACCAAGTTGGCGACATTCCGCCAAATTTGTCGCCAAAATCTCGTCAAGGTTGTGGACGGAGAAATAAGTTATTCTTACAGCAGATAAATGACTATTGGCGTTCAAATACAAAAGTATTACTCAAAGTGTCTTTTCTCGTGAATGGAACGAGTTAGATCCACGAGAATGATGTCATCCAATTTATCGCATGATATTACATATGAAAAGTAAACAAGTTTCTCAACAGTTAATATTTTTTTTAATTTATGGGATTTTTTGATAAATTTATTTGAAAAAATGTACAATATCTCAAGAACTGTTCATGCTAGCGTTTTAAAGTTTATGTCAATCGTTTTCTTAGGAAAACTTACATAAGAAATGTCTATTTGCGTAACTTTATTAAAAGTTTTGATTTTTTTATGATTTTTTTTAAATTTCACTCGAAAATTTAGGGGGTTCTGAACATTCGATTATGTTTTAAAACAATAGGCTTCCAGTATTCATCGATCGTGATTTTTGTACCAAATTTTATTTGAATCGCTCCATTCGTTCGTGAGATATCATCTCCACAGTCTCACTGACACACACACACGCCCACACACACATACTTTCACACACACACACGCACAGACAGACATCACCTCAAAAATGTTCGATTCGTGATCAGGGATGCTTGAAACGTGCTCTCCCTTCGAAAACTCGAATTCAAATTTTCGGTCCCGTCACAATACTTTCCTTATACATTACGTATATAAGGAAAGTAATAATCTATAAGATCCACGGTGCTGCGTTTTTATCGTTGAATTGTACATTGAATTGTATTGTTTATTTTCAGATGAAAACATGTAAAACTAATTCAAATACTCAATTAACTTATACTTTGCGCAACTCTAAACAATTACCAATATTGATAGCATCTTCAATAATCGATATAATCCATATATTAAAATACTTTAATAATTACTGCATCATCTAGTCGTCATTTTCATTGATTTAGAGTCATTTTTGTCAATTTGGCGACATTTTCGTTAACTTGGCAACATTTTAAAAAGTCGCCAAGTTGGCGACATTCCGCCAAAATCCGCCAAGCGTTAAGGATTGAGAAATAAGTTATTCTTATAGCAGATAACTGACTATTGGTGTCCAAAAACAAAAGTATTACCTAAACTATATTTTTTCATGAATGGAACTAGCTAGATCCACGAGAATGATGTCACCAAATTTGTCAGTGAACATACTTTAACAATTGGTAATATTTTTTTTTTAATTTTATATGATTTTTTGATATATATTTTTTTTAAATGTCCTATATCTCGAGAACGGTTCATGCTAGCGTTCTAAAATTTACTTTACTCGTTTTCTAATGAAAAATTACATGACAAATGACTATTTTTGTAACTTTATTAAAGGTTTTAATTTTTTGAGGATTTTTTCAAAATTTCACTCGAAAATTTAGGAGGGTTCTGAACATGCGATTGCGTATAAAAACAATAGGCTTCCAGTATTCATGGCGATAAATTAAATTTTACAATACCTGCTGTTGCGCAATCATGTTCATAAATATTTCTATAAAAATTATTGAAATCTCATAAAAAAAACACTACTCTATGGTTAAAAAACCCTTGCCAAGTACAAAAACCAAAAACCTCATTTCAAAAATGTTATGAAATGTATGGTTTGCTCCAAGTACCCGCAGAAAAGGATCTGTACTGATTGTGACACAAACGAACGTAAATATATGGAATATGAATGTTTGAGAAAATCGAGTGGAGTTTCACACTTCATAAACTTTTTTTTTAAATTGAGTTAATATACACAACGCAATCTGACTCTATAAAATACTATATACAACCTGTACTTCTTCTTTGATGCATATGTTTTTACGAAATTTTTATTCAAAAATATTCTTTTTCTGTTTTTCCTAAAGAAGCTTACAAATATAAGAACTTGCTTGCTTTTTAAATCCTGTTAACATCACCGAAGAATATTCGATCAGGTTGAAGTTTATTCTGCAGAATTTGAAAAGGGAAAGCTACTATAAAGGATCGTGTGTTCTCGGTTCTTCTTTTTACAAAATTGAAAAGAATATCAAGTCGTTGAAGGATCATGGCTGTATTTCTATTTATCTGTAGATATTTTGTGTTCTATATAAATATTTCTGCACTTTTTGCGAGCGCACTAAGGGAAATAGCAAGTTTTGTTTGCTGGAAAAAAACAATTCTATAGAAAAATTACGACATTGAAAAATTGTCCGCAGTTACAAATACTGTTGAACATACGTTTCATGTACTTACAGGTGTACTCGCCGTTGTTCGTGATTTAAAATAAGTGCAAATTCTAAATAATATTGACAAGGGAGGTAAAGTTAAAGAGTTAAAACTTTATGTTAGGAAAACGTCAAAATTATTTGAGACAATAATTCAGGTAGTGCTGGTGTTTCAGTGCCTTGTATGTATCCCTAAGGCAAAAGTCTCGCATTTAATTAAATAATATTTATTTAAACTGTTAATTTTTCAGAAAAAACTAAAAAGATATCAGTACAGTGCAAATTAGAGCTCACACAATAAAGAATATTCTTAATTAATTTTTTTCCTTTCAATTTAGTTTTGTCTCCTATTCTTGTCTTTCCTCTCAATTTATTTTGTCTCCTATTTTTATTTTTCCTTTCAATTTATTTTGTCTCCTATTTTTATTTTTCCTTTCAATTTATGTTTGTCTTGTTTATTTTGAGTGCTTTGAAAATTGCTTCGATATGGATTATTTTTAATCTTTACATATCAATAAAAATCCCAATGATCTAGTTAATGATTCGTTAAGGACTCCATATTTCTCCGAGATATGGCATGGCCACGTTTAATTTTTTGCATCTTTGAGTTCCTTTTATGTGTATTTTATTTTCTCTTATTTGCTTCATTCCTTGTCTGATCATATTTCCTTGTCTTTTCTATTTTAGTTTTATTTCCCTTTCGTCACACAATGTGACTTTACTATATTGGGATCTATCATTTAGCCATTTTCAGTTAATCTGACATAGTCTTGCGCTTATGTGGGTGTTCATGGCCAGACTTGCTGCAATAAAGGTCAAGCAGGAAATTCAAATGATTTTCAAAACGTACGTATATACTATTTCATCTTTATATGCGTTGCACTTTAGGTTTTGAATAAGCTCATTATTTACTGCTCGCAGAGTAACGTGCTTTATTAATTTTCATTTGAAGGTCCCTGCCACTTGACCTTGGCCTACGAACAGTGCACATTTCTCTCTTGCAGAGATAAAAATTAAAAGTCAGATTTTTGTAACTATCCGGAAAGGTATCATCGACCAGAGCTCAAACTTACCTTCGTTTGTTGAAGAACTGTCGCGAGAATAATAAACAAGAAAGATCAGTCATGCATAAAGCATCGATAATGAAGAACTGTCGCGAGCTGAAGTTAGCTGAACCGTCACGAGCTGAAGTTTGTTGAAGAATTGTCGCGAGAATAATAAACAAGAAAGATCAGTCATGCATAAAGCATGGATAATGAAGAACTGTCGCGAGCTGTAGGTTGCTGAACTGTCACGAGCTGAAATTTGTTGAACAACTGTCGCGGGAATAATAAACCAGAAAGATCAGTCATGCATAAAGCATCGATTATGAAGAACTGTCGCGAGCTGAAGTTTGCTGAACTGTCACGAGCTGAAATTTGTTGAACAACTGTCGCGGGAATAATAAACCAGAAAGATCAGTCATGCATAAAGCATCGATTATGAAGAACTGTCGCGAGCTGAAGTTTGCTGAACTGTCACGAGCTGAAGTTTGTTGAAGAACTGTCGCGTGAATAGTAAACAAGACAGATCAGTCATGCATAAAGCATCGATTACGAAGAACTGTCGCGAGCTGAAGTTTGCTGAACTGTCACGAGCTGAAGTTGGTTGAAGAACTGTCGCGAGAATAATAAACAAGAAAGATCAGTCATGCATAAAGCATCGATAATGAAGAACTGTCGCGAGAAGAACTGTCGCGAGCTGAAGTTTGCTGAACTGTCACGAGCTGAAGTTTGTTGAAGAACTGTCGCGAGAATAATAAACAAGAAAGATCAGTCATGCATAAAGCATCGATAATGAAGAACTGTCGCGAGAAGAACTGTCTCGAGCTGAAGTTTGCTGAACTATCATCAGCTGAAGTTTGTTGAAGAACTGTCGCGAGAATAATAAACAAGAAAAATCAGTCATGCATAAAGCATTGATTATGAAGAACTCTCGCGAACTAAAGTTTGCTGAACTGTCACGAGCTGAAGTTTGTTGAAAAACTGTCGCGAGAATAATAAACAAGAAAGTTCAGTCATGCATAAAGCATCGATAATGAAACACTTTCCAACTTCGATGCAATTTTATTTAAACATCTCTGAAATGCGATACATTCCTCGGTAATATTTTTAAAATTAGCAAAATACTACATTAATTTATGATATTTGAAAACTTCATCGAAAACAAATGAACTTCACTCAAATAACGGCATTAAAATATAATTTGCCTGGTTTAAACATCTCTAAAATGCGTTGCATTCCTCGGTAATATTTTTAAAATTAGCACTAAACTTCATTAATTTATTATATTTGAATACTTCGTCGAAAACAAATGAAATTTATTCAAATGACGTCATCGAAATACAAATCGCTTCTATATAAAAGCAGCATTTCATTCATAACATTTGAACTTTATTCAAATGACGTCATCGAAATATAAATCGCCTCTATATAAAAGCAGCATTTCATTCATAACATTTTTTCCAAACCTTTCATTTATCACAATACTATAATAATTAATTTTATTTAAAAACTTAAAATCATGGAGGTACAAGTAATTTAACCTTATGCTTGAAACTTCATCGAAAAAATTGGAAAGATATTTATTATAAAATATATTTCTTTTTTCTTTCTGGAGAATATAGCGAGAGTCAGAATTTAATTGAATTTGTTTTTCTCCCTATATTAAACAATTTTTGTTTAAAAAACTGCCTAACATATTTTACTGAAATTTTTTTTATACATTTTATGGGATAATTTGAATATTTCCTAAAACTTTCGAAGCAATATGTGAATTTTAAATTCTCTTAAAAAATGTTTGAAAAATTAGGTCGCATAATGTTCAATGTATTTCATTTTTTCAACCCAGGTTCAATCCAAAACTAATTGGGTGATATTATTCATTTATATTCCCATAGGTTCCACAGACCGTCAGAAAAACATACTAAAATTTCATTTTGATAAAGTCATTTTTACGACAGTTATCGTGCCAACGGACAGACAGACAGACAGATAGACAAAATGAATGAACAAAGTCATAAACACTTTTCAACTTTGTTGTAAAGTGTTAAAAAGAGATTTCTAACTAATCCTGATGCAAGAAAACAGCTAAAAGTTCAACTAATCCAGAAATCCGACGATTTTATTCTTAAAATATTGTCGTATTCACTTTTTAGCCTTTCTCGCCACGTTAATTTCTGACAAATAAATTGAGGAAAGATCTCAAAGAGCCTATATTATTAAAAAAAAATTAGGCCAAGTTTTAAAAAGCAGCCAAAATTCGCTAGGTTGTTTACCACATTTACTGCCAACGTCAAACAAAATTGAATAATCAGCAAAGCTACTCTTATCACAGTGATATCGATAGACAGTATTTGCAGCAATTTATATGTGTCGATAACATAAACTTTATTCATATAAAGAAATGAAAGATGACAGTAATAAAAATCAAAATATGTTCTTTTATTATAGGCACCTTTCTATTCCTATGATACTTTATTTAACTTCAAATTAAATTAAATTTTAAATAAAAATTTATAAATTTGTTGGTTTTATATTTTTATTCAAAACTACAAAATTTACCCGCTGTTACCAGGGATTTAAAATGCAAACTGATAAATACTACACCCAAACTCACAGCGAATTACTAAGCGCGGTTAGTTCTCTCCCATCGAACTCTAACTATACGGTATGGTTAGAGTTCGAGAGAACTATACCGTATAGTTCGATGGATCGCTCGTGCGTTGGAGTAGTCTCAGTAGGTAGAAAATCTCCTTTCCTCGTCCGTGGAGTGGTTTCGGTAAGCAGAACAGCTCCTGAAAACAGTCCACTCCGTAATGGGGAAATATTAGGTTCATTCAAAAATCAAAGACATGCCTAGTGAAAAATTTATAATTAATCAACGATTGGATTATTTATGTGTTTATTTGTGTGTTAGTCTCATCATCACGGGAGAACGGCTGCACCGAATTGGATGAAATATTTGGAGTAGATTTGGAATAACTCCACTTAAAATTTAGTCCATATTTTGAGATTCTAGGACCAGGGATTATCTAGATATTAATTAAAAACGCACAATTAAACCTTCCATAGAGATAGCATTATGCGGACGATATTTTTCCTACCAATTTATTTGAAGAAAATTATATCATGTCGTTTAGTCGTTTAGCAACGGATTAACTTCCAGTGTGTGCGGTCGACGATTTTTATAAAATCTTTTCCGATTTAAATAACAAAAATATGCATATAGAATAAATTTCATTGGCATTGCATTTTTGACTTGATAATATCAATTCTGGTCTTCAGGTTTAAACATTATTACTAGCCGAATACCTGTTAAAAATCAACGGTCTCGCAATAAGCAACTCCTGAATAATGTAAATTTTTGAATAATTCGCGTTTCATATTTATTCAGCAAATCGAATATTTTGGTGTGTAGAACCCCCTAAAGAAGAAAATATTGGGAAACTTATGTTGCGCATTTCTTCCTTTCGAACTATATACCCGTACACTACATTAAAGTATATCTCATCCCGAAGCATGCTATTTTATCATGTTCCCTTTCGAACGTTTTTCTGTGAAGCACATCCATAAATGAGCATTTTTGAAAAACGCTGTTCGTCTTGGGTTCTTTATCAGATGATTAGCCCATATACAAAATATCAAGCATCTATCACATTTAAAGGAAGTGTGCCTCATTTATTCGGAAAATCGAACGTATTAGTGTGCGGCACCCCTCAAAGTAGCAAATATTGGTAATCTAAAATTTCACGCTTTCTTCCTTTCAAACTATCTACCCGTACACCAAATTTGAAGTCTCTATCCTATCGCTAAGCATGTTTTTCTATCACTTCACCTTTCGAACGGTTTTCTAAGTAGCACCCCCTTTAATGAACATTTTTGTCAAACCGTATTCATCTTCAGTTTTTTTATCAAATGGTTAACCCACTTACAAAATTTCAAGCCTCTATGACATTGCAAAGGAGGCGTTTTTCATTTGTTTGGCAAATCGAATATTTTAGTGAGCGGCACCCCCTACAATAGCAAATGTTGGAAAACTGAAATTGCATACTTTCTTCCTTTCCAACTTTTTACCCGTACACCAAATTTGAAGTCTCTATCTCATCGCAAAGCATGCTTTTTCTATTATTTCACCTTTCGAATGTTCTTGTGTGGAGTACCTACACCCTTAAATATACATTTTTGAAAAATTATATTCATTTTATGTCAGATGATTCGCCCTTATACCAAATATCAAGCCTCTATTACGTTTTAAAACGGGCGTTTCGCCTTTATTCCCCAAATCGAACATTTTGGTTTGTCGCAACCCCTAAAATAGAAAATATTGGTTAACTGAAATTGTACACTTTCTTCCTTCCAAACTATCTACCGGTACACCATAATTGATATCTGTATCTAATTCCGAAGCATGTTTTTTTATCAATTCACCTTTCGAACGTTTTTCTCTGGAGAACCCCCCTTAAACGAACATTTTTGAAAAACTATATTCATCTTGGGAGTTTTCTTCGAATGATTAGCCCACATATACCAAATTTCAAGCCTTTATAAAATTTTAAAGAAGCAGTTTCTTATTTATTCGGTAAATCGAACATTTTGGTGTGCGGCATCACCTTAAGTAGAAAATATTGGAAATCTGAAATTGCACACTTTCTTCCTTTCGAACAATTTACCCATACATCAAATTTGAAGTCTCTATCTTATCGCAAAGCATGCTTTCCTATCATTTCGCTTTTCGAACGTTTTGGTGTGGTGCACCCCCCTCTACAGAACGCTTTCGAAAAATTCGGTTTTACCAGGGGTTTTTATCGAACGTCTGAGCCGTATACCAAATTGCAAGTCTATCTATTCGGGAAGAGCCTAAAATAAGCATGATATACGGACAGACAGACGAACACTTGGCAATTAGTATATATAGATTATCAAAATAACACTAATCCCCGGAAATATTAGTAAAGATTTTAGAAACTCGTGTGTTGTAGTACGAGTAATCTTTACGGGAGTTGTTGATATTTTCAATTAATTACGTCATTTGTTTTATTTTGACAAAGATTTTTGAAAGTTATATTGTAAAATGGGCAATCTTCTAACACACGGGCATATCTCCTAATCTTCGGCACTATAAGTAGTACGGATATATCTTTCCATACAATGTTAGCGCTTTCATTTTGGCATATATTGGAATCAATTACGGCCTTCAGACTTAAAGATTACGGGATAATTGATATTTTCAATTTATTACGTCATGTGTTTTATTTTGGCAAAGTACAGGTACTCTTGTACTCTGCATCGTATGTGTAAACACATTGTACCAAAAATGCTAACCGCAGATCAGTGTGATGAGCGCATGCGGATCTGTGGAGAACTGATTGACATTGCTGACAAAGATCCGACATTCCTTTCAAAAATTATCACCGGTGATGAGACGTGGCGTTTCTTGTACGATCCACAAACGAAACGGCAGTAGAAGTCACCATCGTCGTCGAAGTCAAAAAAGTTCCATTTGGACTGTTCAAAGAGGAAGGTAATGCTGGAGGTGTTTTTTGACTAGAAGGGCTTGGTGCATTCCGAGTTCATTCCGGAAAGGCCAATGATGAACAAGGAGAGGTACACACAGATCCTGGCTCGTCTACGTGATGTTATCCACAGTAAACGCCCAGAACTCTGGAAAAGCAAGGACTGGGTGCTGAAACATGACAATGCCACTTCTCATCGGTCTTTCATGGTGCAGTCCGCACTGGATAAACGTTGAACGTCAACCCTTCCACAACTTCCCTAATCACACGTTCTCACCCCCATGCGATTTTTACCTGCTCGCCCGTCTCAAAAACGAACTCAAAGGACGACGTTTCAAGAGTGCATCTGAGGTTGAGGAAGCTGCGACGGCCGAACTGAAAACCATATCATTCAAAGGCTTCCAGGAACGTTTTCAGCAACTGTACTCGCGCTGGCAGAAGTGCATAGATGCAGAGGGGGAGTATTTTGAACGTGGTTGTGTGTAACACATGATATCAATAAATCATATCCGTCAAGTAAGTCAGTCTTTGAATTTTCGTTTCCAACACACACACACACACACACACACACATATATATATATATATATATATGTGTGTGTGTGTGTGTGTGTGTGTGTGTGTATACTCGTCAAAAATGAAATTGTGACACCATGAAGGAATGCACGTAGTCGTATTCAAATCACAGTACCGGTAGAAGAGCGAGTCATATGCAAATAATTGAAAGAACAAACAGAGATATGCAAAAGCTACCTGTTTACTCCGTAAAGAATGTTGTGACCCCCACGGGCAGCTATACAGGCCGCTAAACGGCGAGGCATACTATGAATACATTAATAGTTGCCTGAGGTAATCCTTGCACAATAGCGTCCACTGCAGCACACACTTAGACTACGGTACATATCGATGGTCTCCGGTACACCTGACGTCCGATAAGGGCTCAGACGTGTTCAATGGGAGAGAGATCCGGCGGGGCTGCCAGCTATCAAAGGATGTGAATTCCGTTCAGTCTGTTGAGAGTTCGCCATGCGATGTGCGGTGTGGCATTGTCTTGCTGGAACATCGTGCCGGGGACGACCTGCACCAGTGGCGGAACCACAGGCATCACAACTTGTGTGACTTACCGGTCCGCTGTCTGATTACCTACAGTGTGCACCAGAGCTGTCCGGAGATCGAACATGATACCGCACCAAACCATGATGCCTGCTGTACGGCTGGTATGATGCTCGGTGATATGGACTGGCATGTGGTGTTCCCCAGGAAGTCGCCACACTCGTCCACGGCTGTCATTACTCCACAGGCAGAAGTGAAATTCATCCATAAACAATACCCGATGCCATTCTTTTTGACTGGGGAGGCTGAAAATTTGGTATTACAAGTGAAATTTATATTGAAATTCGCATTTTCATAAATTTTATTTATTGGTGAATAAAATAATTTTACATAAAAATGCAAAGAGTGGAAGAAATGGACGAGATTTTAAAATGTTATTTATGTAAGATGAATACAAACAAGATATAACATTTTAAATGTTTTCTTATTTCTAAATTAGATGCACCTATACAATCATTTTATTAAATATGAAGTCATGGTCGCCCATAAAGAAGGTAAGGGGGGGAGGAGTTACATTCCTCCTTAGACAATCAATATAATAAAGGCGAGCATCATGCCAGTCGATGTTGTACATCATGTGCTTGAGTTTGACCCCCTTCCCCCTCCTCCCTCCTCCTTGAAAAAGTCCTCCTTGAACAGGCGCCTATATGTATGAAGTAGAAATATATTAGAATATTATTAGCAAGTGATGTAAAAAATCAGTTTTGTAAATATAAACAGCTAGAACTAACGAAATAAAGCAATTCAAAGGAGTGGACTGAAAATGGGTGAGAAATATATCTGGAATATAAGCTTCACATCCAAAGCCCCAGTCCGTATTTTTGTATTTATGATATACACAAGGCAGTCCAACTCTACAAAAATTCTAAACATAACACTTTCATTCTATTAATAAGATCTCTTTCGAAATCTTTATTCAAAAGAAACTTTCAAATATTAGAACTTACTTATTTTTCAAATCCTGTTAACATTCAAATAAAGAGATTCCATCAGTTTAAAGTTTATTCTGTAGAGTTTGAAAAGAAACTTGTGTGCACGATCATGTTTTTTCGGTTTCTTTACAAAAAGAAAAATATATATAACAAATTGTTGAAGTATTATTGGTATATTTCTACTTTTCAAAAAGATTTTTTACTTTAAATAAAGATTCCAAAATTTTTGATAAAGGTGTGATTTAGAAAACAACGTTCTTAGTTTGTAGAATTGAAGAGACTCCTTTATAATTTTTTAAACACTTTTAATATATTTTAAATTATAATAACATTTGTCTCAATGACAACTAATATATATATATATATATATATATATATATATATATATATTCTCGTGAAATAGGGTTCCTAAGAAAGTCTTTAATTACCCAATAACTTTGTGAGGAAAAGTTCAAGTGTGTGCATGTCAGACCTATCTAAAGTAAAGAGACCGAGCCAGATCGCATGAAAGTGATTACAGCATCTCTAGCGGAGAATTAAAAAGCTAAGCTAACATACTCAACCATAAATCAAGATAGACGAAGAAAGCCATTTACAAAATTTTAGAGAATTATTAAATGAGTAAGAATCGACACCTGGAACGTACATAGAAGGCAATAAAAACCTGTTAAAATGTCGTTTAATCAGGGACTGTAACACTGCGATACCTGTAGTGCTTGTTAAAATATACGATAATATTATATCTGGAACTCAGATTTTTATTGACTCTGACGAAAGGTAATTTAAACAGAGTATACACTAGAATTTGGTTCTTTTAATTATTATTTATTGTATCACTTCTGAATAGGACATCCTTTCGTTAATAACCCTATTGTATCAAACAAATGCTTTCTGTAACAGTTTTATTGATGATTCCTACTAATTGGACAGATTAATGACCAACCCCCTTGGCAAACTTTAAGATTTTTGCCAACAACGAGGAGGGCGGCTTTGGCTACGAATATCCGCTACCCAGCGAGACACACGACCATAGGAGCGAAGATCGGCGGAATCATTCACCGGGTAGGGTGACGCCACCGAGTTTCGCCCCCAGTCGCCGACGGGTCTGGAAACAGGTCATAAAGGGTCTGCTCCTCTCTGCCACCTGGAAGCGTCTGCTTAAAAGCCTAAAACACTTTAGCAGGCCGCCCCTCCACAGATTTATTTCTCCATAGCCCAGAAGGATCAGGGCTATGAGGAAGCCAAGTTCCGTACACCGCCATCTTGTGACGGGACCCTTGTGGATATTCTGCTAATTGAACAGGATTATACGAACTCACCACGGCAGCCAGGGGAGCTAATGCCGGTATTAAGGTGGGCGTTGTGCAGGTTTCAACATCTCTCATCCAACAAAGCCACTGCCAGGGAAACGTACTCGACAGAATCATTCACCGGGCAAGGTCCGAAGAATTACCCATCAAGCCCGACCCCAGGCGCCGGCCTGATCTAGGCTCAGATCAAGAATAGACTCAGTCCATGGGATTACAGCCACCTGGAAGAGTCCGAGACCTAACTGTCTCACCGGTACGGCGGTCGGTTCCTCGACAGCCTGTTCTCTGGATTTAATTGCCCCCCAGGTTGAAGGATCAGAGGTATAGAGCTAGGATCCGTTCGCCACTCAAAGAGTGGGCCGCCCCGGGGGGGATGCTAATTGGACAATGGCAATGCTTTACAACATATTTTGTTATTCCTGCTTTGATGCCGAATTCGTTATCCTATTCTTTTAGTTGTTTGCTAGGATGCGCTGCCATCACTTATAGTCTTATTTCCTGCCTTACTTTCAACATTTTTGCAATTTACATTGCCCACTTATCTCCAACAGGTAAAGAATTAGAGCGCGTTTCAATCTTTTTGGAACACCCTGTATATTAGTGTAATCATTTAGCTATGGAAATATACCCCATTCAACAGTATGTTTTATTAAACGGGAACACTTTAAATTCGTTTGATCAATTATATAAATTCTATTAAAAACGTCAGCTTATCGCTGTATGTATATTTGTATATAAATCTCTAAGTACGCCTGAGATTTTATTCACTAATACTTTCAAGAAGTCAATTTTGGTATTCAACTGAAGCTACAGACTTTTTGATTTCCACGTGTTGTTTGTCCAAAACTTAAAAAAAAAGGTTCCTACATATTGCATAATAACAGTTTAAATTCACTGTAGTCTCTGAGTGGGTGAATCAATCGTACGATCGAAAACTATTTCAGTAGTGCCACTTATAGAATAAGAATGATATTACTTCGTTAATATATAAGTGGAACAATTACGATTTCATTAAATGATTTCGTTAATATGTAATGCAAAAAAAGCAATTTCATTATTATTCATAATCGTCTGCTTTCATTTCGTATTATTCATAATCGTCTGCTTTCATTTCGTATTATTCATAATCGTCTGCTTTCATTCAAAAAAACATTTATGACTAACTCTTAGACACATTTATGCTAATTCTTACAAATTTCAATGAACAAAAATCAAATATTTTTATTACTTAGCATATTTTACATAGTTACTTGGGATTCTACATCATGATGAAAGAAATTAAAGAAGGGGATAATTGAACAAATTGAAGAAAGGGGGGACAAATTGAAGAAAGGGATAAACATTGCCACCCCTAGGGCGACGGACACCGTTGGAATAGCGAGGGGGACTCCAGACGGAAACCCCAATATTTTTATTTCCATTCTACAGAAGACATGAAAATTTCACATAGAGCTGAAAATTCAATGCAGTGGGGGGGGGGTGATAAACATTTGTAGAGGGCACATAATTTATATGGGAGTCCCTGAGGTAATGATGTATAGTGATACCATCTATGAGCCATTCGGTGAACCATATAATTAAAATTGCAGTTTATATCTGCTATCTTTGGTTATTCAATACTAGCCATTTGAAATAATTAGGAATTTGAAAAAATAAGCAGCAGCTCGGGGCGTAGTTAGTACAATACTTAACCTGCAATTAGAAATCAATAATATTGTAAAATACTAGAAGGTATGCCCGTCATATGACGGAATTTAAAATTTGCAAAATATTACCTCCCATTTAGAGTCATTTTTACCCAATTTGGCGACATTTTTATAAATTTGGCTACAATTACATCAATTTAACAGCAATTCAAAAGTCACCAAATTGGCAAAATATGGGTTTTTCTTATAGTAGATTCCTATAGTCTTTCCAAGATATTGATTTTTCATCGATTTGTTCACATTTTCGTTAATTTGGCGATATTTTGATCAATTTGAAGACATTTTAAAAAGTTGTCAAATTTTTCGCTAGTGGTACGGTTGAACTGACAGAGAAATGCTACTCATAACAACACTATCTCCTTTCAAAGCGCAATAAATTTCACTGATTTAGCGTCATATTTGTCAATTTGGAGACATTTTTATCAATTTGGCAACATTTTCGTTAATTTGGCGATATTTTGATCAATATTTCGATATTATAAGAAGTCGCCACATTTGTCGTCAAGTGGGACGGTTAGACTTGACAAACAAATGCTACCGAAACATCATTACAATATTATCCCTTTTAAAATACAACTCATTTCATTGATTAGGCTTCATTTTTAACAATTTGGTGACATTTTCGTCAATTACGCTACATTAAAAAAGTCGTCAATTTCGCAATATCCTATCAAATTATTCGCCAAAATGTTCACCAAACTTTACAGAAATGGACGGATGGACTCAGGGAGAAATGGGTAATTCTTATAGTGAATATTTCGTACTGTTGTTATTTATAGTGAATGTTTCGTATTGTTGTTATTTTTGCTTAAAAATTTCTATATGGAACATGGTTGTGCCACAATTAACAATTCGTTATGCAAACTGTATTAAAATATCTTGAAACGTATTGTATAAGTAAAGTAACTGTAGAATATAATTAGAGATTTAGAATTGGATTAGTTGAGGAATACTCAATGCAACAGCTAGAATTATTTTTAAGCAATATTCAAATAACCAGATAATTTTGTTAGCGAAATTAGCAAAAATTACTTAGAAGGTTTTAATTTTGGAACCTCTTCACTAAATTCCAATAAATGGATCCACCTGTATATAAAACACAAGCCAATATTTTATTTACTCTTATAAAATTGCTTTAGTCTAGATTAAAATTGATTTAGATCTTCTAAAACCCCTCTCCAGAAACTTCTCCCAATATAAATTTTAACTCTATTATTTTAATTATATTATATTATATTAATTATATTATATTTTGTATTAACTGATTTTAATTAGAACTTGTTTAAAATTACAAATATATATATATATATATATATATATATATATATATAATAATTATTAACATTCTATGGTCATCATTAGTGAGTTTTGGTAAGTACAAAACTTTAAAAATATGAAATGCATTTTATGCTCCAAGACATACCATGCGTTTATTATTTGAAATGACAAAAAGTAATAAGTATTTTAAAGAACCTGATTCTAACCACTGATATTTTTTACAGTACTTCAGTTACAAATACTTGAAATGAAGTGGGCACATCTGTATTTGGTTTAATTTTACCACTAAATATGTTAAGCGTGAAAGTTTTTATTTTCTCGACAGCGAAGCACTTGATGTCTAGTAATTCGTAAACCGTTTTACCGTCATATGATATTGACCCGACGCATCACAGGTGGCGGAGTACATTACACCCTTTTTCGACACTACAACATCCATGCTCCCAGGTGGGATTCGAACCCACGAACTCGGCAATAGAGAGAGCACGAGAAAACGGCGATTTGAACATGAAAGTAAAGCAACCATCGAGAACACTTAATAATAGCAATAATATATCATCTTATAAACGTTTACTTAAAAATTTAGTTGAACATTATAATTCTAAACGATTTACCAATACTTCATTGCATACTTATTTGGATCATATCGATCATTTGGATTATATCGAAATGGCCCGTAAAAAATCGCCAAAATCTAAAGAAAAAGACTACATATGTTCAAATGTATCAATTAAATGCTTGTTTTATACGTAATTTTTAACGAGGAAAAGAATAAGTAAAAACTCTATTACTGTAGGACTAACCGTTGCCGAGATATTTGAGATTTTTCGCATTTTTGTTATTCCGCATTTGGAAAAATGTGCGATTACCAAGTAGAAGCAGAAATTGAATTAAAAATACAAATTTAGTGTTATTTTGTGCAATGTTATGAATTATTAAAGAAATGAAGAAAAAAGGAATTTGAGTCTGCAGGCAAAGTCCATGTGCTCTCCACATCAGATTTTTTAATTTCTTGTGATATAGTGTGAAGCATAGCAAGAGCAAAATGCAGTACTTTAGTTATAAAGAATCTTGATATTTCAGACAGGGCTCCAACTACGGATTTTCGTACTGACCTGCCGCTGTTCTCCCAGTCGAGCTCCTGGGATGAAATTGAATGCTCTTACCGTTGGATTAGGCTCTGCATCTCCCTCCCTCTAATGTCAGATTGACGTACAACTTGGCAATCTGACTAATCATCCCCTGCTATATTTTCACCTCAGGTTAGCTTCCTGGTGCTATTTTTATCTTCCTGGCTAATTTTCTGCATGAGCATCCCGATTTAAAATCGGCGCTTCATATCCCCAGAGTCCAATCCATGTTAATCGTACTAGGGCCATTTTCAGACCACTGACATCATTTCCCAAATCTGCAGGGTTAATATGTTCGGGTTCCTTTAAAAATAATTTTGCTGCTCCGTCTCTCGAACTTGAACTACGGATCTTTGAACTGCCAGCCGACGTGAGCTACTGGGACTGATTGCTCTTGTCGTGAAAGTGAACTTTGTATATTAAATAGGATACCGGGCTTGTTATCCTCTGGGGTTTGTTGACTAATAGCGAATAAACTGCCTTATCTCAAAATTGAAAACATATTAAAACATCACAAACATTATCACTCTGAAAGTGTTACGTACCACAAAATTATATAAACTTCGGTGAGTAATAATTTTTGATCGCAGCTTTCGTTTCATACAGCCGATTGCACACCATATTTCAAAAATGGGAGAAAGTCTTATTGATTACTTGGAAACGGGGTTAGGTAACAAGGTGAAGTACAAGAAGTTTCAAGTAATTCAGAGTACTTTATTACACTCTTAATTTCAGGCGCGGTAGCCCAGTGATTAGCGAGCGGGAATTGCACTCGGTAGACCTGGATTCGATTCTCCCTCCGCTGCTAAAACTGCCGTCGTGTTCACGCGGAGTACGATTACGTTAAACATGTGGGTCCGTAAGTCCTTTCGAGAAGTTGGTGGTAGGGGAAAGAAGGTACGGTCCCTGTGGATGACTCCCCCACTGGGTTCCGGTCTAAATTGGGTGACTCTTCCCGGCCGCCCAAACAGTTACCTTACGCCTTTCTGGTAGGTCGGGCGGTCTTGGTCTCAACAACAACACCCTTGATTTCGCAGGAACAATTAAGGCCGTTTCCAAAAACAGGACTCATGAATAAACTAAATAGGACAGGAAAAGGGATACAACTGCTGTTTTGACTGATTTACCAATAAAACAAGCACTGCCGAAATAAAAAGATAATACTCAAGCAGGAAATTCTAACGAGCGAAAGGTGGACTCTAAAGAAAGAAACAAAACAAGCAAAGAAGGTTGCAGATGTCATTCAAAACGAAGAACTTATATTACTCAATTTTATAAAAACCCATCCTCATAGGATTCTGAAAATACCTACTGCTTGATGTGTGACGAACTATACTGTTTTAGTTCTTGACTGGGTGCAATGCACGATGTTTGCAAGACGATCTCACTTGAAGTGTACCAGTAGCTCCAATTGACCAATTAATTGGGACTCAGATGTTAATTTAGGAGTACAGTTTTACCATTTATTCAAATGTTCAGATTGTTTACGGCTGATAGAAGCGATCTCATTGTTTTTGTTATGGTATCTCAATCTTTGAATAGATAGTGTTACGAAATTGTAAAATGCTTTGGATTCCCTTCCTTCCACCCTTCTTACTTTCGTCTCTTTCGATGACCAGACGGAGAAAACATCCGTACAAGCATGCTTCCCATGACGTGAGTCTAGGGTTGCCACATACCAAAATTCGAAGAAGTGTTGCCCAATTCAACGATTTATCGCTCATAGCACGCATCCCGAAGGTTCGAGAAGCACTTCGAAATAACGATTATTCTATGAGATATCAAATATTTCCAGAAGTTTCTATAGAGAATCTGTAAAAGAAGTCATCACTCCGTTGGAGAACACACAGCTCACGTAATACGAGCTACATTGAACAGTGAATTTTGTCAATGTTTTGAGAACAACAGTAGCGGTTGTTTTGTGAAATGACTTTCGTCAATGTTTTGAGAATAATATCGGTTATTTTGTGCAATTAGTGGAGCATTTAAGTGCTGTTTTACTGTGCATTGTTCCTTTTCCTGCGGTACTTGTGAATAAGCGTGTTAATTATCCAGAAATTTGGACTCATTTTTGCATCCTGAACGCACACTCACGATTCCAAAAGATATGTCGTAACAGTATATACTTAAATTAAATTATTATTCCACTTACCTGGAGCCTGGAATTACTTTCTTATTCACACCATATGTATATATGGCTACCGTAAACCCTAGGGTTGGTCGTGTGGTCTTCAACACTTCAACACCATATGTATATTCTTGGTAATTTAGTTTTGCAAACGAAATCCCCTAAAATCAGCAGCTAAATAAAAACAAAATTAAATCCGGGCTATCATGTAAACAAAAATGTCCCAACAAATTATAAACAATAAAATCATGAGAAAAAGTCCAAGTCCAAAGCTAGCTAAGAATTCCTTATTATTCCCCCAAAATCTTTTCTTCCAGATTTTGAGGCAAACGCTCGTTTCAAAACATCCGGATCACTATTCATACATTTTTGGAGTTCTGTCTGTCTGTCTATATATGTGTATGCGAGAAGTGGATACAGTAAATCAAGAAAAAATGAACTTACTAAAAAGAAATTTACTTCTTAAAAATAAGAAGTAAACCCTAGAAATAGATACTTTTATTTTAATTTTCTTGATAAGAACACGTTTCATTCGAAACTTAATATTTTGATGTTATCATACACTATAGAGAAACAGTTCCCTGAAAATCGATTGTACTAGGAGTCTATAATCAATGTTCTGCGAATTAGGATATACACTCAAACCTGTTTTTGTGCGGTCTTTTTTTGTGCGATTTTTTATTTGTGGGATTTTTTTTGTGCGGTATATGAAAATTTCAATCAATTTGGAACATGACAGCAGATAAAATCTATGCAGGACTCCAACTTTGCCTTAAATTCGAATGTCATTTTCTTGCAATCGATGCCAATTCTAAAAGAACTTCAAAATTCCAAAAGGAGCTTCAATCTTGTATATCTGGCTACCGAGACATATACCAAGCGTCTAGTGAAACAACAATCGTCGCAAAAACTGATCACCGACTACATGGTAACTGAAAAAAGTCAACTCTAAACGAGTGCGAGGTAGTATCTTCAAGTGACGAAAGCGATTTTGAACCAGCTTACCACAAGAAAGTTCGCGTATTGTCAGACTACGAAGGATAGTGGTTATACGTTTTGAAAAGTTTTATATGTGTAAAATAAGTACATATGTAAATAAAATATTTAAAAATGTTCGCATGTGTGTTTTCTAAATCAGATTCCAAAAGGTTTGGCGAGGTTCCAAGTAGCTGCCAAGCCTCGTGTCTTAATTTCGTTTAAAAAAGCAATTCCTAGTTATTTTGTAAGGTTTTGAGTTATTTTCTAAGTGAGACTTTCTTTATGCGGTCCTATTCACCGCATAAAAAAAATACTTTTTAATTGTGTTGCGAAAACTATTTTTTATAGCTACTCGTCAAGTTTGGTGCGATTTTTTTTATGCCTTTTTTTTTATGAGGTCCCTATCCACCGCACAAAAATAGGTTTGAGTATGTTTAATAATATTATGGTTTAGATTTCGTCTCTCCAAAAATATTCATTAGCACCATTCGGCTAAAATACATTTAATTCATCAGCTTCATTGACATGCTGCCATCTAGAAAACAAAAGCTCTTAAAGCGACTTTTAAAATCAATTACTTCAAAATTACAGATCCTATAAAAATGTTATTTTTTTATTCTGATGTTTCTATTAAAGTGCACTTGACACTGTGTAATTTTGCAATATGAAAGTTATAAACGAATAGAGCCATTACGAATTCCGTTACTTGAAAACAGAAACTCTTAAAGCAACTTTCATAATCAGTTACTTCAAAATTACAAATATTAAAAAAATGTTATTGCTTTCCCTGCAATAATGTAGAGGCAAAGTATCGGAATCATACCGAAAATCACAACTCGAGTTTTCGACGAATCTACACGTTTCAAGACCTATGAATACGAAAAAACTATTTATAGCGTGACGTCTATGTGTGTGTCTGTCTGTGTGTCTGTCTGTCTGTCTGTGCAATGTATGTATCCACTCTAACTAAAAAACTGGACCGAATTTCATAAAATTTGGTATGGAAGCTACTTGGGTGAGACCCTGGTGCTGATTAGTTTTTGGTAGGTTTTGTAAAAACAGAGCCCGCGTTTTTTTGCGAAATGTTCCCTTAAAAATTTCATGTATCCACGCTAGATAAAATACTAAGTGACTAAATTTCACAAAATTTGGTAGATAAGTTACTTGCAAGATACTCTGGTGCTGATTAGATTTTGGTAAGATTCGGAAAAGAACAACTTGCTTTTTTTTACGAAATGGCCCGCAAAAATTTCATGTATCCACCCTAGCTGAAATACTAATTTACCAAATTTCACAAAATTTGGTAGATAAGTTGCTTGTGGGACACTCTGGTGCTGATTAGATTTTGGTACGATTCAGAAAAGAATAACCTGCCTTTGTTTACCAAATGACCCGCGAAATCGCCAAAATCTAAAAAAAAAATAAAAGATTGCGTAAGCTGAAATGTATCAATTAAATTCTTATTTTGTACGCAATTTTTGACGAGGAAAAGAATATAACACACTCCATTATACTTTAGGACTAACCGTTCTTAAGATATTTGAGATTTCTTGCATTTTTGTTACGTCGATTTCGGAAAAATGTTCAATTACCAAATAAAAACAAAAATTGAATTTAAAATGCAAATTTAGTATTATTTGGTGCAATTAAACTCAATCTAATGAATTATTAAAGAAATAAAGAAAATATGAATTTGAGGGGAAAGTCATGTGCTGCTCACATCAGATTTTTTTTCATTCTGATACTTATATTGTAGTATACTTAAAACTGTGTAATTTTAGAATTTGAGTGTGAAAGTCGCTGGAGCTCTTATTAATTCCATTACTTGAAAAAACAGAAACTCTTAACAACACACTCAAAGAAACTCTTAAAGAAACTTTCAAATTCAGTTACTTCAAAATTGCAGATCCTATAAAAATGTTACCTTTTCATTCTATATTTCTATTACAGTACACGTGACACTGTGTAATTTGCAATATGAAAGTTAAAATCGAATAGAGCCATTACTAATTCCACTACTTGAAAACAGAAACTCTTGAGCAACTTTCACAATCAGTTACTTCAAAATTACAGATCTTATAAAAATGTTTTTTTTTCATTCGGATGCATACATTATGGTACATTTGAAACTGTGCAATTTCGGAATATGAATGTTAAAACAGAATGGAACTAGTGCTAATTACATTACTAATGAGAAAAAATTATTCGAAATCATTTCCACAAAAATGCTTTATCCAGAAAGTCTATACAAGTAAACATAATCTCTAACTATGTTTTAAAGAAGAAAATATAAGAAACTTATATTTTCTTCTATCGAAATGTATTAGACATATATATTGAGATACATTCATTTTTTACCGCGATGATAATTTTTTTTCTCTGCGTGAGAGCATTTTTATTTCCGATTCGGTATTTTCTTCCACTATCCAAGAAATATTTTTATAAACCAAATTGGGTAGAAAAGTTTTGATGGATTTTTGATCATACAGATTTTTTCTTCTTTTTTTAACAAACTTTTTAGGACATTCTTTGAGCACTTGAATTAACTTCACAGAAAATTTTAATACTTCTTAACGAAAAAGAGTTTTCCTTATTCAAAAACTGGTTTATTTATTCAGGGATAACACATTTATACGTTCATATTAAATCAGCCATTTCCACTCACACTTCGCTTTGGCAAAATGGCTAAGGGTCACTAAATTTGACACCTATGTTCTTAGCAAAAGTGAAAATTACTGTAAGTAAAATAATATTTCATCTTGGATCACTATATGTTTCATTATTTTCAAAGTTTCCAGACATTTTAATCTGAAAATCAATCATTAACGAAATATATTGTCTATGGTTTGATTAGATGAATAGCGTGCAGACGATTTTGAAATTTGAAACGTCTCGATTACCATAATAGAAAGGAAAATTCTGAATAAATTAATTGATAAAATACAATAAAAAATCGTCTGCTATAACTGTTAATCAAAATATCTCAAGAATTTTTGGCTGTACACCAATAGAGTTAATTGAGAAAATTTAGGATATATTCTCAAGTTTCAAATTTCTACTTTCATCAGTTTGGACTGCGTTCCCTTATCATCATCTCTTAATCAGTCAGTCTCACTCACAGTTGTATGATATTGATAAAAATTTTAATTACTCGGTTTGATTCCTTACATTTATCAGGTTTCCCAACCCGAAAAATTTTAAAACTCTTGTAGGATCTACATCTACATTAGGTGATAAGAATTTTGTCCTAGTAGCTCAATTGTTAGGTTCGAGTCGTTGTGACTTGAATTTCTTACATGCCGTCTGAAAATTCAGGAAATTTTATTACACTGTTTGCGTGACAAGCTTGTACAAATTCCATGTTTTTAATATTAACTGTAAAGTTTCTAAGTGAATATTTTAACTGTAGGTCAAATTTGTTTTAACCCTATTATTTAATAAATCCTTGAATATAACGGAAGTACTTCAGCTTAGAAAATATTTTCCCAGTCAATAAATTATAAAAAGCAGACGTAATCAAAAATATTATCAAATTTAATATATTAACAATCGCCCTAACAATCGAAAAAGAAATTATAGCCAGTCATATAAAGCAAATAATTATATACTTTGGATATCTGAATAATATAATTTTCCTAAGAGCATGCAATTTCTAACTAATGTTACAAGATCATCCAATTGCTAATAAATAATTTAATACGATTCGTTTACTGATGTAGGATCTTTTGATTACTAATGATCAAAAGTGATTCATTTGATATGGATATAATATAATTTCATTACTGGTAGATGATGTAAAATAATTTCATTACTCGTAGATAATGTAAGATAATTCAAAGACATATTAATGATGCAGGATTTTATTATTAAAGAATGAAAGAACATTTCACAACTAATGATGAAATATCTTTCTATTACCGATTATTAATGCAAAATTATTTAATTACTAATGATGAAAAATGATTCTCTTACACATAAATGAATAAACATTCGAAATCATTTACACTAAAACATCCAAAAATCCCAAAGAAGGAAAGAAACTTACATTACTGCTGAGGAATGATGAAAAATCCTTTCATGACTATTTTGTGATAAAATATCATTCCATTGCTAAGTTATAATAACAGACCATTCCATTACTAAATTATATAAGACCATTTTATTACTAATTCATAATGTAAGATCATTCAATTTCAAATGATGAAACATCATTTCGTTACTAATTGATGAAGTAAGATCATCCATTTGCTGCATAAAAATATAAGATCATCAAATTCCTAATTAATGATTTAAGATGAATAATTTAAATGATATAATATCATTCAAATCAATAACGATGAATGATCATTCCTTCGGTTATCATGTACGATCATAAAATTACTAATTAATAATATAAGATCATTCTCTTACTAATGATGAAAGATCATTCTTTTCGTTATGATGTACAATCATACAATTACTAATAATATCAGATTACTCTTTTCGTTATGATGTATGATCATACAATTACTAATTAACAATATCAGATCATTCTATTGCTAATGATGAAAAATTATTCCATAACTAATGATATAGCAATGGAATAAATTTTATAATCATTCAATCACAAATTATGCAAGGCCATTTCATTACAAATAATGAAAACTCATTCCATCATCAATATATGGAAGGACATTAGAAACCAATTATTCAATGCATTTTATCCAAAACCCTAAGAAAAGTACTCGAAGTGACACTACATTTTAACTGCCCCAGAAGCATCCAATACCACAAACTTATATTCCTCTCAATCAAAAACTACAATTTGAACCATACATTATTACACCTAAGTTTTTACTCCAATAATCGCTTTTCTTCTATATCTTGCGACTGAATTCTATTTCAAATTTTTATCTACAAAAAAATATTTTTCTGGACCAAAGTGACTAGAAAGTCTTGAAAGATTCTTACTCAATTCTTTTCTTCTCGGCTAAAGTCAACTTTATGGGACTTTCTTCAAATATTGGTGGATCTCACGGAAAGTTTTGATACTTCAAACAAAAAGATCTTACTTCATTTGGACGGTCATTTATTATTTAAGTGTAATAGAATTATTATTACAGAGAAATATTTTTAAGTTACACTGTTTTAGGAAAATGCACTAAGAAGTAAAACATAATATTTAGCTATCACAACATTCTTAGTCATATGTGATTAAAGATAATATTTGTATTTGGACATTAACAGAATTTTAAGGAACAATAGAAATGATAACATAGAAATGACATATATAAAAAGAAAGATCAATCATGCTTAAAGCGTTGATTATGAAACACTTTCCAACTTCAATGCAATTTTATTTAAACATCTCTTAAATGCAATACATTCTTCGGTAATATTTTAAAACTTATCACAATACAACATTAATTTATTATATTTGAAAACTTAAACCTTCATCGAAAAAAATTGACTTCATTCAAATACCGGCATTGAAATATAAATTGCCTGGTTTAAACATCTCTAAAATGCTATACATTCCTCGGTAATATTTTTAAAATGATCATGATATTACAATAATTTAGTATATTTGAAAAATTCATCGAAAACAACTGAAATTCATTCAATTGACGTCATAGAATAAATAACACGCCTGGATCTCTCTATAAAAACAGCATTTCATTCATAACATTTTCCCATTCATTTCCTTCACCACAATAATATAATAATTTATTTTATTTAAAAATTAAGACCATGGAGCTACCAGTAATTAAACTCTATGCTTAAAACTTCATCGAAAAAATCGTCTTCTTCTCTGTGTAAAATCAATGAATGTTTCTTTCATATCAACTATATTGTAGACTCCATGAGCTAAATAATTTTGCGTTAAAGAAATGCAGCAATTCTTATACAACTCATTCTACATATTTTGCTATTTACATTCTCTATAAGTGAAAATTAGGCTTCGTTGTAGCAATAATCAATTTTCGATGATCATTTAAACTCAAATATATTGTCATTGCGTTGTTTCAGTATGTAGATGCACAGAATTTAAGCAAAAATTAAGCGGTTTTAGGACGGATACAACACTCAATATAAATTAAAAAGAACTTTAAAAATCACGATTTTGAGACAAGATGGATGCCATATTTCATTTTGAAGTGGGTCACGTGATCTTTTCATATGATGGTCACGTGATCGCTTCATATAAGAAGTATAATTATTATTTTAATTTTTATTTTAAAAACTACTGAATATATTTTGCTGAAATTTGTTTTATATGTTTTATGGAACAATTTGAATATTACCTAAAATTTTCGAAGCAATTTGTGAATTTTAAATCCGCTTAAAAAATGTTTGAACAATTAGGTCCCATAGGGTTCAATGTATTTCATTTTTTCGACCCGGGTTCAATCCAAAACTTATTGGGTGATATTATTCATTTATATTCCTGTGGCAACCGAAAAAAGAAATCTAAAGTTATACTTTTAAATATCAATTTCATTTAAGATATTGACCTGGCCGTTATTTCTCATATAGTGGGTTTTATATTTAATCGTACATTGCTAGTTGTGCCGCTATAAAATCTCCAATTATTTTACCTTTCGTGTTAATTAATTAATAAAATGCTAAATTGATCACACCATTTAAACTTAAACAATAAAACATTTATTAACAACATAAATCTGAATTAAATTCAATTACATTATTTAATTATATTACTTCTGCTGAGGGGACATGTGTGTGACCAAAACGGAAAATCGAAATATTGGTTATGACCAGATATCATATCAATGGGCACATATCTTCAAGTCTCTCTTGCACTTTGTTAGCATCTGTATTTAATGTCGTTCATTTACTGCATCAACTCTTATTGTAATGCTCCCACACGTAAATTCGTTGATCATATTGTCTGCTGAAACTCTGCACTTGCACTTATTTCATTCTCTTAGTATATCAATTCATCGCTGTAGTATCTATGCAAGTCATAATGTCGAAGTTATCTGTTCCAAGTCTTCATCGTTTCTGCTGGCATGCTTCTAAGTCAAAATCCAATTAATGTCTGTCTGCTCTTAAGTCAAAATCTGCATCGTCTCTGCTGGTATACTCCTAAGTCAAAAGTCAATTATTGTCTTTTCTAGTCTGCTCTTAAGTCAACATCTTGATTATTTCTGCTGTCGTTCTCGGGTCCCAGGCTGTGGTTCCCTCGGTGGGGGGGGGGGGGTAACTCCTCCTTTTCTTCCATTTGGCGCTTATTGGTTACTCCTTTATCCAATGGCACCATTCCACATTTCGTAAGGCCCCGCTCAGCCGCTCTTATATGGCCCCCTAAATTTATGGTCTTCTGACCTTTAGGTTCACGGAGTGATAAACCTCGGTGCTAGCCAGACTACAAGCTATGTCTGCCGTTTTGGCCACCATAAATTTCTACATAAAAGTGTCTCATCAAATGTGAGATCTATTTCTGGTCTCACACATCTACCCTCGGACAAAAAAAAATTCAAAACCATTAAAGTTCGAAACAAAATTCGAGGCACTTGCAACTCTCTAATTGGCATTTTTCCTTTTGGGACAAAGTTCGTCCAGAATTTCAGTTCAACACAGTTTTGCTATAAACACAAAAGTTTTTAGCACATCATCATACACTAAATATCAAAGTTATGTACTCATCAAATGTATCAGGTCAAGCTTTCAACTGAAGAACATTTAAATTTTGATTATTTAAAAAGATTTTTAAAATATATGCACATTCACTTTGAAATATTACACACTAACTATTTAACTATTATGGTTTACACTAACTATTTCTGATATTTTCCTTATTTGGTGCAATTCGAAAATGTTGCAAAAATGGCCGACTGGTCGGAAGAAAATAAAGTTGTAATTTTAAAAACTAGGTTAAAGGAGAAAGCTTTGGAGTTTTGTCATTAAAAAGAGAATTGCAGATTGCAAATAATTTGGGAGAGATTTAACAAATATTGATGAAACAATTTAAAACATCTCTTACAATGCTTCAAAAAAGCAAACAAATTTAAATAAAATTGAAATGACGCCAGGTATGAAGGTAGCTGAGCTGGCATTAAATATTTCAAATTCGACTAATGATTTTTTAGGAAATTACGCAACTAATGAAATGGGTGAAATTAAGAATAATTTAATGTTAGCAAAATTTTTGGAAACTTTAAGACAAGATATTGCTTTTGAAATTAAAAAACTAAATATTCAAAATTTTGACAAAGCGATAGAATATGCACTTAGAGAAAATTTTGGAGGAGGATTGCGACCGTACAGAAATTAATGCAATTTATCGCAATGAAAATAATGGCCGAAAATTTAATGATAGACAAATGGAAAGGCATTTACAAAATTCAAAATTTGAACCTCAGCAAGTAAAATATGAAAGGCATGAAAAATCAGAAAATGAAGTTATATATTGTATAGGATGCGGAAAAAGAGGGCACTACTTTTCTACCTGTTGGCACAACCAAAACGCACAAAATAATTATGAAAAAAATAAATATGGGAATAAACGAAGTGAATTTAGAAATGATCAAAATAACGGATTTAGAAACGGAAACAGTAACGGATTTAGAAATGGGCAAAGTAATGGATTTCGTAATACGCAAAATAGCGGATTCAGAGAAAGAAATACGGGAAGAAATTATAGTCGGTCAAATACCCAAACTTTTGCGAAGCAAGGATTTCAGGAGCAAAAAAGAAACCGTAGCGGGTCTTTAAACTGACGGAGGGGCTTTGGCCAAGTCAAAATTTAAAAAATAGACCAAAGTCCCAATCGCGAAGAGAAAAATCGCAAATGCGAATTAAGATATCGAGTTACAAAAATTCTGAAGACGCAAATAATATGCAATATGATAAAAAGGAGGTTCGCACGCGAAGCCCAGGTCCCAATATTCAGTTAAATCAAAATAAAGAGCAAAATAAAAATGACAATTAAGAAATAAATAGTGTAGAAAGCATTCAAAAATATACCCATGTTCTCTGCCCGAAGGATGATCTCCTTGCCACTATTCCGACTTTACTTGCTCAGCCTGGGTGGGTGAAATTCGATGCAAAGTTTGTCCAAAGTCTAAAATGTGAGGCAAATATTAATACAAAGAAAATTGAGGAAAATACATGTGTAGAAAATAATATAGGTAAAAACAATACAAATAATGAAAATACATGAGTTAAAGAAGTTATTAAAAATAAAAATGATACGTGCAATGCAAAAATAAATTTAAATGAGTACAAAAATGAAATTAACTTAAAATCGACTCAGATCGATAATAAAAAGTATGATGAAATTAAGGAAACTAGTTGTAAAGTTTCGCAAATTGATACACAAATTATTGAAGGTAGCCATGTTAATGACTATAATTTCTCAAATGATGAAAAAAATAAAAATGTTGATATAGAGAATGATTTTAAAATTGTGACTAGTGCGAAAAAGCCAATTGTCACACAAGGTGAAGTAAAAGGCATATGTGAATTTAATGAAAATATTAAAAATGGTTATTATGACAGTCAAAAAATCGCACAGGTCGATGAGCCCAATTTTCCTAAAAATGAAAAGGGTAATGATTTTGCTGAAAAAGAATGTGTTAATGAAGAGTCAAATCTTGACGTCCAGGTCTATGTCACGCTCACACGCAGGATGGCTTTGCAACCAGCTCAGTTGATTGCAGAACAATTCGATTTAGATCAGGAAATTCAGAATAAAGAAGTTATCTTTATCCCCACAAAACACGCAAAATTACTCTTTTCATTTGGTGCAATTCGAACTGTAATAAAAAATAACAAAATTGATATTGTAATTAGTAATCAAAAGAAGGTTAAAATTACGTTTAATAAAAATATGAGAGTAGGAGTGATTAAAAATTTCAAAACAATTACTAATGAAGAAATGCAAATCGGAGCTACCGTATTTTTGAAAGAGGAAAATAAATCCAATATGTTTCAAGATAAATTTCAGGGACCCTTTCGAGTAATAGAACTTGGAGAAAAAAATGTATTGAACATTAGAAATAAATATAGCATGAAAGATGAAAATAATTAAAATTCACGCTACCCAATGTTATATCGAACAAAATGTACAAAGTGCGGAAGAATTGATGGAAAAATATGATATAAACAGTGAAATAAATGAGATTCACGCAAAAAAATGTCATATAGCACAAAAGGTACAAAGTGAAAATAAATATAACGGCAACGGTGAAATAATTGAGATTTCAATCAAAAAAATGTTATACTGTACAAAGTGTACATATTGAAAATGTTCAAAATGTGAATGAAAATATTCAGCATGGAAGCGAAAATACGGATATCAAAATTATGCAACATCAAAAAGTTGATAGGAGTTTTGAAAATATCGATCATAAAAATATGCAAAAAGAAAATGTTAGATGTCGAAGAGTACGTAATGCAAATGAAAATAAAAGGTGTGAAGAAATTCAAAGTCAAAACAAAAATCATGAGATGGGAAATACTCAAAATTCACTTGAAATTAAAATAATGGATGTGCTGGAAAATGAAAGTCAAAATGGTAATTTTCAAGAATATGAAAATGAAAATCATGATAATGATAAGCAAAATTCACTTGAAAATAAAATAATGGATGTTTTGGAAAATGAAAGTCAAAATGTTAATTTTCAAGAAAATGAAAATGAAAATGAAAATCATGATAATGATAAGCAAAATTCACTTGAAAATAAAATAATGGATGATTTGGTTGATGAAAATAATTATTTTCAAGAAATACAAAATTCAAATGTTTGTAAAAATTTTCAAAAAGAAAATGTTAAAATAATAAGGGATATTAATCACAATGAAAATGAAGGTAATGATATTCTAAAAGTAGATTCAGAAATAGTTGAAAGTCAAAGCGAATATAAAGAGTATGTTAGGCAAAATTTAGAGTTACTAAATGAAGTAGAAATTCTTAACTCAAATGAAATTGAAAACATTCATGAACAAAGTGAGAGAAAGCTAGGTCAAAATTGTTTCATGAAATCAAAGATTTTTAAAAATTCAAAATTTGCTGATGATTGGTATTTGAAGAATTGTAAAATGAGAGAGAGATAGAAAGAATAACAAATCAAATGATTGTAAGGAAAATGATCTGGAATTGAAAAAATTATAAAAATGGATAATGATATGAAATTTTTTTTAAAAAAAAGCAATAAGGAAGGAATTGTTTAAGAATGAAAATGGTATGAATTTCTAAGAAAGAAAATGAATAATCATGGAATGGTGTAAAAATGAACATGGTATGAATTTTACAAAAATTGATAATAATTGTACAAATAGTTCTTTTTCAAAAATAATATTATATGATAATATAATTTATAATGTTAAGTCAAAATGTTACATGTGATAAGAAAATAAAGCAGAGATTAAGTTATGCAAATAATTTCAAAAAAATGAAAGGTGAAATCAAATGTGTTACCTAATTGGGTAGAGGAAAGATGAAAGTTCTGTAGCCAAATCCAGTCAAGGACAATGTTGGTGGAAGGCAAGTCCAATCATTTCAATTTATTTTCAAAGGCAGGCAAAACTGATGAGTCTTTCATGGGAGTCTTGAGGCTTAAAAATTGAATGACAGGTTTAAGTAAAGAGCTAAAAGTAAGAATATTAAAGATTAGTCATAGATGGTATAAATCTTGTCATAAAGTAAGCAAAGGCATAAATAATTGAAATTTTTAAATCAATTTGAATTTAAAATGCTAAACTATGACCAGTTAAAATAGCTGTAAATCGCCCGTTGCAATGAAGCAATCGAGTACACGATATCTCGTATAGGAATGTTAGAAATGCATTGAAAGTGCTTAGGTAAATAAATGTTTGAGTAATAATATAAATTGTATAAGCAATTTAAATAACTAAATTAATCCTAAAGTGACAGGATAAATGAAATAAATTTAGTTCAAATTTTGTCTAGTGAATAAATGAATAAATTCACATAAGGCATAAAAAAAGGTTAAAATAAAAAATAATTGAAGAATATTGAGTGCGAAATATAGCATTTTTGTTTTTCATTTACATCGTAAGGAAAGGTTACGATAATCATGTGTGAATAAAATGTAAATAAATATTGATATGAAAATAAAATGTAAGTATTGATGAGGAAAATTGTACGATAATAAATAAATGTGAAATACATATGAAATGAATATAAATAAATATGTAATGAGTATAAATACATTTTATAAAAAAATAAAGCACTTAAATGTCAGTGGGGAATGTAATTAAAAACATTAAAATTATCGATGAGATACGATTGCAATTGAAAAGTGTTATATATATATATATATATATATATATATATATATATATATATATATATATATATATATATATATATATATACTCTGTTGGTAATGTCATATAAAATGGTGATTAGGTATTTTTAAATATAAAAAAAAATTGTGAAAAATATATTCTGAATAAGGTGTTGAGAATTGTTATGATAAATAAAAATGAATTAGGATACAATAAATGTCATATGTGGTAAATAAATAAATGGTAATATGTATTACGGCTATAAAGGGGTTAGCCGCAGTTACTAAAATGTCAAAAGAAGGTAAAAATTAAATAATAATGGTGCGATAGAATGATAAACAATCGCGCGTTATAAATGGTTCTAAATGTCAGGTATTCAAGGTCATAAGGATTATAATAAATTGAAATATATAAATATGATAAATTTTGTAGATACGGTGAGTAAATAAATCATCGTTTAAAAAGGATAAATAAAAAGGATTTCAATTCATAAGATTTTAAAAAAAATTCATAAGATGTAAATAAATTAATAAATATTCCAGTAAGTGGAATAATGCACGGAAGGCATTTCAAATAAGCGTTAAAAATAAAAAAATTAATAAATAAGTCAATAGCACCATAGCAATAGTCAATAGCACCAAGCACCATAGAGATGACATTGATATTTAATACAAGTTACCCCAAAGGAACCAACTAAATAAAATTTAAATAGGGGCTATTAAATTTGAATTTTCAAAAGAAAAAAGAGCCATACAATGCTAATATAATGTACAGGCCCATCGGCAGCATTCTAGTATAAAAAGTTGATTAGCAGATATGATTAATAATTAAATAAGGAGGAAATATATATTTATTAGACTAAGTCGACGTTTATATAATACGCCGAGTGATATAAATAAAAGGTTTACAATACTTGGTTACAAGCCTTTGGAGCGCGCGTCATTCAAAAACTGTACCTGTCAGCCCGCTTGAATCCACGCTGCACGTTGTCCACTTTAGAATGCTTTGTCATGGTTCAAAAAGTAAAGTTGAGTGGATGATTTGCTGCTAAACAGTCAGTTTCAAAAAACGATTAAAAGAAAAAGAATCGTTGTCGAGGGTCTTTTATTTGACTGGTCACCTTCTGATTTTCGAAAGGGGTAGTTGAACATTTCCGACTTTGATGCTCTTCCGGTCTCAATAAAGAGGAGGGTTCCTCTAATTATCTTTTTGCAAATGATCAATCAGTAGCTGTCATCAAGTGCAAGGGGTGTGTTGTGTTTACATACAATGTAAGAAATTTTAAAGGGAAAATATCAGGTGGTTGTCAATCACATATGCAACAAATGGGAGTTACAGAATTCTGTGAAAAGTATATATTTTCAATGGCTGATTTAAAAAAAATGTGTGATTGTATTAATGATTATGTACCAATGTTTAAAGGTTAAGCAAAAATATAGTATTATGTGATTAAGTTATCAATTATAAAAATTGATGAAGTATGGAAAGAATTGTGGTAAAAATAATATACTGTGTAATTTGTAAAAAAAATGTGAATTGTGTTAAAAATATCAGAAGTTAAATAGTTAGTGTGTAACGTTTCAAAGTGAATGTGCATATTTTTTTAAAATCCTTTAATATAATAGTCAAAATTTAATTTTGCTTCAATTGAAAGCTTGACCTGATACGTTTGATGAGTACATAACTTTGATATTTAGTGTATGATGATGTGTTAAAAACTTTTGTGTTTACAGCAAGACTGTGTTGAACTGCAATTCTGGAACGAACTTTGTTCCAATAGGAAAAATGCCAATTAGAGAGTTGCAAGTGACTCGAACTTTGTTTCGAACTCTTTTGGTTTTTAATTTTTTTTTTGTTTTTGTCCAAGGGGAGATGTGTGAGACCAGAAATAGATCTCACTTTTAATGAGACACTTTTATGTAGAAATTTATGGTGGCCAAAACGGCAGACAAAGCTTGTAGTCGGGCTGGAACCGAAGTTTATCACTCCGTGAACCTAAAGTCCAGAAGACCATAAATTTAGGGGCCATGACAGAGCGGCTGAACGAGGCCTTACGAAATGTGGAATGGTGCCATTGGGTAAAGGAGTAACCAATAAGCGCCAAATGGAAGAAAAGCAGGAGTTACCCCCCACCCACATCACGCCACCGAGGGAACCACAGCCTGGGACCCGAGACCGAGAGCAGAAATAATCAAGATGTTGACTTAAGAGCAGACTAGAAAAGACAATAACAGAATTTTGGCTTAGGAACATACCAGCAGAAACGATGGAGATTTTGACTTATGAGCATACCAATAGACAACTATGGAATTTTGACTTAAGAGCATGCCAGGAAAAAACGATGGAGATTTTGACTTAAAAGCAGAGTAGACAGTAATTGAATTTTGACTTAGACTTGGAACAGATAACTGCGACATTATGACTTGTGCAGATACTACAGCGATGAATTGATATACTAAGAGAATGAAATAAGTGCGAGTGCACAGTTTCAGCAGACAATATGTTCAACGAATTTACGTGTGGGAGCATTACACCAAGATTTGATGCAGTAAATGAACGACATTAAATACAGATGCTGACAAAGTCCAAGACAGACTTGAATGTATGTGCCCATTGAAATGATATCTGGTCATAACCAATATTTGGATTTTCCGTTTTGGTCACACACATGTCCCCTGCGCTGAAATAATATAATTAAATAGTATAATTGAATTTAATTGAGATTTATGTTGTTAATAAATGTGTTATTGTTTAAGTTTAAATGGTGTGATCAATTTAGCATTTTATTAATTAATTATGCCATTACAGGACTTACACGAAAGGTAAAATAATTAGAGGGTTTATAGCGCCACAACTAGCAATGTACGATTAAACAATAAATCCACTATATGAGAAATAACGGCCAGGTCATCTTAAAGAATTTAATATTAAAATAATAATATATCTTAGATGAATTTAAATAGTTAAAAGTTAAACTTTAAGTTCCTTTTTCTTTTCCCACAATTCCCATAAGTCCTACAGACCGTCTGAACAACATACTAAAATTTCATCTTGATTAAGTCATTTTTACGGCAGTTATCGTGCTAACGGACAGACAGACAGACAGACAGAATGAATGAATGAACAAAATCCTAAATACTTTTCAACTTTGTTGTAAAATGTTAAAAATGATTACATTCAATAGATTTAAATGTTTCTTTGAAAATGTTGACTCAACAATCCGTCTTTCTTATAAATGTCATTTCTATGTTATCACTTCCATTGTTTCTTAGAATTCTATCCAAATGCAGTTCTTTTATGGACGTCCAATGGTTTTATTTTTAGTCGCATATGACCAAGAATGTTATGATAGCTAAAAATTATTTTTTTCTTTTTAGTTCATTTTACTAAAGCAGTGTAACTTAAAACTACTTTTGTAATAATATTATTTTATACTTTTTTCATCAGATATCCAATCAAACCTTTTTAAAATCTTTTATTGAATTCATCATGACCGATGGTTGCCTAAATGTCCAAATGTCAGTTTCAACTTATTTGGTGACACTTTTAACATACTTTCCTGCGTTCTAAAGATCTGACATTTGGTACACAACTTAGTTTAGTAGAACGTTTTAATCCATCAAAGTTTGGCGAATCGTTGGAAAACAGAAGAAGTATTTTTATGCGGAATGGCCCGCGAAAAATCTCCTGCGCTTTGCAGAATCCTATTGTTGTAAGATAGTTAAAGGGAGTTCAATATGCGACTACACTCGTCACCTCCGAGAGCAGAGGCAGGAGCACTAACTTTTGACGTCTCGGCTTGTAGGCCCACTGCGGGTAGGCCTTCCAGATCGCGATCGGAACTTTTGCTATTTGCTTCCCTTTTGTTTCTCTGTTCGATGTAAAGGAATAATAATTTGTCAGTAAAGCAATAATATTCATTACATTTGGAAGTTTAAAATTTTCTACAAATCGTAGAACAAGCAAAGTGAAACGTAAGGAAATGCTGTATTTATGCTTTTTCATATGGGGTATGTATTTCTGCTTGTTATACAGGGTGTTTGTAGTTGAATTGACAGTACTCAAAATCATCTGTAGCTCGGTCTAACTGCCGGAATGGCACCAAATTTGGTAAGGAGGCTAATGAAGACATGTGAAGAAGGATCCATTGAAAAACAAATTTTTTTCTAAACGTCTCTGATAGGGGGGGAATATGACGCTATGTAACCGAGAATTTGTATAAAGAGCATATAAGAAATAACAAGAAAGATCAATCATGCATAAGCATTGATTATGAAACACTTTCCAACTGAAATGCAATTTCATTTAAAAATTTCTGAAATGTGATACATTCAGTGGTGATATCTTTTACATTATCACAGTGCTACAGTAATTTATTATACTTAAATATTTAAAATTGCGTATCGAAATATAAATCATCTGATTCTCTATGCAAAATCAATGAATATTTCATTCATATAACTTTTATTCCAGACTCCAGAGCTAAAAACTTTTGTGTGAAAAAAATTCAGCAATTCTTATGTAACTCACCTTACAATCGCTTGAGATATTTGCATTCTGCATAAGTTAAAATTAGGCTTCGTTGAAGAAATAATAAAAGTTTTGGGATCATTTAAAATCACAACTTCTGTAATTGCATAGACACGGAATTTAGATACACAGATAATACACAGATACACAGAAAATATATGGGTGTATCTGTGTATTTTTCTGTGTGTCTGTGAGGATATTACATCCACTCTATTGAAAAACTAATAGACCGAATATCATAAAATTTGGTAGATATGTTTTTTGTGGGAAATCCTGATGTTCATTAGATTAGTGTACGATTCGTAATAAAAGAATCGGCCTTCTTTGCGAAATGGCCGTCAGAAATTGCCTTTATCCATTCTAGCTAAAAAACAATGGACCAAATTTAACAAAATTTGCTGTATAATATTTCAATAACCTACAAGTGATTTATATACCAAATTCAACAAAATTTGGTATATAAATCATTTGTAGGTTATTCTAGTATGATTCGAGAAAAAGGAACGGGCTATTTTTGCGAAATGGCCCGCAAAAATCGTTAAATATAAAAATAAAAGACTACGTGTGCTCAATTATATCAATTAAATTCCTATTTTATACGTGATTTTTGACAACAAAAAGAATAAGACTAACCCCATTACTCTAGGACTAGCCGTTCTTGAGATATTCTAGTTTTTTCGCGTTTTCGCAACGCCACTTTTGACAATAAGTCCAGCTATCAAATGATAACCAAATTTAAGTTTAACGTGCAAATTCAATGTCATTTAAAATACTTATAGCTGTTATTTTGTGCAGATAAACTCAAATTATTAATAAAGAAATAAAGAGAACGTGAATATGAGTGTGCAGGGAAGGACATGTGCTGCCCACATCAGAATTTTAAACAATATTACAACAATGATTGATAGAAGTAAACGGGGATTATTTGCAGGCCAGTTCGAAAAAAATGTATGATCTATATTTAAAGATCCACCAAATTTTTGTAGAATAAAATGTTCAACAAATTTAATCTGTGTACCAAATATTAACTCTCTAGGACGTAGGAAAGTGCATTAAAAATGCTATCAAATAAGTATATCATGAAGAGTTATATAAAATTAAAAAAAAAATTAAAAATTGTTATTTACCAAACTTATTTTAAAATGTGAAGCTTCTCTCATATACAAAATGATTAAACTCTTGGAAAGATATTTATTATATAATATATCTCTTTTTTCTTTCTGGAGGATATCCCAAAAGTCAGAACTTATTTGAATTTGTTTTTTTCCTTATATTGAATAATTTTTAATTAAAAAACTACTTAACATATTTTACTGAAATTTTTTTATATATTTTATGGGATAATGTGAATATTTTCTAAGAATTTCGAAGCAATTTGTGAATTTTAAATTTGCTTAAAAAATGTTTGAAAAATTAGGTCCCATAGGGTTCAATGTATTTCATTTTTTCAACCGGGGTTCAATAAAAAACTAATTGGGTGTTATTATTTATTCATATTCCCATAGGTCCCACAGACCGTCTGAACAACATACTAAAATTTCATTTTGATTAAGTCATTTTACGGCAGTTATCGTGCTAACGGACAGACAGAGAGAATGAACAAAGTCATAAACACTTTTCAACTATGTTGGAATGTGTTAAAAATGCTAATTCACGCTTACGTAGGTGACAACAGTGCTAGTAATTTGGGCTATAAAGACATGGGGAAAGCTCTGAAAGACATTCCGAGAACTATCTAAGTTGAATAAGCGTATAATGTTACCACAGCGTGCGCTACTTGTGAAGTTGTTTTACCTGCACCAATGCAACGCTGCTGCCGCTCTTTGTAAGTTTCGAATCCGTAACAACTTACGTAAAGGCCTTCTATCAATTAATATACATTATGAAGCATAATTCAGGAGTTAAGAAAAAGGTTCGCTAACAGTTCGGCCTGGCAGAGGACGGAAACCGGTGTCAGAGCAGACAATTACGGATGTTGCGACTGCGATCACCGAAGGTACAGAAGAGACCATTTCTGGTAGTAGCAGCGCCCGGGGAATAGCACGCCAACTGAATTTGAATATTACGACGGTATGGAAAGTGTTGCGGAGAGTTCTCTACTACTATCCATACAATATCAGCCGTGTGCAACACTCGAACCCAATGATTATGGTCAACGATTGACATTTGCCCTGACGATTCTGCCAGGATGAAGGTCGACGATGCTTGTCCGTGAACAATGGAGAGATGAGGCCCATTTTTAACACTTTACAACAAAGTTGAAAAGTGTTTATGACTTTGTTCATTCTGTCTGTCTGTCTGTCTGTCTGTCCGTCTGTCTGTCTGTCTGTCCGTTAGCACGATAACTGCCGTAAAAATGACTTAATCAAAATGAAATTTTAGTATGTTGTTCAGACGGTCTGTAGGACCTATGGGAATATAAATGAATAATATCACCCAATTAGTTTTGGATTGAACCCGGGTTGAAAAAATGAAATACCTTGAGCCCTATGGGACCTAATTTTTCAAACATTTTTTAAGCGGATTTAAAATTCACAAATTGCTTCGAAAATTTTAGGTAATAGTCAAATTGTTCCATAAAATATATAAAAAAAAAATTCAGCGAAATATATTCAGTAGTTTTTTAAATAAAAATTAAAATAATAATTACACATCTTATATGAAACGATCACGTGACCATGATATGAAACGATCACATGACCCCCTTCAAAATGATATATGGCATCCATCTTGTTTCAAAATCGTGATTTTTTAAAGTTCTTTTTAATTCATATTGAGTGTTGTATCCGTCCTAAAACTACTTTATTTCTGCTTAAATTCTGTGCATCTACATACTAAAACAACACAATGACAATATATTTGAGTTTAAATTCTCATTCAAATTTGATTATTTCTACAATTAAGCCTATTTTTCACCTATGTGAAATGTAAACAGCAAAATATGTAGAATGAGTTGTATTAGAATTACTGTATTTCTTTAACACAAAATAATTCAGTCCATGGAGTCTGCATGGCTGATATGAATGAAATATTAATTGATTTTATAAACAGAAGGATGATTTTTTTCGATGAAGTTTTAAGCATAAAGTTTATGAATTGTAGCTCCATGGTCTTAATTTTTAAATAAAATAAATTGTTATAGTATTGTGATGAATGAAATGGAGAAAGTTATGAATGAAATCCTGCTTTTATAGAGAGATCCAGGCGTGTTATTTTTTCTATGACGTCATTTGAATTTATTTCAGTTGTTTTCGATGAAGTTTTCAAATATATAAATTATCGTAGTATCATGATGGTTTTAAAAATCTTGCCGTGGAATGTATTGCATTTTAGAGATATTTAAACCAGGCAATTTATATTTCAAAGCCGTCATTTGAATGAAGTTCATTTTTTTCAATGAAGGTTTAAGTTTTCAAATATAATAAATCAATGTAGTATTGTGATAAGTTTTAAAATATTACCGAGGAATGTATTGCACTTTCGACTTTTTTAAATAAAATTGCATTGAAGTTGGAAAGTGTTTCATAATCAATGCTTTAAGCATGATTGATCATTCTTGTTATCTTAATGGGAGTGTTAACACTCACAATTACCGAATTTGGATACCTGAACAACACCATGTATTTAATGAACGTCAGTTGCACTCACCAAAGGTTACTGTTTGGTATGGCTTTACAGCATTTTTTTCAATGAAGGTTTAAGTTTTCAAATATAATAAATCAATGTAGTATTGTGATAAGTTTAAAACTATTACCGAGGAATATATTGCATTTTCGACTTTTTTAAATAAAATTGTATTGAAGTTGGAAAGTGTTTCATAATCAATGCTTTAAGCATGATTGATCATTCTTGTTATCTTAATGGGAGTGTTAACACTCACAATTACCGAATTTGGATACCTGAACAACACCATGTATTTAATGAACGTCAGTTGCACTCACCAAAGTTTACTGTTTGGTATGGCTTTACAGCACATTTCATACTTGGACCATTATTTTTCTAGAACATTACTACAAGAGGACCAGTAACGTGTATTGTCAACGCGCAGAGGTATCGCGATATGCTGACTAGTTTCATGATTCCACAACTTCAGAAAAGACAATCTTGGATTAGATAATCTTTATGTAGGACGGAGCACCACACCACCACACATCGGTCTATCGGTACAGCAACTGTTGCGGCATCACTTCACAGATGAGAAGGTCATTAGGCTTTTTTCCAGCTAACATGTCGCCACGTTCCCCAGATATAACTCCCTGTGACTTTTGGCTGTGGAGTTATTTGAAGTCCAAGGTCTATCTTGGTGGGGTCCCTAACTTGACAACCATAAAGGACAACATATCAAGAACTATGCTGAACATTCCTTGTGACATGTTACGTTCGCCTGTTGAGAATACTGTGCACAGGATGCAAAGTGTGGTCCACGACAACGGCGGTCACATAGAAGGTGGTCGAGATGCTGAATAAAGCGTGATGTTTCCGGGCAGTTTCGTCCTTGTTATTCATTTGTCAGTTTTTTTGGAACTCATTTTTACATTACACAGCGCCACACTTTCCTATATCAATAACTTTTGGAACAAAATTTGTTTTTCGAGGAATCCTTCTTCCCATGTCTTCATTAGCCCCCCTACCAAAAATTTAGTGCCATTCCGGCCATTAGATCGAGTTACAGACGACTCAGTACTGTAAGTTTAATTACAAACACCTGGTATATATATATATATATATATATATATATATATAATAACATTGTTGTAAAATAATTAAAAAATAGTTCAATGTGCGGCTTATATAAGAAAACAAATTTAATATTACAACAATGAGATTTTTACGGACAATTTTGAACATGATTCCAGGAGGAAGTCAGAATCCGTGTCGGTTTTCCACTCAAATTGGATGAAATGTTGTATTGTCATCACAAATACGTATATGTGTGTAAAATTTCAGGAAAATCGGCTCGGTAGAAGAGGGTCAAAAATTGATTTTAAAATTTGACACAAACAAACAAACAAAGAAACCAACCTAAATAAAACAGTCTAAAAATTTAATAACCTGAGATTATGGCTGCATTAAGGGTGTAATTTACATTTGATTTAGCAGAGGATTCTAATTTTATATAATACATTGATTCTTGTAATTAAATTTTGAATAAAATTCCATATGCGAAAACGTTTTTCATATAATAACATGTAAAGTTATAGCGTTTACACGATAATAACAGTTCTAGTATTGGTTGATTTTGTAGATATTTAAATGTCAGTGCATGGCCATTCTGCTCAGAGAACAAACTTAACTTTATGTATCATTAGAAGACAACAGATGGCAATATCTCTCTACAAATATTTTTATCTTTATATTGGTGCCTCAATAGTATGTGGCAATGCTTGATCTATTTAACCTTTTGCTTACGGGTGGGACAGCGTCCATCCCAAACTAAGAACCTCCCAAATAGACAGGTATTTGACATACACCATCCCAAACAGTTCGATCCTCCTTTGCAGGCATTAGCGTTGGACGCCAATGTCTGCACAGCCCTCAACCGCGAGACAAGATTCGTAAAATCCGATACACTTAAAAAAGTATTTAAATTATAAAATACATGAATAACAGTAGATCATAAAATACAGGACAACCAATAAGCGCATTTAAATTAGAGTATTTTGTAAAACTATAATATTTAAATTGCAAAATACTGTAATTTAATAAAAAAATATTTAAATTACAGTATTTCGTAATTTAAATATTTTTAAAATGTATAGAATTTTACGAAGATCAAAATGCAAATTTTGTCTCGCATTTGTGGGCAGTGTAAAGAGCTTATGTTCGTCACATCTTAAACAATTTACATTGCCACTGATGAAGGACGTAGTGACGTCCAAAAGCGCTCTGAATTTGTAATTTTATGTACGTCATAGATAGTGTTAATATTAAAGACCCTTTTTATACCAAACAATTGACTGTCTTTATTATCTCGTTTTAAAGTTTTTTTGCCAAATTGGGTTGTTTCCATACATTTTGAGGAAATACATGTTCTCGATTCACAATTTGTTTATACAAAGCTCTTATAGTTTTCGGGGAATCATCTGCAATGTCGCCACAGGGTAATTGATCTTAATTTGTCAAGTCGAAGAAAATTGAAAATTTCGGTTTATCAATTATGTAATGTTTATATCTCAAAAACTAAAAGAGCTAGCTATAAATAGTAAACAATAAATTATAACCTCTTGAAAGCCCGACAAGGATTTTGCATCGAGTTCTTAACTAAGAACAACTAAGAACAACTAAGAACTTCGAACAATAGTTGTTATAGTTTTGGTATTTTGACCTGTTTAAATTTTTCAATAGAGGGGAGGGGAAGCTGTAACATATAAAATGTCACGATTATAGCAGATCAACATGTTTCCCCGTTAGTGAAATATTGATGCGCAAGTACGAAATATTTTGTTTTGTTTTAAAGAAATCAAGAAATGAGATGAACTTGGGGATTCTAAATATGTTTAATGATTGATGAAGAGAAAAATTAGAAGTATGGAATTCTAGAACATATGTACCGCCAGACAAGTATATAAATTCAGCTAGATTTTAAATCTTGTCAAAGATATTGTATTAGTTTATATGCCTCCAAAAAATTAGTAAAATAATTCGATTTTTTGACGCGAAATCTATGGTCAATGTTATTCTCTTGAACTCGGGACGAAAACTAAAAGTGTTGTAGTTATATAAACAGATTGCCAGTAACCTGTAAGCTATATAAATAGATTGGGAGTAATATGTTAGCTATATAAAGAGATGGCAGTAATCTGCAGCCTTTTGAAAACACTAGAATATATTATTGGATTTCGGATAAGGTTCTTAGTTTTTGAAATATAGTAGTTACAATTTCGATATTTTAGTATTTTGAACTATTTTGAAAAGGTGGTTATAATTTCGCTATTTGAGTATTTGAACAGTTTTGAATAAGTCGAAAGAAAATAAACGACCCATAAAAAAGATGATATTCATGCACAGCCATTTCGGCTTCATGGGACTGGAGCCACTGCAGATATTTGTTTTTAACAATTTCCAACATAGTTGAAAAGTGTTTATGACTTTGGTCATTCTGTCTGTCAATTCGCACGATAACTTCCATAACAATAACTTTAAAACATATCAAAATGAAATTTTATTATATATTGTTGAAACGATATGTGGGACATATGGAAATGAAAATGAATATTAACACCCAATTAGTTTCGGATTTAACACGGCTTGAAAAAATGAAATACATTGAATCCCATGGGACTTAATTTTTCAAACATTAATTAAACATATGTTAAAATTTACAAATTGCTTCAAAAATTTTAGGAAATATGCAAATTATCACATAAAATGTGTGAAAATATTTTCAGCAAATATTTTTAGATAGGTTTTTAAATAAGGATTGAAATTATAATTACACTCATGATATAAAGAGATCACGTGACTCGTTGCAAAAATGAATTATGGCATCCATTCTTTTCCATCCATTTCCATTGATTATTTCTATAGGGAAGCCCATTTTTAATGCATGCAAAATGTAAACATATCAAGCGATTGTAAGATGAGTTGTATAAGAAATGCTGAATCTTTTTTCCACGTAAAATTATTTAGCTCTGGATTCTGGAATAAAAGTGATATGATGAAATATTCACTGATTTTAAGTAGAGAAGCAGACGATTTATATTTCGATGACGTCATTTTAATAAAGTTTATTTTATGTAACTTTAGCATTGCCTTTTTCGATGAAGTTTCAAGTTTTCATGTATATTAAATTACTGTAGTACTGTGATAATTTTAAAAATATCACCGTTGAATGTATTACATTTTAGCGATGTTTATACAAAATTGCATTGCAGTTGAAAAGTGTTTCATAATCAATGCTTTATGCATGATTGGTCTTTCTCGTTACTTCAATAAATTTACTTCACTTATCAAAAAGAACAAAATCAATTTCCCATTTTCTCTAGAACATAAAAGAATTACACCAAAATCATAGACAGTAAGTTGATAGAAATATATATTACAAAAGTGAAAAATTCAATGATTATTGGAAAGATTACGTTTTTTTGCTTTATGTGTGAATATTCTATGATCACTGCACTTCTCCCCATATTTATTTTATAGCTTGATACATTTTATCGATATTACTTCTGAACAGTGGTGCAATAATCAATACTAACTGTCATAATGTGTTACTTAAAGCAATAGTCGATACTTTCCTTCAATATGTGTAAAAAATCTGATGTGGGCAGCACATGACTTTTCTTATATAATGCAATGAATTTACTAATTTTACAGTAAAAAAATAGGTTATTCTTATAGTAGATACTTATATTCTTTTCAAGATATTAAATTTTCGTCAATGAGTCGTCATTTTCATTGATTTAGAGCCATTTTTATCCATTTGGCTAGATTTTCGTTAATTTGGTAACATTTTAAAAAGTCGCGAAGTTGGCGACATTCCGCCAAATTCGTCGCCAAAATCTCGCCAAGCGTTATGGACGGAAAAATAAGTTATTCTTATAACAGATTGTGGTGCACTAAACAAACGTAAACTTGAGAATATTAATAATATACTACTAAATTGATTTCACCATTTTAACTTTAACAATAAATCATTTATTAACAACATAAAATACTTAATTATAACAATTATTCCTCTTGTTCGCGCCGGAGAGAAACAATGTGAGACCATTAGTTAAAATGCCTAAAATGTATTTAGGGCCTGCAATATTATTTGAGGAACACATACCTTCAAGGCTATCTTGGCTTGGTCGCCAGCACGTACTTAATGTCGCTCATTTTACTGGAATTAACTCGAAGTATTATTCGTCCACACGTAATTCGCCGATCATATTGCACTGCTGGCTAGGTGTTAATATCGAACACTTTTGGAATAACTGTACTCAGGACTTTGTCGTTTACATTCTGCAATTGTCGTGCAGAAGTCATCGTGATTCAGTGTATTTAATTAAGTCATCGTGATTCAATGTGTTTAAATAAGTAAGTTTAATTTTCAATGTATCGCCTCTCACGTAGAATTCTTGCTGCAATCTTGCTGTCGAAACCGTTTTCTAAAAGTATCGTACTTACGTCATTCTCTTAGTCTGTTCTTCCTATATAGTACCGTCGTCGTTCTCATGTCGTTATTTTACTTCTTTGGTTGTGGCTCTTTTGCCTCAGGTCTGACACTCCTCCTTTGCACCGGCCACATACTTAGCTACAGTAAGCCTACGGGTCTGTCGTGTGGTCTGGGTTTTTCACTCCCCCTTTGCTCTTATTGGCAGCCTTCATAGAGACGCCACAAGCATCTTCTCCATTGGTCAGCCTTTTTATCTAATGTCGTTACTTCACATTTTCTTAAGAGTCATGCAACACCCTCTGTCTTGACGCCCCTAAATTTATGGTTTTATCTAACCTTTGGGTCAGCATGCTGTAAACTTTGGCGTCATTGAGACTCAAGGTAATGTCTCACGTTTCAGACACAATAAATAATGTACAGAAAACTGTCTCACAGTAATTGGTGTGAGATGGATTTCTGGTCTCACACAGATAAATGACCATTGGAGTTCAAATAAAAAAATATTATTCAAAGTATCTTTTCTCATGAATGGAACGATCTAGATCCACGAAAAGGATGTCACCAAATTTATCGCATGATATTACACATGAAAAGTAAACATGTTTCTCAATGGCTAATATACTTTTCTTTATTTATGGGATTTTTGGAAAAATTTATTTGAAAAATGTGCAATATCTCGAGAACGGTTCATGCTGGAGTTCTACAGTTTATATCAATCGTTTTTTAAGGAAAAATTACATAAGAAATATCTATTTGCGTAACTTTATTAAAAGTTTTGATTTTTTGATGATTTTTTCAAAATTTCACTCGAAAATTTAGGGGGGGGGGGGGGGGTCTGAACATTCCATTGCGTTAAAGAAACAATAGGCTTCCAGTATTCATGGATTGTGATTTTGTACCAAATTTCATTCGAATCTCTCCATTCATTCGTGAGATATGGTCTCCACAGACTCACTGACACACACACACACACACACACACGGACATCACCTCAAAAATGTTTGATTCGTGATCAGGGATGCTTGAAACGTGCTCTCCCGTCAAAAACTCGAATTCGAATTTTCGACCCCGTCACAATACTTTCCTTATACATTATGTATATAAGAAAAGTAATGAATGGGTTTATAATTTTTTCAATATAGGTTGGAAACTGAGACGTAATTAACTGGGATATGGTTGAACTCGGCTTTCTCATACCAGAATCCTTTTTTAGTAGCTTTTTTTTTCAAATTTTACAAGAAAAAAATAAAACAAGATGGATGCCATATTTCATTTTGATGTGGGTCACGTGATCTTTTCATATCATGGTCACGTGATCTTTTCATATCATAGTCGCGTGATCTTTTCATATCATGGTCACGTGATAGCTTCATATAAGAGGTGTAATTAATATTTTAATTTTTATTTAAAAAACTACTGAATATATTTCGCTGAATTTTTTTTTATGTATTTTATGGAACAATTTGAATATTATCTAAAATTTTCGAAGGAATTTGTGAATTTTAAATCCGCTTGAAAACTGCTTGAAAAATTAGGTCCCATAAGGTTCAATGTATTCCATTTTTTCAACCCGGGTTCAACCCACAACTAATTGGGTTATATTATTCATTTATATTCCCATAGGTCCTACAGACGTCTGAACAACATACTAAAATTTCATTTTGATTAAATTATTTTTACGGCAGTTATCGTGCTAACGAACAGACAGACAGACAGAATGAACAGAGTCATAAACACTTTTCAACTTTGTTATAAAGTGTTAAAAATAGTATCATGGGACCAAATGATTACAATTACAGTGTGTTACCCTTCAACTTCAAGGGCTTGAAAAAATATTTCGATTGATACTATACTTGACAATGTACCTTACTTCTATGTCGGGAGGAAGTAACATGCTCCCTCCGTGTGTGTGTGTGGATGGGGGGCTAATGACGTCACTAACAAAAAAATTTAATCGAGGTTATTTCTCACGACACTAATTGAAACTATAAATTTTCGTAATCATTGAGCCATAAGTAAACCCTTTCATGCATGATTACGTCAAATTTTGTCCTATGCTACCATGTTGATAAAATGTAAAATTTCAATATAAATTTAGACGTTTTGGCGTGAATTTAAGAAAATTCTATCTAGTTCTAGATTTTTTGATAACACAGCCAGATATAAAGTTTCGCGATAATCTGTTAATGTTTGTAGCCGCTATAGTGTACACAAGAAGTCGACCACAGGCATACAGACAGACAAACGGACGGACATCACTCTAAAAATATTGAAAACGTGTTCAGGAGGTCTTGGCATCAAAATCTTTAAATCGAAAATTTTCGTGAAAACACTTTCTCAATACTGTATGAGAAAGTGAAAATACTTAACATAATAAGGGAGTTTTGCCCTCTCTTCAATACATTCGGCGTCAAGACTGGAACTTTTTGGTAGAGACGGAATTCATTCAGGAACTTTTTTCCAATTGTCAGAACAGAAAATTATTAAATTTATAAATTTATACAGCTAATATTCTAAAAGACTTGCATAATCAAAAGGAAAGAAAAAATTGTATTTTACACATTGCTACTAAAAATATGCCTTAACAGTAATCTTTAATATCTTCCTTTAAAAAATATATTTAGAAACATAAATTAAATTTAGTAATTTTAGAAAATTTTGTTAGTAGCGCTCTCAAAGATTTAGAACATTTACAAATTTACTTCAAAACTATAGCTCGCAGTTCTTGCGAATGCGTTCGTGGATTCTGTGATGCGGACAAGATCGTATAGGTCAGGATGAACAAAGAAACTTGGCATCTAATCCATCAGCCATTTTTCGACCAAGCGCGACACTTAGATAGAAGATAACATTAATACAAAAGACCAAAGGCTAAGGAAAATACGATGCATGCCAGTAATTATATTTTATTATATTTGATTACTTACTTGACAGTGAAATGCCACATTACAATAACACACACTCGTGAGATTTTCCTCAAGTAAAGAGAAATATTACTTTTATTTTTCAAACCTTAATTTCAGTTAAAGGCATATTTTGGCTTACACTTGTTATCGATTATTATCTAATTACTGCTAGGGATGCTGCCCAGGGGGATAGGTAAAATTTAGATCGGTGCTAATTAATGAGCATAAAATTGGCAAAAAGGTACTTTTCCTTCACTGTCTTTCAGTTGCGATTGAATCTGAGAATGGATTCACGGCACATGGTATATCTTTTCGAACATACATCATTGGATTCACGGGTGAGGTATCTTGGACTACCAAGATCCAAGACTTTTGTAGAACTTCTTTAACAAAAGCGTTCGAAAAGTAAGAATGTAAAAACTCTTTAAACATAAAAAAAACTTCAGCCTACTGGCTGCGATTTCAGATTCAGCCCGCTGTACACGATTCGTTCAACCCAAGCTCAGTTTCAGCATATTTAATTGCGTGTGGGACCAGACCATTTCATTAGTTTGTCAGTGGCGTCTTTTAGTCGTGGTCCATCCCCTAGCCAGCTACACATGTTCATGCAATTCATTAATAAATTGCCACTGTAAATGTGCTGCTTTGGCAACTGTTGTTCTCCCTCCACTTTACCGTGCATTATATGTTGCATCAAGCACCACAGATTCAGCAGTATGAATTTAATATTAACTGAGGAAAGATCCGGTATTACTGTCCAACGTGTGACAAATTTGTTATTTATTAAATCACACGGTCCCCGAGTCCACCATTGGGATTATAAAATCAAAATTTCCATTTGTGAAATTGGTTGCGCTCTCATTTTGGGGCACACCAACAAACGAAAATGATTGTCGCACTGAAGAACACATAATCCATTCTGAATGGGGAATTGATTCTATGATTCTTCTAAAAATCTCGAAATCTCAAAAATTTAAAACCAATGCTTCACAGACTGAGCTGTCCAAGCATGCAAGGAATTTTCATTCACTCTACCTACTCTTGCAAATAAGAATGCATTTTTATGTACTCTCTGTATACATTCTTGTACACAGATTCTTTAATCACGCAATACGCTGTCCACAGATGTCACAGAGAGCCTGAACTTTTTAAAATCTGGATTAGATTGTGTTAAACTAAAAACGAGAAATATAGACCAATATGCTTCTTTCGTACTGGCAGCTAATGAGGAATATTACCAAGAATTATCTTATCCTAGTATGTGGCCAATTGGACTTAAGGTATCTGAATTCTTGGGTCGTCCACGTCAAATTATTGGAGAAACAGTAAACTATAAGCCCATTGAATATAATCCTGAGGATGGTCGATATCAGAATACTGGTAGCAGTTCAACATAAAGTAAGTGACTATCAGACAGTCCAACAGTAAATCACTTAAATGAATATAGCTACACATCTGTTCCTGTGCCTTGCAATCATGCTAATTTAAAGATGGATATAAAAAATAAGATCAAATTTTATTTCCAAAATGTACGTAGTTTGAGAACTAAAATTAATGAGTTTTATGTCAGTACCTTAACATATGATTTCGATATCATTTGCCTAATTGAAACATGGTTAAATGGTGATACTGGTAGTCATGAAATTTTCGATGATAATTATAATGTTTTGGGGTGTGATAGAGATCCGGTTGTTACTGGGTTATATCGAGGCGAAGGTGTCCTTATTGTCATAAAAAAAGCTTTTGATTCCATTGAACTAACTGATGTATCATTTGAAAAACAGTGCATATGGATCCGTGTCAGTGCTTCATACACCTGCAAATTCTATATCTGTGTCATTTACTTTGTGCCTAATACTACTGTTGATAAGTATGAAAGCTTCTTTAAAAACGTTGAAAAATAAATTCTGTACCTCACTCGATCATATATTTATATTTGGAGATTTTAATCTTCCAGCTGTAAATTTCAACCACTCCCATACTAGTATCTTATATGGCCACACTCAAGTTGAGCGTTCCATTTCTAACGCTATGCAGTTCCTAGACCTTGATCAGATAAATACTATTTGTAATAAATATGGTAAAATTCTTGATCTTATCTTGACCAACTCTAAGCAGATTATTATTGAACACTCTACCCTCAGTTTCGTGAAAGAGGATCCATACCATCCTGCTCTTGAAGGATCTATCTTGATTAAAAGGATGAGCAGAAATCATCGAATTAATAAAAATATGAAATATAACTTTAGAAAGGCCAATTACCCTATACTATATGACTACTTCTATAATACTCACTGGAACTTTTTAAATATATTTACTAATGTCAATGATGCAATATCGAGTCTTTATGATTGTGTCCATGGGATATTTGACTTATGTATACCTAAATATATTCCTACTAAGCGTAAATATAAATCGTGGTACTCTTCCAGCACTATCCATAATATTAAATTAAAGAAAAATTATCGTAATAAATCTATTAGAGGTGATGATAAAAGTGATCTACAGGAATTTCGCAGACTACGCAAAGTGAAGGATGGAATCAAAAATGTTTTTACTAATCATGTTGCTATCATGGAACTAAACCTAAAAAAGAACCCCAAAGTTTTTTGGAATTTTTTTAAAGACGATTCACCTGGTAGTTGTGGGATCTCGCCAATGAGTTATAATAATATTGATTATACTACTGATAATGATATTGCTAACTGCTTCGAGGATTTCTTTGAACCTGTTTATATCCATAGTAGCCAACCTATTAATTTTGAACTGCTGACTAAGAATTGTGAATTCAATAACATTGACTTTCCTAGGAACCCTGTATAAACCTGATCCTACAGTCTCTTTACAGTTCGAACAGAATGTTTTGCGAATTGATGCCTGTTGTATGGTAAGACTAATTTTGAGTAAGTTTCCAACCATGATTTCCCATTGTGGCACATAAAAAATTCCTTGTTGTCAATGTGCAGTAGTACAAATGTTTTATTCTGATGAGCACTGAAAAGTGCGAAACTGATCATCTATGCGTGTTCAGTGGGAGCATAATCCAACACTCTTGTCTAGTTTGAAGAAAATTAAAATAGTTATTGTGTCTCAATAATATCAACAAGAAAGATCAATCATGCATAAGCATTGATTATGAAACACTTTCCAACTGAAATGTAATTTCATTTAAAAATTCCTAAAATGTGATATATTCAGTGGTGATATTTTTATATTATCACAGTACTACAGTAATTTATTATACTTAAATATTTAAAACTGTATCGAAATATAAATCATCTGATTCTTTATGCAAAATCAATGAATATTTCATTCATATAACTTGTATTCCAGGCTCCAGAGCTAAATAATTTTATGTGAAAAAAATTCAGCAATTCTTAGGTAATTCATCTTAAAATCGCTTGAGATATTTGCATTCTGCATATGTTAAAATTAGGCTTTGTTGAAGAAATAATAAATGTTTAGGGATCATTTAAAATCACAACTATTGTAATTGCATAGGCGCGGAATTTAGATACACAGATAATACACAGATACACAGATAATATATGTGTGTATGTGTATGTACTCAAAGTATTGGAATCGTGCCGAAGATTGGAACTCGAATTTTCAAAGGATCTACACGTTTTGGGACTTCTAGAACACGAAAATACTATTTTTAGGAAGACATCTGTGTGTTTAAGGGTGTATCTGTGTATGTTTCTGAGTGTCTGTGAGGATATTACATTGACTCTAATTAAAAAACTAATGGACCGAATTTCATACAATTTGGTAGGTAACTTTCTTGTGGGAAATCCTGATGTTCATTAGATTATAGTACGATTCGTAATAAAAGAATCTGCCTTCTTTGCGAAATGGCCGCAGAAATTGCCTTTATCCACTCTAGCTAAAAACTAATGGAACAAATTTAACAAAATTTGATGTATAATATTTCCATAACCTACAAGTGATTTGTATACCAAATTTAACAAAATTTTGTATATAAATCATTTGTAGGTTATTCTAGTATGATTCGGGAAAAAGGAACGGGCTATTTTTGCGAAATGACCCGCAAAAATCGTTATATATAAATATAAAAGACTACGTGTGCTCAATTATATCAATTAAATTCCTATTTTATACGTGATTTTTGACAACAAGAAGAATAAGACTAATCCCATTACTCTAGGACTAGCCGTTCTTGAGACATTCTAGTTTTTTCGCGTTTTCGCTACGCTACCTTTGACAGTAAGTCCAGCTATCAAATGAGAACCAAATTTAAGTTTAACGTGCAAATTCAATGTCATCTAAAATACTTATGATTGTTATTTTATGCAGATAAACTCAAATTATTATTGAAGAAATAAAGAGAACGAATATGAGTCTGCAGTGAAAGACATGTGCTGTCCACATCAGAATTTTTAACAATATTACAACAATGATTTATAGAAGTGAACGGAGATTATTTTCAGGCCATTTCGAAAAAAATGTATGATCTATTATTGAAGATCCATCAAATTCTTGTCGAATAAAATGTTCAACAAATTTAAGCTGTGTACCAAATTGTAACTCTCTAGGACGTAGGAAAGTGCTTATAAAATGCCATCAAGTAAGTATATCATGAAGAGTTATATAAAATTTAAAAAAAATGTGAAGTTTCTTTCATATGCAAAATGATTAAGCACTTGGAAATATATTTATTATAAAATATATCTCCCTTTTCTTTCTCGAGGATATCCCAAAGTCAGAATTTAATTGATTTTGTTTTTTTCCCTATATTAAATATTTTTTATTTAAAAAACTACTGAACATATTTTGCTGGAATTTTTTTTTATATATTTTATGGGATAATGTGAATATTTCCTAGAAATTTCGAAGCAATTTGTGAATTTTAAATTTACTTAAAAAATGTTTGAAAAATTAGGTCTCATAGGGTTCATTTTTTCAACCCGGGTTCAATAAAAAACTAATTGGGTGATATTATTTATTTATATTCCCATAGGTCCCACAGACCGTCTGAAAAACATACTAATATTTCATTTTGATAAAGTCATTTTTACAGCAGTTATCGTGCTAACGGGCAGACAGACAGACAGAATGAACAAAGTCATAAACACTTTTCAACTTCATTGTAAAGTGTTAAAAACACAAGAACGATAGTGATTATAAATCATATTCTTTAGAATATCGAATAAACTTGATCGATGCATTTTACTTAAAATTACTTAACTATAACTACTATTTTAGAAATCAAGTTCTCAAAGTTCAATTCGACAAATCCGAAATAAAACATTTTTTTAAGAATTCAATAATCATAAAAAAACTAGGAAGATATTTGAAAAGGTCAAATGTATCTTTCAGATCGAAGCATTTAAGAAAACTTCAGAAGTTTGCGATGTGAAGTGCGTTTTAACTTGTAGTCCATTACGAAAAATCTTTTAAGATATCGAATTCAAAAATATAAATTTCCAGTTAGTTATAAAGTGTACAATATTCTAGAATAAAATTCCGTTTTTTAAGCATCGTTCTTTGGTGTGAGGAAAGATATCAATGTTTAATGATACCGTAAAACATTTTTAAAATGTGTATATAGGACATTTAAAGCACAGATTAAACTGAAAGTTAATAGGTTTCATTTAAAATACAAAAGGAAATATATACCAATTTAAAATACGAGTATTTCTTCTCTTTGATATTGATGTACATACTTTTATGGAGTAAAAATGGAGTAACATTTACAAAAATATTAGATAGGAAACAATTTTTCGAGAATTTTTTTAAAGATAAATTGCAGTGTTGCTATAGAATGTATTATGAGTACAAAATTTAAAATATACTCTGCATTACAAATGCTGCTTTAATTATAAATTGTAATTGGAAGAAAAACTTTTTGCCCGGAAAAATGTTGCCTTCAAATATCTATTAGTCATTAGATGGATTCAGAATCAAATTCTGCAAGAAGTTCGTGGGTTTACTAAGGATTTCCACTTTCGGCTCAAAAGTATGTATTTTACTTGAAACATCTATTTCTCAAAATTGGCTATAGAAAAAGCCTACAGTAGTGGTCAAAATTGTGAAAACCTTTTGGAAAAAGTGCATTTTTGAGGTTTGATGACTCCTAACACCACTTTTTTTTGTACCAATACCATAAAATTATATATCAATAGAAAAGAATTTAATCAAGATTGTAATAGAATAACATTTGTGAATTATTTTTTAATAGAATGGCATTTATAAAGAAGAAAAGTGAAATACATAGAAAAAATGAGATTTGCAAAAATTCTCACGATGTCAGCTAATACTTAGTTGGATAACCTTCAGCCTTAATTACGGCCTTACAACACTTTCCCATGGAGTGAACCAAGTTTTTTAGTTCTGCAGCTGTTATAATGTGAAACCAAGATTGAATTATTGCTTCTGTTAATTAGATTTTATTACTGGGTTGCTTCTGACTAACAAGTTTCTTTAGTCGGCTCCAAAGATTTTCTATGGGGGGTTAAGGTCTGGGCTATTCCCAGGCCATTCCAGCAGTTGAATATGATGATCTTGAAGGCACTTTTTGCACACACTAACAACATGATATGGAGTTTAATCCTGTTGAAATACAAATGCTTTATTATCTTGAAAAAAAAAATCACATGCAGAAGGCTGCAGTTTGGGCTCAAGTATTTCATTTATGTATCTTTGGGCATTTATACTCCTATTGATCACGCAAATTCTGCCCACACCTCTTAATGTCATACAATCCCAGATCATAACACTAACTGGGTGTTTCACGGTAAGTGTTATGCAATCAGGATGCAAGTCTTCTCCGATTCCTCTCCTTACTTATTTTGCGCCATCACTACCAAATAGAGAGATTTTGGTGTCATCATTCCAAATTACACTGTCCCACTGTTCCATTGTCCAGTTAACATGGATTTTAGCTCAGTTTAATCTTTTCAACCTTTGTTTGAGAGATAAAAATGACTTTTTTCGTAGAATTCTAGCATTTAGACAAAATTAATGCTGTTTGTGCCGAACATCCTTCTACTCAACTTCACATTGCATTGCGCCATTTTACCTTGTATACACCGAGATGGTTTTCTTCTGCAACCTAGGCACAGTCTCTGAATTCTTCCATCACTACTTGCTGTTGTGCACCTTTTTCTGCCTTTACCAGTCTCGTTTTGTAGCGACTAAGTGTCCTTATACCTCTTCAAAAATTGAGAAATGCCACATTTGGTTAAGTTTCTCTCAATATTTCTTCATAACTCTAGACTTGTTCACTTAATAGTACTATTTTACATCGCTTTCTGTGTGACCAGTCACCTCTTTGCGCCATTTATTTAATTTTATTATGTTTCACAAGCTCACTAAATCAAGGAACACAAAAACAAAAAACAACCAACTTGATAACAATCACATAACACACTGATAAATGCTCTGTGACCTGTTGGCTCATTGCCAAATTAAGATGACACCTGATTGGCTATCTAAACACTCATGCTCATTGGCTATATTCAAATGAAGGAAAGCTACTTCATATAAACCTAAGCAAGTTGTGCTACTTTTTTCTGGTTTTTCAGCTATAACTTTTGACAGAATACAGATAATTGAACAAATGTTATTGCATTACAATTTTGATTAAATTATCTTTCCATTCATATATAATTTTATAGATATAAAAAAAGAGGTGTTATGAGCCATCAAACCTCAAAAATACACTTTTTCCAAAAGGTTTTCACAGTTTTGGCCACTACTGTAGATGACAACTGATATGGATTCAGCATCAAATTCTAGAGGAGATAAAGTGGTTCAGAATTTTCACTTCCGGTTCAAAAACTTTCCTGCAAGAAATTATTTCTTAGGATTGTTTATAGATAGAGCTTATATAATGCCTGATATAGATTCAGCATTAATTTCTGAAGAAGTTAAAATACTCACTAACGATTTTCATTTCCGGTTTTGTCGAAGTCCTTTCCGATTTAAAAATTTATGTTATCCTTGAAACATCTATTCACGGAATTTGTCATAGATATGGCTTAGATGATGACTAATATGGATTCAGCATCAAATTCTGAAGGGATTAGGAGGGGTGGACTAAGGATTTCTACTTCCTATTCTTTTCCCACTTTTGGCCTTACGAAATTTTCTTGAACTGTATATTTCTCAAGAATGTTTATAGATAGAACTTAGATGATAATTAACATGAATTCAGCATTAAATTCCGGAGGAGGTCGAAGGGTTCACCGACGATTTTAAATTCCATTTCAAAAAATTTCCCTGAAGATTTATTTATTAGCTTTATTTATTAGCATTATAAAGAGAGATTAGATGATGATACCGAGAGCGATTTAGCATCGAATTCCAGAGAGGTTCACTGAAGATTTCAACTCTCAGTTCAAAAAATTTCCTTGAAGATATACATCATCATATTATCAGCATTGTAGAGAGAGATTAGATAATGATATTGAGAGCGATTCAGCAACGAATTCCAGAGAGATTAGGGGTTCACTAAGGATTTCCATTTCATGAGATAACACTTCGGATTTTCTGAAAATTTTGTGTGACTGTACGAAATAAGTATACAAAATGTAGTATACATACCATTTGCCCAATATAAAGACTCCTACAGAAGTTAATTGTTCCTTTTCTTGTTACATTTCTATCTTTCACAATATAATGTACTAAATGTTAAGCCCCTTCATTATATGGTGGATGCATAAAGCTATGTTGTTGCTGTTGTTGAGACCCTGACCGTCCGACCTACCAGAAAGGTGTAAGGTAACCGTTTGGACGGCCGGGAAGTGCCACCCAATTTAGACCGGAACCCAATGGGGGAGGCATCCACAGGGACCGTACCCTCCTTCCCCTACCACCAACCTCTCGGAAGGACTTACGGACCCACATGTTTAACGTGATCGTACTCCGTATGAACACGACGGCAGTTGTGGCAGCATGCAAATCCAGCGCGCAAACCACAGGGCTACCGCGCCCGAAGTCTGCCAACAGCATGCGGTGTTCCCAGGTGGTCACCCACCCAAGTTCTAACCGCGCCCGATGCTGCTTGACTTCGGTGATCTAACAAGAACCAGTGTTTTCAGCACGGTAGGGCCGTTGGCTCCGCATAAAGCTATGTTGTTGTTGAGACCCAGACCGTCCGACCTATCAGAAAGGTGTAAGGTAGCTGGCATAAAGCCATGTGAAAGATTTCTACCCATCCACTGCATTGTAGCATACAGTAGTTACACTCCTTAAATCTGAAGATCCTGTTTAGGAGTAATTTACAGTCACTCTCAAGATAATAGAAAATTTTGTTTTCCACAAAGAGCGGGATGTTTCAAAAGAATCAAATGTATTGCATAAAATTTAGAATACTTATTACAATATAAGATAAAGGAAAATATTGATACTTTCAGTTTCGGGTAATCTGTTTTATTTTGGAGAAAATTTTTCAAACTCGCATATTTTTTATTGTGATTAACCAATTATTAAGACAAGATAAAAATGGTACAAATATATGAGTAGTTCTATTTTACCAATTTTGCATCTTCATTTATGTTGACCAAATTTCATATTTTTTGTAAAGTTGTTTACAAATGGGACCAGGATGTTTTTTCCTTTGATCTGCATGTGCAGATAATTTCGTATAGCGAGGATATAAATTATTAAATTTCTTTCAATTAATTAAGAAATTTAATTAGGTATTTGAATAGAATTTTTGAAGAACAATGTCATTTAGAATACTTTTGAAATTTGAACAAATGTTAAGAGTCAAGCAATATCGATATATCTGCTAGAATATAGATATACCTCAGATTATCTTGTAACCATTTATTAGAATATAATTTCTAATAATTTGGAAACAAATTGCTTAAAATGAAATTATTGAAATATTCTTATATATATATAAACGTTTTAAAACTGTTTTTAATAATTATCTTTAAAAAAAAATCTGTTTTTATCTGTGAAATAATCTTCCACTTGTATAAAAGTTAAATCCGAAAGGATAAATATTGCTTAACACTAAATATATTTTCAATAATTAAAATCGCTTCAAAATTACTTTTCTATTCAAGCAAAATATATTTAAAAAATCAATCAATAAATAAATATAAAAACATGCTGGAAGTCCAAAAATGTTAATTGGGTAAATTATCTTGGAAATGTTGAAAAATTCAGAACTATTTAATAGTTTCTAACTACTTAAAAAGAGAATTTATTATTTATTGATCTTGCAGAAGAAATAGTACACAAATATTTTCTGCCCGGACGACCATCTTGCTGCTCATGTCCTCGGATGAGTCGGTCGTTCTGGGCTTTCGACAAATATTTTCTGCAAAAAATGTGTAAGCTAAGACAAAACAAGCAACAGTTTCTAAAAAACATATATGTATATTTGTTCCTAACTGACTTTTAACAATTACTGATTCTAAAGTCAAGCATAATGAAGGGATTTTTCATTTTTTCAATTTTATATATTAGCATTTCACTCCAAGCTATAATTAATTAGGTTTTCATTAATAACATATTAATAAGCAAGAAATGACCTTACATGGTACACTTTAAATATAGAGGGAAATATAATTGCCTCAGCAAAAGGCATTAAAATATAATCTTTAATAATAATAATAATAATAATAATGGAAGATGTCCATCTGCTCATATGGCTGTTAGTAGTATCCTTACGCATGTCTGAGCGCACAGACTCTTTACACTAAAAAACATGATTTTATAGCTTATTTTATCTTTTTTTTATGAAAAAAAAGGTCTCGAACCATTTTAATATTAAAAACATGATTTTTATAGCTAAAAAGGTGTATATATACCTTTTTTTACATTAAGACCAAATTTTAACAGTGAATTACTGAACTTTTTTAGTTAAAAAGCTAGACATATAAAATAAATGCATGAAAAAAGAGGACCTGAATGGAAGTCCTCTAATATATGTACCCAGTGAACTTTTTTTAGTTAAAAAGCTAGACATATTAAAAGTATGCAGTGAATTATTTAAAATAAATGCGTGAAAAAAGAGGACCTGAATGGAAGCCCCCCTGTTTTTAAAGGGTGGGGTTGAGACCCCCCATATATTTAATAGAAAAAAAAAATTTAACTAAATCTAAACATTTTTTATAAAATTAAAAAGAATTATAAAAATATGAAATCCTTATGAATATACAAAACATATGATAATTATAGTGGGGGTGACGCCCCCCCCCACTGAAAAATGATTAAGCTTTCTCTAATTCATATACGTATTTATCATCAATCATACCCGAATACTTAAATATATATCTTCCTTTATTGATTTTATATATTGATTCATCAGAAAGTTTTCTATGTTTATTAGCAAGGTAATACTCTTTTTCTTCAGCTTCCACATCTAACTTTACGATTACTGAATCTCCATATTTAGTATTAATTTTTCTCAATGATATCAGATCATATTCCCCAGGATATAAATAATTTAATTTAAACGTTTTGGGATAAACTCTCAGTCTATTGAACTCCTCCATTTATTAGTAAACATTTCCATAAATATAAATCCACCCTGCTAATCATAATAGAATAAGTTCTTTGAAATAACATATAAAACTCCTAATCCATTCAATTTAATATCTACCTTTTCAATTAACAGTCAACCTTTGAAAACTTTCTGATAATAGTTATTTAGTATGATCATATTTATTATACAATTCTTTACAAAGATAAGTCAAATAGTCTTCAGAATTTGTAAAATTTAAAGCTCCACCTAAGCACTCATCCATCTCATCCATTTATATAGAATTAACATTTTTATAATGTCCCAAGGTTCTAGTATTCATACTATCTTCTAATATAAATCTTTTATCATCTTTTGCTGATAAAGCTATCTTGTTCACTTAAATTGAATACAATTCATGTTTCTTACTTCTAATTAAATTCTGTGTTCTATATTGATCTTTTCTATTTAATAAACAGTCTTTATAATCTTCAAATGATATTCTGTTTTTAACGGTACTAGTCTTAGTTCCTTTAGACTTCTTAGTCTCAAATTTTTTATGGTTTTCTTTATCTTCTTCATTATTATTATATTCTTCAACACTCTGTTTTCTAATCTTATTGAATACATTTTACTTCTTAAACCTACATATTCTTCCATAATCACACCGCTATTTGCATCTTTCATTTTACCTAATACTTTTTTATTACCTCTAGGTATATTTTATGGATTATTTACTTGATAATCAGATGTATCGAAATAATCAATCATTGACTTCATATCTACATAAAAGTCATCTGTTTTAATATCATATATAAAACTATCTGTATCCATCTATAATAACTTAATATTATCCTTATATCTCAGTTTCATAACATTATAATGAAAATCATACATTAAATGTTTAGATAAGTCTAATATACTCATTCCAACATAAATCGGTTTATTAAAATATAGTTTTTTTTTTTCATGTGAACAAACAGCTACCAAATTTTCATCAAAAATAGTTCTGCATTTGAAATTAGGTTTAGCAATTAATTTTTTAACTCGATCATAATTACAACATAATCTTACATCGATTCGTTTTCTTATATTTTCCATAGTTTTTCCAAATACTGAATTATTCATCAATTTATAAAAATCTTTCTCAAAATCATTAGCAGCTTTCTTTCTCATTTCAGTGTTTAAATCTATATATTTTTCAACCAATTCGATTGCTTAAATTGTAATACTCTATGTACTCTTACAGCCTTTAAACCCATTTTCAAATATTGTTTTAAACTTCTATAATGAACTACATATTTCTCTTTATCGTATAAAGTTGTTAATAACTTACCTTGTTTCGAATTTTCAGGAATTCTATTTTCAGGACATAATGGTAAATCTGAATGATAATCATGTAACTCTTTTGGATATCTTAAACTAATTTCAAATATATATCCATTCTCTGAATCATTTTTTTTATTTTATGGTTATATACTTCACGTTTAACATAATTTATTTCATCACCATTACACCATTTAAATTCTCCATATGGTAAATATTGACTCATAGCCCATCCATATAAATTATTAGCATCTAAATACATTAAATAATTGGATTCTTTACTATTATCATAATTTTTCATATATTTATTATTTGCTTTTCCATATCTATTACAACATTGTGAAACAGCTCCTCTTAAACCTTTTTCTATCATGAGAATCATATCATAATTATTTAATAAATCTAATTTAACATTTGTTATTTTTAACATTGCATCCCAAGATAAACCAGGAGCAGTAGAATACCAATCTGGATCTAATTTATAAGTTTTTAAACAAACATCTCTAAAATTTTCAAATACATCTGTTAAAATTAATACATCTGTTTTAACATATAAATCTGTATATTCACCTAAATTTTTTATATTAAATTCTTTCCAAACACGTTGAGCATGTTTATATTCTTCATCAGTTATATTACATTCATTCAATTTATTATAAAATTTATCTTTTGAAGGTAATTCTGTTTCTTTGTATTTATCTCTAGAATCCATATAATCATAGGGATATACACCTTTTCTTGTAATGAGATCTAATTTATCATCAGGAAAATGTAATGATGTCTCTCTAAATTTTGATTTTAAGTATTTAATATATTTCATTTTCCGTATGTTTGGAGGACATCTATTTATTTCATTCTCTGGTCTCAAGTTTTTTGATAAATTATCTAAACTGCAAGGCAAATTTAAATGAATCAATAAATCTCAATTTCATACCTCCTATTTTTTTGCTAAAAGATATATATTTTTCTTCAGTATTAGGTATAGCATCTATTTTTGATTTATCAAATCCAAGTTCTTTTATAAACAAATGAGAATCATAACCTGTTAAATTATGGATTTTAACTGGAATAAATTTTGGAATTTGATAATTTGAATTACAAACATTATGACCAGGGAGCAGGACCCCTATATTTTCCAGTTGTATGACAATGATCAATTACTTTTTCATCCTTTAAGATATGTTTTTCACATATATGACAAATATTAGTTCTTTTATAATGATTTTCATCGAACTCTATCATTGATTTGATACTTTCATATTTTTTAGTTTTTTCTTTTATAAATTTTTCAATTTTAAGAGTATCCTCTTTTAACATAGATACAAACTTTTTGATTGTATCAGGTCCTCTATAAACAACAGGAGGTTTAAAGTATTCATTTTCATATTTGATATAATAACAAAATGCATCTGCTACATGTTTTTGATATTTCACAGTATATGATTTAGTTTGATCTTGCTTACGTGTATCAATTTTAGGTAAGAGAGATTCAAAATCAGCATATATAGTATATGGTACTATCATTTTTCTCTCATGATTTTTAAATTGAATAACTTCATCTTTTTTAGGCATATTAATTGTGACAGCTTCTTTCTCTTTACAGTATTGCTCATGTATCTTTAATCTTTCCTCAGAATAAAAATGTTTTAAACATCTATCACATAAAAATATACGATGATTAGTAATTTGTGATCTGATGAAACTATTCATATTTTTAATCCAACAATAATGATCATTTTTTTCATCTTTCATATAAAACAAGTTTACATGTTTTTCTAATTTATTATTAGTTATTCTAAGTGGATAAATTGAACCATCATAACTATAAACATTTACAGATATATTATTCAGTTTTTAAATTTCTTAATATTGTCCAATGAAACAGGAAAATCAATCCCTTTAAAATTTAATTCATCTTTATATTGTTCATATTTTGACACTCTTTGAGGATCTTTTTTTACAGGATGAATTGCTGATAATATAGACCACATACAACATTTATTATCTTTATTTTTTACATTTATTATAGCTTGTTTAGATTTAATGTTTTCAGGTAAATCAATATAACTTGATCCTCTCAAGGGTTGATACTTATTTATCCTCAATTCCAAAAATTTAATTTCTTCAAGACTCCAACCAGATCCTTTTGATATAAAATCATCAGATTCATTTATTAAGTTGTCAATAACATAATCATAAAAAGTATGTAAATCATTAGATTTTAATATAATTTGATTCTCAGTTTTGAATGTAAATTCTTGAATTTCTTCATTCAATTTTTACAAACAAAACAATTTAAAATTTACCTTTATACCATTAAATTCTTCCAAAATTTGCTTTATTTTTTTTATTACAACCTTTCTTTTCTCTTCTAAAAATTCTAGAGGGATTTTAATATTATTACAATTATTAATTCTATATGATCTTAATCTAGATATATAAGCAGTTTCATATTCTTTAATTTCTACATTACCTTCATCATTTAATAATGCTTTTTTATGTTTTCGACTTGATATGTGATTTTCTAAATGTTTATAATATATACCGCAAATAATACATTTTCTCTTTTGGTTTGATCTTTTAATCATTAAGTCTTTCTTTATATGCTTTTCTTTATCTTCAGGTTCGTAATATTTACCACATATACGACATTTTCTATCTTCTGTAAATAACTTTTCAAGATTTTCTTCTAGTAACTTTTCTTCAGGAAAGAAAATTACAGATTTAAAATCATTACTATTTTTATCAAATCTTAAATTAAAAGAATCAAAAATTTTCTTAATTTTATTACGTTTTTGAGGTTTTTCAATAAATATTTTTTTCTTTTTTTCTAAGTATTTTGATATATCTAAATATAATAATTCTACTGAAACAGGTTTATATTCACCTGTTTTTCTGATATATTTAATTAAATTATCCTTCTTACAGCCTTTAGGTTGTTTAATATTCAATAGTTTTACTCCTTTTCTAAGTTCATTAATAGTCTTTGACTTTAAGGTGAGCTCCATTTATTAGGAAACATTTTTTGAAATAATTTTTCCTGGAAGATTCTTACTGTGATAAATACTTTTTAAATGTCTCTTTTTGTGTGTATAGGTATATTGCATACCACATTCACATTTAAATTTTTTATATTTGATTATGGAATCACAACATTTACAATGACTTTGGAAATAAATTTTTCCATTTCTATGATATATATAAAACTCATTTACTGATTTCATAGTCAAACAGTGTATACACTTTTTTGTTAGCTCCATTTATTAGGAAACATTTTTTGAAATTCATTCCAGATTTTTTCATATTTCTTTTTGACTTTAGAACAAAGTCTTTGGCCCTTTATTTTATTTTCAATATTAAAAATATCACAAATCTTTTTCATAAAATAATAATAGTTAACTGATTTTTCATAATACATAAAATCTAAAAATTTTAAAAACATATTCTCAACTTCTTGAGAAATATTATACCTCCTTTTTAATTGATTAAAATAACAAACTCTACTATTATATATTTGTTTTAAACTCTCATAGTCTATAACATAAAAATATTCTTCTTCTGAAAAATCATAGATTAATTTCACGTTATGATTATGTGCAACTGTATAATACAAATCTTCATTATCTGAAATATCAGTCGATGCAACGATTTCAACGTCGTTGAAAAAGTCTGAGGTCATTTATTAATTCCGGCAAGCGGGAATTTTTCCCGCAGCATGGAACATAAATATTTTTCGACACCGCGAAGTGGGACAAACACCGCTTCGCGGGGTTGTGATGACTCATCTTCTGACTCATAAGAGCTCAGTCTATATAAAGGGTTCGCTTTGTGATAAACAACCTCAAAGCAGAATGGAATCCGAAACTTATGATGAAAAAATAAATGCAAAATCACGATTCGAATCTTTTTTAAAATCAATGGCAAAAATACTGTTGGTTCATTAGCTCAAACAGAAAGAGATTTAATAAATGTAAAAGATAAATTACGTAAATCATATGAGAAACGAAGAGATTTAAAAAAGAGGTTAAAACGTATAAGTAATGATTTAATATCAATAGAAGAAAGTATTGATGACTGTAGAAAATCGAAATTGGAAAAAACTTTAAATCAAGTTAATGTTATCAAAATGAAAGAAGCTATGAAAGATTTAACAATGGATTAATTTTATCTTCCTTCGGGTGCTTTACACCCACTAATGCTGCCATAGCCTGGCTCAAGCCAGGTTGAGAAAAGCAGAGAGGTGGAAGGTATGTAAAGTTTACTTTTATATTAAATCCAAATCTTTTAAGGTCCAAGGGTGACATTATAAATCCATCCATTCTTCATAATCTGTAACACCTCTTTCTTCCATCTCTTTTTTTAAGTTTTTCTCTGTATTCCTCATCAGACTTTGACTCTCTAAATATTTTTTCAGTTATAATATTTTTTGTTCATTATCAGAAATTGTAATAGAAACATCAGGATCAAATCCATTTAGTACATTAATTATTCTAGTTACTTTCCCAACAAAACATTTATCATCACCCTCTTTTAGTTCATCTTTTAACAATTTTATTATTTCGTTTTTATTCTCATTTTTTAAAATTCTATTAAACACAACAACTAATATCTCTCTAAATTTAATATTATGGAATTCTTCCTCCAGTAAGTGTCTTTTAATTTTTATATCTAATTCTTTAATGCATTCATCTAAATCATATTTAATATCTGTATTTAATAATTTTATGATAGTCTCTCTCAAAGATTTTTGAATATATGTATTATGTACATTTTGAGAGTCATTATATACATTATTATGAAATAATCGTCTTCTTAAAATCGGGGGTAAATTTATTTTATCTTCATCATACCATACATTATATATTCTAGGCAAAAATATTAATTCATTTAGAGATGTAATATCATTTTCTCTACAATCTAATAATACTATATTTATTAAATTTTCTATTCCTTCAAGTGAAGTTAATTTATTTTTTCTACAATCTAATTCTTTTAAATTTATTAAATTTTCTATTCCTTCAAGTGAAGTTAATTTATTTTCTCCACAATATAATTCTCCTAAATTTGTTAAATTTTCTATTCCTTCAAGTGAAGTTAATCTACACGTCATACAATATAATTCTCCTAAATTTGTTAAAATTTCTATTCCTTCAAGTGAAGTTAATTTATTTTCTCCACAATATAATTCTCCTAAATTTGTTAAATTTTCTATTCCTTCTAGTGAAGTTAATTTATTGTCTCCACAATATAGTTTTTTTAAATTTATTAAATTTTTTATTCTTTCAAGTGAAGTTATTTTATTTCCTTCACAATATAATTCTTCTAAATTTATTAAATTTTCTATTCCTTCAAGTGAAGTTAATTTATTGTCTCCACAATATAATTTTTCTAAATTTATTAAATTTTTTATACCTTCAAGTGACGTTAATTTATTTCCTCCACAAGACAATATTTCTAAATTTATTAAATTTTCTATTCCTTTAAGTGACGTTAATTTATATCCCTCACAATATAATTCTTTTAAATTAGTTAAATTTTCTATTCCTGACGTTAATTTTTCTATTTCATAATATAATAAAAAAATAGATTTCACTTCAGCAGGATTTTCTATATTTAAGAAAGAGATAAATTTTTTTATACCATTATTATATATAACATTCATTTATTTAGAAACATTATTATAAAATATTTATTATTCATCTTTATTAGTTAATTGTCTCAAAAAATAAACACATTCTCTCAAGACTTTTTTAACTTCACAAATCCCTTCAATAATTGTTTCTCTGTAAGGTTCTATTTCATGATGACCAAACTTTTTAATTAATTCACTCATCTGTATAGCTTGTATTTTTTCCCAATAAACATTAAAAAAGTGATCAGGTAATAGATCAAATTTGTATTTAACCAAATAACAAAAATCTAATTTATGCATAAATTCTTCTATAAAATTTTCACTAAATGTTTGATATCTAGTTGTATACAACCAATTTATATCATCTTTTAAAACTCTCATGGTATCTTTTGAAGGATTTTGAAACATTGATACTTTATATAAATCTAAATGATCAGAAAATTTTATGATAAATTCGTTACTTAAAGTTTGATAATGAGAAATGTTTTCCCAATCTACTTTATCTTTACATTTTTCTATAAAATCTCTTGATAATTTTTGATATCTAGAAATTTTAGGCCAATCATCAGGTTGAGCAAATTCTTCAAGAAAAGAATCAGACAGTGATGAATATTGAAAAATTAAATCCATATTTACATGATCTTTAAGATTTCTAATTACATCTTCAGATAAATTATTTCTGGAAAATGCATTACAATCAATATCCATTTATTGGTGAACGTATTTTAGAAAGGGATTTTTTCAATATGCATATAAGGTTTTAAAGTGTTGTATTTACCATCGGATTTTATCCATAATGTGATGATATCATCACGTTTACCATAAGCAAAACAGGTTACTGTATCTGTATTAGCATTTAAAATTTCCTTAGCATTGATTTCTAGTGATATCAGTGGACTTTTATCATATATATATTTACTTTCTACATATATAACTATATATATGGAAATTCTCATTTACATATCTGTAGTTAATCGCATCTCTTGATCCAGTAATTTAGAACTCATCATATTGAAATTTACTTTTGTAAATTCTCCATCTGTAAAAATAAGATCTTCTACGATAATCCAGATATCTCTATTATCTAAATATATTTTATTGACAGCATCTTTATCATATTCTGGACCTGCTACATTACCTATTCTTTTATTTTTTGCATCAAATTTATCATTCTGTAATATTAATGTATTTTTTTCAAAATATCTTTTATTAACAACATTTTTATCCTCGTTAGGATCTGCTACATTTCCTATTCTTTTATCTTTTGCATCGTAAGATTTTCCTTCAGAAGAATGTAAAGTTGTTTCATCTAATTCTTTTATTCTCTTACCTGTTTCTTCAGTAAAGGATAAAAAATCCTTATCATATTTAGTTTCTATAAGATCTCTCAATTCAAAATGATTATTCTCTATTTTATTCAAAACGAAACTTTTAGTGGTTAAATCTAAAACATCTATAGGATTTTCGCAATTTTTTAAAATTCTATTTTCCATATCATAATTTCCATTATCCATTAATTTAAAACCTATACCAGGAGGTCTAATAGGCCCATCTTTCATTTGATCATCATAAGGTGGAAAATAAGCACTCATTTATTATAGCATTAATTTTATGATTTTAAACTCTTAACCATTGTTATAATTTTATTTTTCAAATTTATAAAACATCTCTTTCTTTCTTTAAAAATAAAATGAAACTTATATTCCTTTGTGGATAAGAATTAATCTCTCCCAATTAAATTCAATATCTAAATTATTTAAATCGGTATAGTTTTCATGATTTGATAAGTCAAAATAAAAAATAGTATACATATCTCCAAAATTCTTCTTATTTATCAAACGTCCTGTTTCTGTATTAATATCATTTAATCCTGCTTGTAAAAGAGCTTCATACACTCTATTATAATCCTTATTGGTAAAATTCGTTTTGTAACGCATAAGAGGAATTTGTTTATTATTAATCATCAACCAGCATTCAGTCATATCTATATTATCAAATATCATGTTATTTTTTTCATAATTACCATCCCTTTCAACGTACTGAGGAATAACATAGACACCCAAAACTTCATCTGAGGCTGTAGTTGCTGTGACAGATCCACTATAGCTTTTATAGGGACCTACCATCTTAAATCTATATCGATCCCAATTTACCTCTATATCTTTATCAGATAAAAATGATTCCATAAACACGCTTTCTGCAGAATTTTTAAATTCTATATAAGGTAAATGCAAGGTTAAACCTTCAACAACTACCTTATAATTAACATTTTCCACATCAGTATATATCATCTTATTTTCATTTCTTTGAATTTCTATTTTCACTTCAAAACCAGAAATTACCTTTTCATATTCTCTAAAGAAATCGATTATATCTTTTAAAGGTGTCCATATTTTAATGACATTGCTATCTTTCATTAGTTCCCATCTCTTTGCGAATCCTTCGTTATAATCTTTATTCATTTTCAAATTATTAAAAAAATCAGTTATTTTAGTAGTATCTTGTAAAGTACCCTCATATTTTAACTCTTTTCGGTCAGCTGTATCTAGATAATAATTTGAATCAGCTGTATCTAGATAAAAAAATTCATCTTGAGTTTGTGATGTTGTATAATCAGGAGTATAATGAGTTAATCTTAAAGCATGATTCATGATTGAAAAATTTGGCTGTGTATTTGATTCAATTTCGGTATCTCCTTTATGTACTTTTAAAGTTTCGATAAAACCACCACCATTTACCAGACAAACATTTTCGTTACCAATGGACGATTTATCATGTTTTGTAATTTTTAATTTTTGTTCAAGATATCCTCTAGAATATAAAATTTTTGCTTTAGTATCATTAATATGAAAAACATAGGTGGCATTCTCATCTGAACTATGTTCTTTTGGATGAATTTCTCTTAATTCATAACTTTTAATATGGTCATTATGATAATAATGAGTATCACTCAAATCATAAATCTTTTGCATTTATTTAGGAAGGATTTTTAAACCACCTCCTTTCTTTTTCATTGAAAATATTTCATTTAATTTATTCCGTACATTTGATGCTTGGGGTTCAGTTTTTAACAAAACCATAACTTGTATTTTTTTACTTTTTCTATATAATCTATGTTTATTAATTTATTTATGAAGAAAAAACAGGTATAAAATTAAATTCTACAGCTCCTTTATTTAAATCAATTAATTCACCTTTTTGATTAGTAATCCTCATTTTTATTCTTTCAATAGGATCCGTTTTAACAGGATAATATATCCAATTATTATATTCTTTTGAAATTATACTACCTGGAGGGTTTTTATTATAACAGAATTTTCATTATAGTCACTATGTTTTTGTGTAGGAAATGATTTGAGAACATTTTTAGGTGATATACCCTTATTCCTTTCTCTTATATATTTCATACAAAATAAACCACATTTCACAGATGTAAATTTCTGTAAAAAACTATCATTATGACCTATTTTTGGTTTTTTATTCGATGTAACAAGAAATGATTTAATATTTTTAGGAATATAGTCTTTCTTCATATTGTCATATTCACCAAACGGATCAAAATATTCCACATATTTATATTTAGGATCATTATAATAACAAACCCAATGAGTTTCAGGACCTGTTGATACATCTAAATTAATGATTCTATTTTCAAATTTTCCTATTGTTTTAGGTAATAAATCAGAGGTAAATACACCTCTAAATCCTTTTTCATTTTCCATATTTTCTTCAATCATATCATTTTGTTACTAATTCCCAAGGTTTATATATTCCCTTTCCACGTTTTTTTTTTTTCCCAGATCCCTTTTTTTGTACAGCTGAACTAGCTAATCCAGATAAAGCACCTGTTGCTAATGCTGGAACTGCAAATTTAGCAGCAGTTATTAAAGAGGGTATAAGTGCTGCTAGAAATGGTAAAAATCCTCCATTTTTATCTAATTGCGTTTTACTGATAGTAATTCTTTTTCCATCATTAATATGATTAATTTGAGTTTTAGTTAAATACATCTCATAATTAGGAGTTTTATCTATTTGTAATGTTAGTTCTTCTTTATTTCTAAAAGCTGATTTAAGTTTATTTTTCTGACTTTCACTTAAATAAACTTTATTTTTTATCATTTATTATAGGAGAAATTGTTTATAATATCATTGTACATCATTATAAGTCATTTCTCCATTTTTTAATAACATATCTAACAATAAAACTACTTGATTATACAATTTCTTTGATTTACTTCCATTACATATTTTTCTGTTAAATTTGATAATACATCCTTTTTATCTATACCTTCACCAAACCAAGGTTTAGCCTCATTCATGAGATGTAAGACGTGGATATATTTTTTCATCATTTCCATTTTATAATCTGATTCCTTAATTTTTTCTAGATCACTTTCAGCTTTAGAATAGTTATAATTTTTAGTATTAGTTCCTTTCATTCTTTTATATGTATCTCGCTTTTCTTTAGCTATTGCTATTATTTCATCAAGATCTTTTTTAGATTTATTTATAAGATCAGAAGGTAATTCTAAATTTTCTTTTTTGATAAACGGTATATCCATAAATTCATCACTGTAAAATGTAATTTTTTCTTCTGCTCTATCCGTCAATTATTTAACATCTGATGTGTAATCAAGAGGTGGAAATGAAATATTTTCTACAGCATTTTGAATACTTTTTACAACCTTTTTATTTGATTTTTCATATTTTACAATTTCTTGAGTGACTGGTTTATGAAATTCCTCTAAGGTTTTTTGAATACCTAATTTTCTTTTAGTTGATCTTCACTATTCTTTCTTATTTCTTTTTCTAATTTTACTAATTTAATTGAATCTTTTATTTGCTTTATAAACTTGTGTTTTCGTTCTTTTTCTAATTTGTTCATTTATATAATATTAATTTTTACAGCGAGTAGATTATTTTTTTACAGCGAGTAGATTATTTTTTACTGTTATATAAATGATAAAAATTAAAGATTACACGGAACCAGATTGAGTTACCTGATCCTAATCAACATCCTTTGTTACCTAAACATCCATTTAGATTGCTTATAACAGGGCCTTCAGGTTCAGGTAAAACAAATTTACTGTTAAATATGATTTATGATTTTTTAAATTTTGATGCACTATATATATGTCCAAAAGATTTATACGAACCTAAATATTCTAAATTACAAGAAATATATACATTGTTTGAAGATATAGAAAGAGAAGATATTTTGAAATGTAAGAAGAATAAGAAAACATTATTAGAATTATATGATAAATACAAAAAAGAAGTATTCTTTTCTTCAGATGATTTTATTACTGTAGATGATTTAAATCCTACATTAAAGAATTTAGTTATTTTCGATGATTGTGTGACTGAGAAAGATCAAAAAACCATTCAAGAATTATTTATCAGAGGTAGAAAGAAAAACGCATCTATTATTTATTTATCACAGTCATATTATACAACACCTATCAATATAAGAAAGAACTGTAATAACTTTATATTTTTCAATTTACAACCAAAAGAAATTCAACAGATTATAAGAGAGATAGATGGTAAATTAAGTACTGAAGAATTCAAACAAATATATAATAAAAGTGTTCAAAAACAATACGATTTTTTAATGTTAGATTTAGTGAATCCAAAAATAAGATATAGAAAAAAATTTGATCCTATATAAATGAAATGGAAGAATATTTAGAAAAAAGATTGTATGTTTACAGAAAGAGTAGAAATTTGTATCAAAAGATAAGTATTTCATTATCAGTAAGTAAGGTTATTCTAAGTGGAACGGGTTTATCAGCTATTGCCTTTCTTTCGCTTGCTTTTTTAAGTTTATCGGTTGGTATAGTAGAAGCTATTGATCTTGCTTTAAAAATAGCAGAAAGGAAAGAAGAATATAGACATTGTTATAATTTTTATAAAGAACTCATTAATTCATTTAAAGCTAAGGATATGACAGAAGAAATTTATATGCGTGAAAAGGATTTCATAAAAAGTTTAAAATTTAATCCAGTTGAAAAATACGTAAAACAAATGCAATTGAATGGATATAAATTTATTCATCCTAAATAAATGAAAGGTGGTGATATTGTTGGATGGTTACAAGATAAAATAAATCCTCCAGAAATGCATTTACCAGGATATCAATATTATGGTCCATTTACAAAATTAGAAAAAAGATTACAACGTGGTGATCCAGGAATAAATAAAGTTGATAAATCATGTAAAAAACATGATATTTCTTATAGTAAAACAAAAGATACAAAACAGAGACATGTTGCTGATCAAGAACTAATATGATTTAAATGCAATACAAGATCCAACATTTCGAGAAAGGTTAGATAGAGGAATTATTAAACCTATTATTAAAGGTAAAAAAACTTTTGGGTTAGGAATATCTCCTAATATGTATTGTGTCAAGTGTAAAAAGAAAACCGAAACTAAAAATTATTATGAAACTACTTCTAAAAATAATAAACCAGTTGGTAAAGGTATTTGTACAATTTGTGGAAGTAAAAAGAATACTTTTTTAGGAATTTAAAAGAGACATATTATAATCCAGAATCAGGTTATTGTGGTATTCAAGAATTGAAAAGAAAAACAGGATTACCTAATGTTAAAGAATTTTTACATGAACAAGATGTATATACTAGATATAAACCTGTCATTCGTAAATTTAATAGAAGGAGAGTTTATGTTCCAAACAGTAATAATCAATTTGACGCTGATTTGTTATTTATAAAAAATTATAGCAAATATAACAATGGAACTAATTATTTGTTAACAGTTATAGATGCTTTTAATAAATATGCTTGGGCTTTCCCAATAAAAAGAAAAACATCTGAAGAAGTAGTACAAGGTTTCAAACAAGTTTTTAAAGAAAGAAAGCCAAAATTCATTTTGACAGATGAAGGTACTGAATTTACAGGAAAAGTTACACAAAAATGATTCAAAGATAATAATATACATTGGTTTACGACTTATAATAAAGAAATAAAATCTGCAATAGCTGAGAGATTTAATAGAAGTATAAGAGAAAAAATTATAAAATATATGCACGCTAACAACTAAAAGATATATTGATGTACCCAAATTACTTAAAAATTATAACAATTCATATCATAGATCTATAAAAATGACACCTGTTGATACTAGTCGAGACGATAATGAATCTCTAGTTTATAAAAATTTATATACTAAAAAGATCATGAAAAAACCTTAATTTAAGATAGGGGATAGTGTTAGAATATCAACAATTAAAAAAACATAAGTAGATGATTCTACATTTAGTGAAGAGATTTTTATAGTATCTGAAGTATTGAAATGGTAAAATATAATAAAAAAGATGATATATATTAAATTGAAAAAATCATAAAAAAGAAAGGAAATAAATATTTTGTAAAATGGTTAGGATATCCAGATGAATTTAATAGTTGGACATCTGATTTATACGATACAGTGGAAGAAGAGGTTATCCCAAAACGTTTAAATTAAATGATTTATATCCTGGGGAATATGATCAGATATCATTTAGAAAAATTAATACTAAATAGAGATTCAGTAATCGTAAAGTTAGATATGAAGAAAAAGAGTATTACCTTGCGAATAAACATAGAAAACCTTCTGATGAATCAATATATAAAATCAATAAAGGAAGATATATATTTAAGTATTCGGGTATGATTGATGATAAATACGTATATGAATTTGAGAAAGCTTAATCATTTTTCAGTGGGCCCCACTATAATTATCATATATTTTGTATATTCATAATGATTTCATATTTTTATAATTCTTTTTAATTTTATATAAAATGTTTAGATTTAGTTAAACATTGAGTTTTTCTATTAAATATATGGGGGCTTCCATTCAGGTCCTCTTTTCTCACGCATTTATTTTAAATAATTCACTGCATACTTTTAATATGTCTAGCTTTTTAACTAAAAAAAGTTCACTGTTTAAAGGTACATATATTAGAGGACTATACAAAAAGGTACATATATTAGAGGAAGGTATATATACACCTTTCTAGCTATAAAAATCATGTTTTTAATATTAAAATGGATCGAGACTTTTTTTTTTTCATAAAAAAAAGATAAAATAAGCTATAAAATCATGTTTTTTAGTGTAAAAAGAGTCTGTGCGCTCAAACATGCGTATGGATACTACTGCTGTTTGTCCATCATCTGCAGTGGAAAATCTGAGTGATGTGCAGCTACTGAGACGCAGTATAAGGTTAGTCCATGGGATGTAGTACATATTCAAAATAATTCATATTGTGTATTTCAAGTATATATGTGATTATTTAACTCTTGAATAATATAATAGAAAATATTTAACATGACTTTATTATTTCTATAACTTTTGTCCTGTTACTCAATTTAATGTTTTCTATATCCCGAAGCAAAAGTTTCGATTTCTCACTGATATAATGCATGCTGTGATGCAGAAGTACATTGGAGAAATCGGCCTTTTTGTCGCCTGGTATCAAATATGTCATGTCGGATGGATGCAAGACTTGTAAATTCGCATTTATCTTGTAAAAAGCTAACAAATGACATAAGTTTCATCCACATACTAGGTGGGTCAGTAGGACAAAAAATACAAAATAAGTTGAGTGCAAATTATATTCTTGTAGACCAATTGATTTGTTATATAAAATAACATTTAGAAAAAAGTTTAATTTTTTTGCGATGGAAACTTTTCTAACAGTTGGCAACAGAATTTTGTATTTTTCAGTGTTAATTCGTTCCAGGAGATTTTCGGCTATATCTCACTAAAATATGTGCTTATTGATATCGCTTTTACTTTTAAACACGTAGTAGGATAATTCAAAAGAAAATTCTTGATTAAAAGTTTTAAATTTTGATATGTTAATTTAAAATTTTATTCTGGAAAAAAATGGAATTTTAACATATTTTTTTACATAATTTTAATGTACTTATTTTAAAACCTCTAAATATAAAATTATGTTGAATTTTATTTGTTAAGTTTTCGAATGTTTAAAGTTTCAAAATTTAGACTATTGAGGCATATGGCATGCAGCCTACCACCTGGAACGAATGTCAGACTCATAAATCCATTCATGGGATGCAAAGATCTATATTTGACACCAATTTCATCCATGTACTCAATGGTGTAAGCAGATGTCAATTTTAGACAATTTCAAAAATACGCAAGATTCATGGATCTTCATTAACACTGCAAAGTTCTACCACATGCAATGATCAAACCTTTTGTACTCGATGGGTAAGTAAAACTTTTGCTGGCTCTTGGACTATCAGAAACGTTCGATCTGAGTTCAGGATGTTTTTTCGTCGAAAACTCAAATTTAAATATTTGACCCTGTCACAATACTTACCGTATACATTTTACTATGTATATAGAGAAAATAATATATATTTGAGTTCGGATGAAGTTTCAGTTCCTGGCGAGCTCTTGGTATCCATTAGGTCGATTTTCAAAATTAATCTTTTAATGTATGGTTTTGACCAGAAAATTTGCATGCCATTTAAAACTAGTATGAGAACATTTTCAAAGCCAAATTATGACTATTTATCAAATTTATAGCTGACCTAAGGTTTTTTGTGGAACCTACACGTCTGATTTTCATAAATCTCTTTTTATAAAAGGGCCTCCCAAAAAGTATGATTAACTCGAAAACACAAATTCGAATTATGACAAGTGGCAGCTTTCGTTGTTTTTAGCATGTTTTTGAATCTACTCAGCTGATTTTCATATTTATTTTAAGCAAAACAGCACCTACAGATTGCACACCTAAAGCGAAGGCAGGGCTGCTAACAGAAGGCGATTTACTTTGTGAGCCGAATAATTTAAAATATACAAACAAAATAAGTAAAAATATAACAAACAAAATGCATAATTTAAAATATACATCCAAGTAGAACATTTTGGCAATTGAGAAAAACTGGTCAGGTGCCATTTACACCTAACTTTCTGCACCAAATTTCTAGTCCTGGTTATGGTTCCTATACTTTTACACTATTATAATAGATTCATATATTGGAATGCATACAAAAGTTAAAATATTGATCATGAAAATGTCATCTTGGAGATATGTTTTCTGAAGCAAAGTAAAAAAAATACACACCACTGCTGACACGGTCTAAATTGGGTGGCTCTTTCCAGTTGTCCAAACAGTTACCCTATACCTTTCTGGAAGGTAGGACGGTCTGGATCTCAACAACACCACCACTGATGGCTTGACCACTCAAACTGCTGCTCATGCCTCAGGGTAAGTCGAGTGGTCTGGGTTTTCGACATCACTGATGACAATTAATTCTAAATTTTATGCTTCGGAGCAGGGAGTAAATTTCACACACACACACACACAAAAAAAAAAAAAAAAAAAAAAACTTGTTTGGAAGCAATTTGAACAGGTACAGTGATTTCGAGCAGTTCGGAGTGATGGGAGCAGAATTGAGCAAAATGCGTGTTTGGAGTTTCAGTCTTTTGTCTTTGATAAAGTAAGACAAAACATAGAATATATATATGTATATTTTTATATGGAACACATACTTTAACATATATACATTTCAAAATTTTGCAACAAATTTTGTTTCAACATTTATGCACATATTACTTTTCATTTTTATAAAATTCTGGAGGAAATGTAGTTGTCATCAAGGGGCATTTAGACTAATCTGAGCAGAAAAACTGAGAAATACATTTTCCTTATTGTGGAAAGTTATGTAACACTGATTTATATCTGTTTCGAAATATAAACTGATGACAAAAGCAAACATTTTCAAAGGTTAAAATCTTTATTTTTCTTCCACCAAAATAAAAGTTAAAAACATAATTGTACAACTATGAGTATGATATATAATACCGAACACTATGTGACCAACCAGTACAATGGAAAATTGAATATAAAATAAGTATTATAGAACATACAATACTGATTTATGCAAAAAGTCAATAAACTTCATGTAAGAGATTTAAATTTTATAAAATGTTAAAGGGAAATTATTAATTTTATGGTGTCAAATTACTATCCATCATCACAGAGGTTCATAAAAATGCAACACATCGCCAAGTTTTCTTGCTACCAGAACAGTTAGAACTTGTTTCATGCTAAAAAGCTTAAAATAGATCAAATACTGGTTTTTGCACTGAAGAGCATGGTCGAAATAAAAGTCATTACTGAGGTAGAGGGTATACATAATACATATACAACATAATTTCATAGATAGATATACAACATTAAGAACCTTGGGAACCTAAAACATCCATATTCATCAAGTACCCACAATTTCCCTTTATTTTGCTAAGATACACATGTGTGTAGCATCAAATTAAGAGAGAAATGCTCCTTGCTTTTCCAAAGAAAAATTGCAGAAAATACCGAATTCAGGGTTTTTTAAAATTTTTACTTTATCATAACTACACAATCGCTAAAATATTCTTCCCCCAAAAAATTCTGACAGAAGTACAAGTTTTAGACTTTCTGAACACTTTTGGAATGGTATTAATTAGCGCATGAGGTTCAGACGTAACTCATAAACTATTTTACATTCAGAAAGATTGTGAAAAATATAAAATTAATGTAGAATTTTTTTTATTCACAAAATTTTAAATTCAGATAACTTTTTCTATAAGGAGAACAAAGATGCTCAGAAAAGTGATAGTAGTATAAGTTATACATGAAAATAATACTTTGTTATACATAAAAAGGCATTAAAATAAAAAATCAGATTAAATGCATATAATACTTCTGTTTAACTGACCTGTTGTTACCTTACACACACACATATAAACACACAAAAAAGTAAATAAATAAATATAGATTCTTTTAGAAATTTCTAAAAATTAATATCTTGTGATTAATTGTATAGTAGTCAATTGGAATGAGATAGTTGATATATAAACATACAAACAACATAACACTTTGAAACAAATTAGTATGAACACATTGCAATTGTAGCTACAAAAACTTTTATTAATCTGTTGCAAGAAAAAAAAAGTATTACCTGTGAAAAATATATTCTTCAAAATAGAAGTATATAACAAAAACTGACAGCATCAGTGTTGGAAACAAAATGCACTTCCTTCTTTGGGGTAAAAAACAGCAAATACATTAGTAATGATAGAAACTGTCTACCAATGAAACCTTTACACATGCCACATGGGAAGTATAAGACAATTGGAACACTGAGACATAAATAGAATATGATTGTATGAGAAAGTTGAGTAGAGTCTTCCACACCAAATATATTTCAATGAAAATTTGCATGAGTACAAGAATATTTTTGATTATAAATGTATTTGTATCTTGAATTTACTGGTTTACATTTTGAGTTTTTTTTTAATACTCATTTCTACTTTAATGCAATTTTCAATGCATAAGCTATAAAATAATACTCATAATCCATGGGAAATTTATCTACAGAAATATCTTGAGGTAATTAATACACCTTTATAACATTAACCCTTTAAGCATGTCATTTATTTCCCTTCGCACGCACTGCAGTGGGGAGTTTTTTTCTCCCATACCCTTTTCCCCCATTGATTGCATGTTGAATGAGAAGGTGTTTTGCTGAAATAAGTATTAAGTAAATAAACATGTATAATAACAGATAAGTAAATAAAAAACCATACAATTCCAATTTTTAATAGTTCCTCTTGGTGTGATAAAATTTAAAACATGGAATATAACAAAGAGCAACTTCACAGTCTGGACACCATCATGTCCTGGTTTCTTTCCTAAGCTTCTTGCCAGTTTTATTGGATGCATAACATACAACACATCGGCTAGTTGGCTCTTTTTTGCAGGGTGTGAGATAACTTACACTTTGCTGAAATAAGATTGAAAGCATTTGAGGCCGCTATTTCTTTGAATGGGAAATCCCAACAAAACTTCATTTATTTTATGCGCGTTTACGAAATACTGCCTCTGAAAAAATTAAGTTTGTAGGACTACTATTGCCATCTAGTGTAAAAGATTGTAAACACAGTTAATATCTCATAAAAAAATCATATCGCGTGTTATTTTCGTCAAACACACAGGAGTCTCGGCGCTTTTCTGGTAGGTCAGACGGTCTGGGTCTCAACAATAACAGGAATCTCGGCTTTAAAAGTGCAAGACGAGTCTACCTCGCTTAGCGGTAGTGCAATTCATGATGAGTTGAACTCATTAATAATGCTTAAAGGGTTAATGCTATAATGTTTTAGTATACAAAGCTTTCAATAGTTTAACATAAAAATTCATTACTAAAAAGTGTACCCGGCATTGATCGGTAATTAAAGTAGGAATAAAGTGAATTTATAAATCTAAAAAAATTTTGAAAGTGTTATTCATATAAATCAAGTGAAAATTTCAACACAATCGAGTACAACCAATGATAATGACCCCATCCCCAAATTATCTCCATCTCAATATTTTTAAAATGGGTCTGATCCTGTACGTCTAAGTAAAAATAAAATAAAATATTAAAAAGTAAATACTCCCTCTAGGAGAAAAGGCTTCTGTGACTTTAAAGACATTTGCAGCTGTCAAAATGAAGGGAGAAATGATAGCCTGGGTGAAATGTGCAAAGTCAAAAATCTTACAGGTTCACTCACTTCTATAAAAATTATAATTAATGAACGGATGGCTTCAGGAATTTTTTTTGTTTTGGAGTAGTTTGTAATATTAAAAGGAGCTGCTGTTAAATTATAAAAACCGGATTGACAGTCAATTTTTTTTAATATTATAATTTAAACATTAAGGATGTTTTCAACACATGAAAACATATATTTTTAAAAACTTTATGAAAAATGATCTATTAAATATATGAATTCTATTCAAAGTTTGTTTGAAAGACAATTTTTTGTTCTTTATAATGATATCAAGATCGAAACTCTGTGATAATATTTTTGGTTGCTAATGAACCGATTTGTGTGAAAATTTTTCAAAATCGTAATAAATAAAATGAAAAATATAACACTAAGATGCAGCTGTGTATATCAAGAAGTATTTGTATACTAAATTTCATAGCTATATGATGCTTAAATTTCCAGCTACAGACTGCACAGATGGGCATACAAGACTTCCTTTATTACATAAGATAATTCTTGAAAGTTAAGAAAATAAGTATGATAATCAACAACATTAAAAAATAGTCATAACAAAAAAAATTCATCTTTAGTGAGTTTGTACCGTTATTTCAACATGTAACAAAATCTTGTGTTCCACATGTAGAACAAAGATACTATACAATATATACTAGATATCAAGATAGTTATTAAATCTTTACTTATAAAATAAAAGCAGTACTTGATACATAAATTTAACAATATTTTATTAACAATGTAATGACATTATTCACCAATTAATATAGCTCAGTATTTTCAAATAAAAACTTGAATGATATATTGTTTATCAAACAGCAACCATTAAAATATAACATAACCATTAAAATATTAACAAAAACTGTTTAGAAGTAAATAAAAAATGAACTGTAACACACGATTGGTGAACAAGACATGATGATAAAATGCCAGATGCTTAAGGAATTATATACAGTATGTTAGTAATGGTAAAATATAAAAGAACGAAAACCTGTTAAAATAAAATAGTATTTATTTTTCTACATAATAGAAATGCTTTATTAATGGACATTTTCCAATTCTCTTATAGTATATGTAGTAAGTTTTCTTAACAGAAGACACATCTTGCAGATGAACATACAACAGTGCCTTGTATCCATGGGTAATATGTTCCAAGACCTACTGAGGTTACATGAAACCGTGGGTAATACCACATATAACATGGTATTTGAGCAAAAACATAAATACAGTAACTTTAAATGATAAATTTATGTATAGTAAGACATATCAATATTAAATAAAGTAATCATAAAGTGTACATTCTGTACTTTACATTGTACATTTATAATGTACTTTTTTTCTCTCTCTCTTAAATATGAAAACAAGGGATTCTGATGTTTTAGATTAATCCTTAAAAGATAATAGAGCAATAAACAAAATACAGTGCACTTGTAATGTACAGTATCATATGCAGTTTCAAAGGGTAATAGATAAAATAAAAATCTTTCATATTCATCAAAGTGCAGTACGAGCAATGAAAAACGTATTGCTACACATTTTATAATAGTTAAGTATGGATCTGTACATAAACTGCAATAAAAAAAAATTATTTGTGAAAAATATGCCCACCATTTTACTCAAAGAATGCAGACCCAGTTTTGTTTCAGAAGCTAATGAACCATTTATTTCTTTAATTTTCCAATTTTTATCGATTCGTGGTAAACTGAAGATACTGAATAAGTGGATACGGGGGCACGGCTGTATTTTCCTTCCATGAGGGACATTTTCGCATATCATTTTTAAGTAGTACTGCAATAAAATTAGAGTTGCCACTCACATAACAAAATTAAATTTCCCAACTTTTCCAGATGTTTCAGAAAATCTTACGTTAAAAACTAATCAAATTTAACTGAATACCACAGAATTCCAATAATGACCCCATCATTATTTGTTTATTATTTTTTAGGACAAAATAGATAAAAGCTGTTTTAGGCTGATTATATGATAAGGTAGGATGATATATAGGTAGAGGCTTATATAAAGGGGGATCAACGTGTCAAAGGTCACTCCCCGTCAACAAATATTTTCTGCCAAATTTCCCCATGATGGCATAGTAAATGTTGGGTGTTTTGTTGATTTCAAATAAAAATTCTCCATTCACAATAAATATCCCCATCTCCAATGTTGGTCTAGCCAAATTGACCTGAAAATATTGATCCAGCCGAGTCTGCTAGGATCATGATACTGTTCGGAAAGTAATGTCAATGACTCCAGAACAAAGAATTTATTGATCCGATCATTACAACCCACCAATATTCTTCAAAATACATTCCTCCTGCATTAATACAGCGGCTCCAGTGGGATGTTCATGCATCGAAGGCGACACGGTAATCCTTCTCCGGGATGTCCTTTAAAGCCCTGGTACAAGTCGCTTTGATGTTGTCGACCATCCCGAAATGCAATCCTTTCATAGGAGTTTTGAGTCGTGGGAACAAAAAGAAGTCTGGGGGAGTCAAGTTGGGACTGTAGGGAGGCTGGGGAATGGTTGGCACGTCTGCCTTGGCCAGGTAGTCCGTCACAAGAAAGGATGTGTGCACAGGCACATTGTCGTGATGGAGCTTCCAATCTGTGGCGATGTTGCGCCGGACGCATTGAACCCTGTACTTGAGCTTCTGAAGCACTTCGACGTTAATTTTTGGATTACCTAATGTCTCTGAAATTAAACAAACACTTAAACGACGATCAGAATTCAGTAGATCCCTCACACGAGTCACATTTTCTTCGGTGTTGGTCGTCGATGGCCGTCCAGTGCGGGCTTCGTCGCTCACCTCCTCACGACCTTCTGCAAAGGCCTTGTGCCACCAGTAAACTTGTCAATCCGAAAGGCAAACATTGTCAAAGGCTTTCTTCATCATCGGAACAGTTTCAACAGCGGTCTTGCCGAGTTTAAAGCAAAACTTGATCACCACGCGTTGCTCGCGCGAACGCTGCATTTTTCACTTGTACGGGTTATCGAAACGACTCTCACGAAAAAATCTGTCCGAACTCTCCGGCTGCTCAGAGACTACTGGCGACCGGCTGCATTCGTTCCTGAGATCCCCCAGCACAATTCCCACAGCGGTCAAGCGCGCTGAAACGTACAGTCGCTTTGAAATAAAATCATTGACATTACTTTCCGGACAGACCCTGTAGCACAACCCTATAATATTACCATTATATTGTGACTAAGAAATCATAGAGTGAAAGAGTATATGAGGGTATAACCTTAATTTTATTCTGTGCTTTAAGAATAAAGTGTTAACATGAACTAAAATAGGTGACCAAGTCAATAACAAAATAAAAAAAAAAAACACTTGAATAAAAATTAGAAGCCCCGAAAAGTCTTATAACAACTTGAAAATTGAAAAATCATAAAGGGAAAGGTTAAAACAGAAATTTTATAAAATATGAAAAGTATTCAATTTTCCAGATGAAATATAATTGGATGGGAGATATATCGAAATTCTATAGTAACCCACTTGCAGACTTGGGAATAGCACCATTAAAAAGTTACTTTTTAGGTTAAATTTTAACTGATTTCAGGTTTTTCCAGTTTTCCAGCTTAAGTGGCAACCCAGCAAAGTTCAGTAACTCTGTGACAAAATGAATGTAACTTCAATAATATCGATCAAATAAAATATTACATAAAAAATCTGCCTATATTTATATTTTAAAAATTAAATCTGTTATATATATATACATATATATCAAAAATAAAATATTGACTTTAACAACAATTGCGAACAATATAATAAATAATGAAGCTCTTACATAGCATGCTTTGTACTATTCTAAATATATTCTACATTAATACTTTTTGATAGATCACAATTAAAAACTTGTTAGTACCCTTTACTTCATTAAAATGATCATGGGATCCCCTTATGAGTTTTCAAATTTAACTTCAACACCATTTTGTCCAAGGAAAATATCCCATACTTTAAAACCACAAGATTCCAATCTTTCTTTCAGACCAACTGTAGAAACAAAGTCTTCCTCTGTAAAAAGTAATCAACTATTAATTGACATAAAGCACAAAATCTATGCATATGAAATTGAAAGTCTGACTTCCATATAGAAATCCATATTAATTTAAAACTTGGTAGTTATTTATCCTTTACTGTAGTTCATATTTCAAGTCCATATTTAAAAGTTTTATCTCGGCCCAGACAAGGAGTTGTTGAGATATTATTAAAAACACAAAATTAAATTTGTCCTACTAATAACATTAAGCATATGATTATGATTTATCAGAATTTTTTAGTTTTTGCAACAGACAAATAACTTTTATGCATATTTTGTAGACAGTAACGGTGGGATTAGAATTCAATTTATCTAACAAAATTGTAGAATTAAGCCTAAAAGCATGGGCGCCTTCAGAAAAAATCTGATCAGTTGGGGTATCTTGAGACACATGATAGTGGGGCACATTATGGAATTAAATTTTTGAAGCAACTGCTGTATGTAATAATTTCAGTTTGTTGTAGATGATCGATTTAAGCATTTGTTACTCAAGAAATCTCTAAATTTTTTATCTGTTGAAATGCTAGATTATTTATGAATTTTTTAATGTAAGTTCAATACATGTGCATTGTATGACATTGTTTCTGCTTAAATTTAATGTCTACTGTGTTAGTTATTTATATTGGGTAATATAACTGTGTTAGTTATTTAAATTGGGCAATATAACTGTGTTAGTTATTTAAATTGGGCAATATAACTGTGTTATTATTTAAATTGGGAAATATATAACTAAACATTTGTTGTTGAGATAGAATAATTGTTGTTGGGACAGCCTGTGGGGCGAGCGGCCAGTGTGTATACCAAGCCAGCCCCTCCGCTCACCATTACACGCGGATATTGGCTGGCTTTCGGAGCGATCGCCAAATGTATCACGTGACGAGCGGAGAGACATTCCTTCTCAAGGTTATTTCGGAGCAAAACACGTGATATTTCTCCTCTTCTATAACGTGGAGGAGGGTGGGCGCGGGTACAAGTGCAAAAAAATGTGAATGAATGATTCAATATACTTCGGATTTGATTAATTTAATGCATGAAAGACTTCTCATTTACGTTCAAGTCATAACTGAATACTTTGTTAAAGTTATAGCTCTAAGGCAATGGATTGATTTTTACTTTCATATATATGGGCGAAAATTTGAATTCCAGTTTTTGTCGGGAGAGCACCTTTCAAGCAACCTTGACCACGAATCAGACGTTTTTAAAGTCATGCATGTATGTGTTTGATGTGTGTGCGTACGAGTGTGTGTCGGTAAGTCTGTGGAGATGATATCTCCCGAACGAATAAAGCGATTCGAATGAAATTTAGTATAAAATAAAAATTAGAGAAAAAAAAATTAGAAAAATTAGTGAGTGCGTGAGTGTGTCAGTAAATCTGTGGAGATGATATCTCACGAACGAATGAAGCGATTCGAACGAAATTTGGTACAAAATTACAATTAGGGAAAACCGGAAACCTGTTGCTTAATGTTAGAACATGTATTAGCAAAATAAGATTTCTTTTAGCAAAATGCTAAATAAAACTAACATAGTTTAAAGCTTTATTTGGAACTTGCATCTCCTTTAGGGAAAAAATAAAAATGCTGAAAATTTGGGAAACCAAAATCCAATCTTTATTTTTTTTTTTCTCTTATAATAAATTGCATATTCCACAATTACAAAAAATAGTATTTTTTAACATTGTCTTTAACACATTTGACAAGTATTTTCCATAGTTTGTTCATAATACTGTTACTGAAAGTATATATATATATCCATAAAAACTGTTATAAAAAGAATTGCTAAACACAGCATATATGTATGTGAACAGTAATGTTTACTTTTGAAATATTTATTAACTGTCTCAGAAATATGGCCCATGCTTATCTAAATAAATTAAAGGTGTACAGTGATGATAATGCATTAAATAGTTTTAAGTTATATTGAATATAAAAATCAGTAATAGTATATATGGTGAAATATTTATCTTTAAATTTGTTATGCTGACAGAGTAAATATTGATGACGGATTTTATCCCCAAACATTTTAATCCAATATCTAGTTAACTTTGTTATATTTTTTGTCATTTTTCAGTCATAATTTTCCAGAATTTAAATCCAATTGAAAATATTGTGGTTTCAGTTTTTTTATAGCTTATTTCTTTGTTATAAATGATTAAAAATGAGCCTACAATATTTTCATGTTACCTATTTAATAATAATGATAATATATATATATATATATATGTATATATATATGCTGATTTATACCTTTATTTTGTAAGTTTGTTAGAAAGTTAGGTTTTCCGAGTTACAGCTTCTCACTTTTCTTTCATTGGCTTTCAAACTTTTTTTATTATATATATATATATATATATATATATATATATATATATATATTCACAAAAAAAATCCATAAATGTCAAATTAATGAGATCCTACATTCTACGGTATAAATATAATATATTACTAATTTGAATGAACGATTACACATACGTGACTTGCTGCGGCGCGGTAGCCGAGTGGTTAGCGCATGGGAATTGCACTCGGTAGGCCCGGGTTCGATTCCCGTCACTACCAAAACTGCTGCCGTGTTCACGCGATATACGATCACGTTAAACATGTGAGTCCGTAAATCCTTCCGAGAGGTTGGTGGTAGGGAAGGAGGGTACGGTCCCTGTGGATGCCTCCTCCCCTGGGTTTTGGTCTAAATTGGGTGGCACTTTCTGGCTATCCAAACAGTTACCTTACACCTTTCTGGTGGGTCGGATGGTCTGGGTCTCAACAACAACAACATACGTAACTTGCTGGAAATGTAATTAGCCAGAGAATTTTAAAATGTAAAGTGCATTTAATTTTAACATTTGTTTACCATATTTAAATTAGGAAATATTTTTATTTATTTTCTAATAACATTTAAAATTATTTTATTTAATAATAAAATATATAAAATTAAAACAATTTAAAAGTATAAATTCATTAAAATTTTTTTAACTAAGGCTCTGCAGCATATTCCGTTTAGGCATTAACATATTTTCTAGCAAATTAAATTTCCAGACAGAAACTTTGTTAAATTGCTCACCAAAATTTAGACTATTATTTTTGTTTGCAACCTGCATTATTAATTTTTTGGATGGGGTAAGTTTTTATCTATGTTTTGTGCAAGAATGTGTTTTCGTTTTACCCTTGTACCTTGAGGTCACTCAATATCTCTTAAATCAAGAGTATTAATTTCCCCAAAATGATAGGAATTATCAAATAAATTAAACTTCATTTTTCAAGAATATTCATCAATTTGATATCATTTTTATTAATTTAATGTCATTTTTGCCAATTTGGAAACATTTTAAATAAAATGTCAAGTTGACGATATTTTGTTAATTTATCGACAAGCATTACAGACAGACAGACAAACTAATAAATTACATTTGACGAATTGTTTGATGTCAAAATACAAAATTATTGTGAAACAGTGTCTCGTGAATAAAACCTACCAGAATGATGCTAACACCGTTGTCACATAATATTGTACATGGAATGGAAACATATTACGGTAGTTAGTACTGTTTTAATTTCATGTATTTTCTAAAATTTATTTGAAAAACGTACAATATATCAAGAATGGTTCATGCTATTATCCCAAAGTTTATGTCATTCATTTTCTAATAAAAAATTAAATAAAAAATGATATTTTATGTAACAATATTAAAGGTTCTGATTTTTTATGATGTTTTTCAAAATTTCATTCGAAAGTTTGGAGCTGGTTTCCAAATATTCGATTGCTTATAAAATCAATAGTCTTCCAGTATTCACTGATTGTAATAATCGAATTTTTTTTGTTTGAAACGTTCCATCCGTTCGTTAGATATCGCATCTACTGACTCAAGGATGCACACACTAATATACATGCACACACACTAATACACATACACACACTAATACACATACACACACTAATATACATGCACATACTACATACATTAATATACATGCACACACAGATATCACTTTAAAAACATTCGATTCGATTTCAGGGATGTTTGAAACAAGCTCTACCGTCGAAAACACAAAGCAGAATTCGAGTTTTCAACCTCGTCATAATACTTTCCCTATACATTATATCAGTATTTTTCAAATTCATTTTGTCACGAAACCCTTTTGAAATTTAATTTGATGGTGGAACCCCAAAATAAGAAATATCACCTGTTGTCCAAATTATGCATCAAAATTTTACACGTTTTTAAATTTAAGACAATTTGCATGAAACTATCACGTCGCGGAATCCCAAGGGTTCCAAAAAACTTTGAAAAGTCTACCTTGAAATACGATGCATTATATTAGGTATGTCAGAAAAGTAATATTTATTGCTCCCACAAACCGAAAATGTCAAGCAAATTTCCTTAAAATGTCACAAATTTTGCATTTTTAAAATGACAAATATTCCCTCCTTTTAAATAATCTTCAATTTTCGTCACTGATTGTTGTACAATATAAGTATTGAACAACATACGGATCCTACGAATATATTTACTCCAAAATCTCGCATATAAACGTTTTATTCAAATAATAAATTATATATGTGGGTGGAACATTTCTTACACTCATTGCAAACAATCTGCGTGCAGTACAAAAAGTTCTTAAATACATGTATTTTCATAGTATTACTTTAAAACCAAAATGTGCATAAAACATGATTTAAAAAATGGGATACAAATGTATCTAATCTGTCTCCGTGAACAATATCGCGGATTAAAAACAATCGTCTTTCTCTCCGCTTGAGGAATTCCGCTTCTCTCCGCTTGCAGGAGTTGCAAAAATAGTGTACCAGAACTGGCGATAAAACGACGTTTGGCGTGTGATGTGAGAGAAACTTTCTGAATTGGTATACCTTTGGGCTTATCGCGCCTGTGGGACATATGGAAATGAAAATTAATAATATCACCCAATTAGTTTCGGATTTAACTCGGGTTGAAAAAATGAAATATCAAATGACTTTTATCAAAATGAAATTTTAGTTTATTGTTGAGATGGTCTGTGGGACATATGGGAATGAAAATGAATAATATCACCCAATTAGTTTTGGATTTAACCGGGGTTGAAAAAATGAAATACATTGAACCCTATGGGACATAATGTTTCAAACATTTTTTAAGCAGAGTTAAAATTCACAAATTACTTCAAAAAAATTAGGGAATATTCAAATTATCATGTGAAATGTGTAAAAAAAATGTTAGCAAAATATGTTAGGTAGTTTTTTAAATAAAAATTTAACTAATAATTACACCCATATTATATGAAGGATCATGCGACTCATTTCAAAATAAAATATGGCATCTATTTTTTTCCCATATTAAAACCGTAATGTTTGAAGATCGTTTAAATTTATATTTAGTGTCGCATCCATAAAATAAAATATGGCATCCATTTTTTTCCCATATTAAAATCGTAATGCTTGAAGATCGTTTAAATTTATATTTAGTGTCGCATCCGTCGTAAAACAGCTGTATTTTTGCATATTATCTGTGTATCTAAATTCTGTGCCAACGCAATTAAAATATTTTTTATTTTAAATGATCACTAAACTTTCCTTATTTCTACAACGAAGCATAATTTCTATAGTATGCAAAATGTAAACAAATCAAGCGATTGTAAGATGAGTTGTATAAAAATTGCTGAATTTTTTTCATGCAAAATTATTTAGTTTCGGAGTCTAGAATATAAGTGAAATGAATGAAATATTCATTGATTTTATATAGAGAAGCAGACGATTTACAGCATTGGCTTCTTTGATGAAGTTTTAAGTTTCCAAGTATAATAAATGATTGTAGTACTGTGATAATTTAAAAAAAATATCAGTGCTGAATGTATCATAATTTAGAGCTGTTTAAATAATTGTATTTTAGTTGGAAAGTATTTTATAATCAATGCTTTATGCATGATCGATCCTTCTTGTTTATGTTAGCAAGCTTCAAAACCATAAAACACCAGCAAATACAATTATTTTGTAAATTATTCTAGTTGTAGTTAGGATGTTAAGTAACATTTCAAGAATGAAAATAATCTGATTACAGATGCCAATTTTTAAAGCATTGGCTTGAATGACACAAAATTGTTTTTGCACAAATATGTAAAGAATCTAGAAAAGAATATAATCATTAACAGTAATTTATAAACTTCTCATATTTTGACTATTCTTTCTGTGAAAGTTTCCTGTAATATATTAACTGGATGGCTCATTCTACTAATATCATTTAGCAGGAATAAATTACATAATATCCTTAAACATTTATAAACTAAACTAGAGGATAAGTCCATCATAAGATAGGAAAAAGTTGTAAAAAATTATCTCAGATCCATTATACATAAAATTGCAAAATATCTCCTCCCATCCACTCCACAATTACTCATGCAAGGCATACACCTCCCCCATTCAATGCTATTATTTTATTATAACACCAAATTCCTACCAAAACACACACACTATACCATCCGCTAACATAATACAGTTAATCTACACTCCCTTAGATCCTCTAACAACAAATTTATCAAGTTTATTGCCTCAAACTTTTTCAAGTTTTCAATTACTGGTCATAACATAAAGGTGAAGGGGCTATCTCTCTCTAACTTCATGGGTCACACAATTTAGCTCAAACCATCTATCTATAAATCAATTTTGCATTAATTTCATCATTTAAAACATGAATGTTAAGATAAAGGAACAAGAAAGTCTCTCTAATTTCATGGTTTAAATTTAGAATAAATGTTCCTATTCAGCTGAATCATGGAGATAAAGGAATGATCTCATCTCTAACTCCAAGAGCTTAATACAGTTTTCCCATTTACTTTCTCCAGGCATTAACCCTTTCGCGACGATCTGCACGCCCACGTGCTGGCTGCGAACTTGCATTCAAGGACGGACGGCACGCACTCGTGACGGAGGAAACTTTACCGTAAGCGGAGCATGGCACGCATGCATGCCTCTACGTGGAACGTTTTAATTTGTCTACTAGATGGCGTTAAATGTCCGTGGAACTAACTTCAATGTATTTTGCAGAGACATGACCTTGGCAGAAGAGGATCGAATGAATTATTTCTCCATTTGGAGCGGTGAAACATCATTTTGTAATATAAACAGACAGAGCAATTCTCGTAGCATCAACAATTTTATAATTGATTTTCGGTTTTTCTTTTTATTTCAGCGTTATGATTTCGTTGGTGAATCATAGGAATATAAGAGAGTATTTTTTTTTTGGGGGGGGGGGGGGGGGTTAGAGGCAGTGAAATTATTCGTTTATTTCGTATAAAAGAATGGGAGCAACTAACGAGTATTTTGTATTCAGATTTGTATGAAAAATATACATCCAATAGAAAATAAATATTTTTTTTATTCCTGAAAAAAGTAGATTTCTGTGTTGAATAGGTGATTTTTAGTGAATTTTTTTCGAGAGTTAGGCTTAGCACAAAAAATGTGCCGTCCTTTGGGACCAGTTCGGAAGTGAAGCGCTCCATCTTTTGGGCCGTGACAGCTCCGGAATGCCGCCATCGTGAAAGGGTTAAAATCTCTCATGCCCATGCAGTTGCATCATGTTGTGGCAATGCCTTCAACCTGCGATAAACCCTGTATGTTACCTCAATTGACCACACAGATACAGAGTGTTGTCTCTACATAATGTAGAATGCATTTAAATATTATAAAAGAAGCAACAACGTCATTACATTAATATTTGGGTTCAAAAATACAATTTTACATGGTTTCAAGGAATTACAATAATACACTTCTTAACTTACCAAGTTCAGAAGGAAGCATTATAATGGCACAACCCCCACCTCCAGCACCAGTTAGCTTAGCTGCACAACCATACTGCTGAGCAATACGAAAAATTAGGTTCAGCTTCTCATGTCCAACATCAAGACAATTAAGCAAACCTTGATTCATGGCAATACATTCCTAGAGTTGTATAACAATACTTTAGATAAAACTATACATGATAATCCTAAAATGTATAAAGCACTTTCAGAAAACAATATCTCTATCTGCACTAACAGTTTATAACTGTGATCCATTTGAAATTTGGTAGACAGGTATAACATTAAATTAAGTTATGCCTCCCCTAAAATGGAACAACCCCTATGTTTTACAGCAGTTCTACATTTTGGTACTTTTTATTAAATTCATCACAATACTTAAAGTTAAAACATATGCTTAATGGCCAATTGTTATCCAAGTGACTAAAGAAATTGATAAATTGATAGACATATTGGTTTAAAATTGAGGGAAGAACAAGAAACACGCTAATCAAATGTCCACTTTCTAAATGTATCCAATCCGATTCTATTTTTACTAATTACTAGAAAATGTACTCGACATTGCCTGGGAGTTAAAGAAAGGATAAATTGAATTCATTAAAAAATAACAAAATAAATCAATTTTATTCATACAGATAACAGTGAAAATTGCATACAATCCATGTACACCAAAGCAACCAGTGTGATATGACCCCATCCAAAGTAAAAAATTATATCCTTATCCCTAAGAAAACTGAAACTTATTTTGATCTCTCATTTAAATTAAAAAAAAAAAAGAGTGCATGATGTGGTCTCATCCCTAAATTATCCACTTCTTCACTAAAATGTATCCGATCCCATGTGACTAATAAAGTAAATAAATAAGTAAATAAAATATTCAAAGGGAAGTTCTCACATGTGCATTCACCAAAACGAAGGATGAAAAATCCTTGTTCTACATCTGTGGTAGAAAATGTAGGGTATTGAAAATCATACAGGTTCACTCACTCAATAAATCACCAAAATTAAAATTATTTATGAAATTGAAAAATTGTTAGAATCCTAAGATATATACAGAATTTTTTGCAAAACTATACAATTGTGCTAATTTTAAGTTTTTTGGATGTAATGAAAAAAAGTATCATATAGCCTAAAAAAAAAGGCAATTTCAATGCTTTTTCAAAATCTAAATAAATATGAAGGAATTGTCCAACAAATTCGGTTCTAACATCATTGGAAAGAACGTTCTTCGATCTTTCCAATGGTGTTAAGATGGAAACTCTAATAACATTTTTGGTTACTAAGAAACTGATTTGTGTGAAAATGCTTGAACATAAAATAGCTACAAACTAATTTGAATTAAAAACAACATAATGTCACCTGTGTATGGCAAATGTACCTGTGTACCAAATTTCATGGCAGTATAACACTTAAATTTCTTGTTACAGACAACACAAATGGCCAGATACACACAGAATTCTTTCTTTATTATGTGTTAGAAAATGTACCCAGCTTTACCGAGGAGATAGAGTTTAATAAATGGAATTTATTAAACTAAAAAAATAAAAAAATAAATAAAAAAAAATATATATATATATATATATATATATATATTCATATAAATAACCATGAAAATTGCCAGGAAGAAATTAAGTTTATTAATCTAAAAAATAACAAAAAATAAATTATTCATATCAATAGCTGCAAAAATTGCCGGCAATGGGAGTTATATAAGCCTATCCCCAAATTATGACTAATTAATCCCGTACGAATATTATACGTATATCCCGTACGAACGTTATGACTGATTAATCCCGTACGAATAAAGATTAAAAGAGAAATCCTTTCTCCACAGGCCTTTAGTGCATGAAATAAAATCTCCGAATCACAATTGATTGTATATTCAGCACACTACTTATTAAAAGGCTCTGACCCTCCTGCTTATGAGCATGCATAAATGTAGGCAAGGCAGCAGTAGGTAGAAGAATAAATGGCAATCGTACAATCCAGACTTCAATGGGGAAATGATTTGCTGATTCAAAAATTTTAATAGTAAACTCGCTTAAAAAATTTATAATTAATGAATGGATGACTTCAGAAAGTTAACTTTTGCTTTGCAGCAGTGTATGATATTTAAAATAGGTGATATTAAATTATAAACAGTGGATTGGCCGGCATTTTTTTTTATATCATAATATAAAAATGCACAAAAAATACATAATTTTAAAAATTTATCCATTAATCATATGGACTTTGTTCAAAGTTTATTTGAAATAGAATTTTTTGAGCTTTCCGATGGTGTCAAAATGGACACTCTTGACACCATGGAGTGGAATGGTGATATTATTTTTAATCGCTAAGGAATCGATTTGTGTGAATATTGTCTGAAATTGTTGTAAACCAGGTTAAAACATAAAGTATCTGAAAAACTAATTAGAAATTTTAGAAAATAATGCCAAAGTGCACCTTCCCAGGTCCTGGAGAGCACTGGCAAAACTATAAAATTTTAAAGTGAGGATAAAATTATGAAAATAATGATAAAGCAAAATATGATACCAAAAGTATCCTTTCAAGCAAATTTGAAAACGCATCTAGCCCACAACTACCGATGATAGAAATAGATTGCAAAGGAGTAAAAATAATTAGTGTAATTGATAGTGGGGCTCAAGTTAGTATTATAGATTTGGAAACACTTCAAAAAATAAAACAGAATAAAAATGTAAAAATAAAATACATAACAGGAAGAGTAATGTTAAGTAATAGTAGTAATACTTAAGTAGAAGAGTAATAATCGCAAGTAATTGGCACTGGTGGTATGAAAATATTGCAATAACAATAAAATTTAAGGTATAGAATACAATAGGACAGTAAAGTCTGAAATGAAAAAAGGAAAGTAAAAGGACTCTGAAGCTACAGCAAGACCAATGAAATTTGGCAAAATGTTCATTATAAGTGTATCAATAAAGACATTGAAAATATATATAATCAATTTATATAGTCAAATGTACATAGTCAACTAAATATTATATAATCAACTGACTCAAATCTGATCAACCTATGAAGTTTTACCCAGATCAAAGCTTAATTTGCCATCTTTCCATTTTAAGATAATCACTCAGTCAGCTGATTTACACAGAATGTGAGCACACATTCTTCTTCCCAATATCAGGGAAGTAGAATGTGTGGCAACTAGGGCTTTGCCAATTCAAACTTATCTATTTTTTTTCTCTACTATGTTCCTTCATTTCCTTTTCTACTTTCTCTCTCTTATGGCTTTTTCATTTTATTTCTAAAATTAGTAGATAGCCATGAAAAAATTACAGAAAAACTTTTATATGTTGTTTATATGTGCCTAATCCCTCCTAAAAGAAGGAAGGATTAGGCACACGAAGTTCCTGGAGTTTCTTTGTCACCCAAACTCAAAATCCTAGTTGATATTCAGATCCATTAATATAATAGAAACGACAATTTTAGGTGCTAGTAATATGTTTTTTTCTGAACAAATAACTTGAAAACTGTTAGCTCTCTATACATTTTTAAACTTAGTCACTGAGAAAATATTATAAATTATATATATATATATATATATATTTTTCCCCTCTGTTCTTTTTTCTATTCATTTTTTCTAGTTTTTATTTAGCAATGATTCCCTTACTTTCCTTGGCCACCTAATACAACTATGTATTAATATATATACCATCTTGTCTTTGCTGGCATGGTTATTATCTTTTTATTCTGAAGAAGGCAATTTATTTGCCCCTGAAACCAATTGATTATTAATTTGTTATAAGTTCTGCTTTTAACAAAGTTTTGATTTTACAGCTATTTTTGCAGCAGTTGGAGCAATTTATTTTAAATTGAGTTATTGAGTCAATATTATAACCAGAAAATCATAAGCAATTTAAAATTACAAGTTTATGACAAAAAAAAGTCTCTTTTAACTGTGTCTGTAACATAGTTTTCCTTATAAGTCTGTACAATTAGCTAGCAAATTTTTGGGACTATAAATGTTAAATAATTAAATTTTAAATACTGCAAAATAGGAAATTATTTTATATATTCAAAATTGATTCCTTTATCAACAAAACACAAGAAGCTATAATTTGAATGAACACTGCACAAGCATACCTTCAAAAATTTCATACTTTCATTATCATCTTGAGAAATCTTCAACCGCTTCAGATATTGCCAAGATTTATTTGAAAGAGAATGAATTTGTTCCAATATTGGGTCGATCACAGATGGATTCTTAAAAAGCAAAAAAAATAACATTTCAATTACATTGCAAGAATTCCATTCAAAGTATTTTTTTCCCCCAAAAAATCACAAAGTAAATTTATTTCTAATATTTTATTTCATATATACCCGTCACATACACATCATTTTAAATCATAAATCTTAATACTGCAAAAAATGACAATAGTAATAAGCTCAAAATATAATAGTATTTCTTTCTTATCTTTTATACTAGAATAAATTAACAAGCATAATATGGGTCCTAAATAAGTGCTTACGTAAATAATACAGATACTGGTAACATCACCCAATTTCCAAATCATCTATTTTAAACCATGATCATGCCCAAGAGCAGTTTTTCTCATGCATAAATACGTCAACTGTACAATGCTGGTATAAATCATTCGATGCACCCTAAATAAGTGCACCAAAAATACTTGAAATTGTAGAAAAAAATAGAAGTTCCTTTTAATTAAAAAAGTTGGAATTTTGATGTTTGGTTTAATGTAAAAGTTAGATTTACATATTTTATCACCTAGTTCACGTACCACCATTTTTGGAATTAAAGTTCACCACTCAGAGCTCATCAAAAAAGAAAATGTTCCTTTTGTTTGCTTAAATTAACTGATTTTGAAGACAAAAGTATAAATAAAATTTTATATACTAGTTGATGTCTGATTTAAGTCAAATTTTCAGAACAAATATATTTGTAGTGAAAGAAAGAGAACATTGGAGTTTTCTCCATTATAAATAATGATTAAATTCTTTGGGTTGCCTTATTATTCTTAATTAGATCATTAATCACATAGTCACACATACATTACATCGTTGCTGCATTATAACCCACCATTATATTCTTTGTACCAGTTCCTGAAATATAATTATTAATTAACATACTACATAACTGACTTCCACAATAAGTTTAAAAATACAAAGTTTAAAAATAAACATTATCTGTTAAGCATCTTAAACTTACGATTAACTTACATTACTTATATATACATTCTTAATAAGGAATACCAGCAAGTGTGAAACCAGGATTACTAAATTTGCCCAAAATTATCTATTCAACCTTTTATAGAAGTAGATTGGCACATACCTCTGTTTACTATGAACACTGAAACACACAATGCTAATCTGTACATTCTGAACTCTAATTGTCCATGAATGCCTCTTTGACAGTCATTGCCTCAATTCTATGAAGCACACTCTTTACCATGTTGGATTGCCATTCTAGTCACAATGCTATCGGACAGTCATTCTTAATTTACTCATTGTAAAGCACAATACTCTTGGCCGGCCATTCTCCGTTGGCTGCCTTTCAATCTCTCTAAATGTTGACTGCATATATTCATCTCCTTTGAAATCAAATTTTTGGTCCGCATCACCTCTCAATCTCTGAATATCGGCTGCTATCTGTTGAGCTTTCTCTGCCTGTTGCCACATAATTTCGCCTGAGGTTCAGATATGCCCTCCGTATCTCATTGGTTGTCCTCAGGACGATGCAGCAACACTTCATCATTGGCCACTTTGTGAGCCAATCTGCATAGTATAAGTATTGGCCTCCAAAGAGATCCCTGACTCAACCACACCTGCAATTTATGTGCAATGAATTCATTGCTGTCATGACCCCCCAGGCCAGGGCTGTCGTAAACTGGTGCCTACGCATCTGCACTTTGTCTTGCTTAGTGTATATCGTAAATCTTTATAATAGTAACACTGCCTAAACGTCTCCTGGTCTCATAATATAAATAATTCTATATTCCAAAATTTGAAAATTTATTTTTAATATCCATGAAATTAAAAAATCGTAAATTTAAAGCACTCAAAATCTAGGCCAAAAGTCTAAGATGTCATTCACAAAACAAATGCAAAAAAAAGCACCTGCATTCGAGCAGAATAATTTAGTCAACAAACTGGATTAAAAAATTGCAAAAATTTAGCAGAAATTTGACCATTAAGTTCATAATTTTTAAACTAATATGAATTTAAAGAAAACTCAATGAGGTCCGTTGTTAGAAGAGTTCAGCTACCCTTATACCAAATTTCATCGTTGTCCAAAGCTTTGATATTCGACTACAGACAACATACAGACACACAAACATTTTTTTTATTATGCAAGATACGCAAAATTGTATAATAAACATCCAATAATTTCATTTCAAGTCTAGTTAGTAAATGATATGTATATATAAATACAGGATATGAATTACATTGAGACAATTACTTGCAACATTAGTTTTCTAAGCACAAGATTTTGCTTACACCCTTAGATTTATCGCCTATTGCTTGGTGGTTATCCCATCAACTTCCTCATACTAATAAGTGACAATAATTACAAAACCATGGCCCATGGGTGATGAGGGTTAACTAATTGAGCATATTCTTGCTTTTATGCAATGCCTTAGAGTGGAAGTTACTTCACTATAATACAAATCTATCACTGGTTTAACATTATTACTCATGCAAATAATATAAACACTGGAGATTCAAATACTTTAACTTACCAACTCCTTCTTCTTCTTAACAGTAGCAACTAAAACTTTTGTATTTCTTCGAATCTTTGTATCAACCAACAGTATGCGCATATGTGGGATTCTGTAATAAAAAGATGCAAATAGAGTCTTCACATATTACATTTATTGCGTAAAGACAATAAATCATAAGACCAGAACATTTTTAACTATCTAAAAAAATATATCTAATTCTACATAGCAAACCTGACATACCCCAAAATTACATTCTTTATACAACATTGAAGAAATGCCCAGCAATGTTCTGAATATAAAAATAAAATTAGCATGTACAAAATCGAAAATACTTTAATTTCCACTGTTCTGTGGGCAGGTGTAGGGTAATAAAACTTTCCCTGCATTCATAATTGATTGAAAAAGTTTCATCGATATCAATCATGTATTTTAGAAGATATTTACCTTCGAAGTATATTTTGGAATTTTCACTTTTATATATTAAAGCAGTACAAAATTGGAAATGTTTTAGCCATAAACCTGCTCTGTATTAAGCTTAACAAACTAATTTTAAAAAAATGTAAATCTGTTGAGTAAATTTTGTGTTAACACAGACTAAGTTAGCAATCTGTGACAACCTCATCACATGCTTGCACAAACTGAAACAGAGCACAACAAGCAATTAATGCAGGGAAAGTCAACATTAATGTAAACAAACATGTTGCTTTGTATAGATTGCACATATATTTCTATGCAAACAAAAACTTTCCAGAGTTTAACACTGCACCACTTTTAATCAATTACAAATTTTTTATAGGTACAAAATTCGAGCTATGTCAAGACCTTGATGTCAATAAATACAATAATGTGCAAAAAAATCTTTGACATTGGCTAAAGTGTATTTGAGTAATGTTCATACAGATATTTCACTACATGAGTTGCAGTCATGGGAACTTCGCTCCAACTATATTTACAAAATATCTGATTGTATTTAAAGTTAATTCTTATCCTTTTTACCTGCTATTCATGTTACACATATCTGCTCAACAGCCTGAGATTAAACATTAAGTTTTTGAAAATATATGTAATGCATGCATGCAAACATACTCTGGTAATGTGTCAGAAACAAAGCCATTTTCAAACAGTAAAGCACCACCTGCAAAAGAAATATGCTATAAGTTAAGAATATTTCTAAATGTGATATTCAAGAATTTCATTGTAAATTAAAACATGTAAACTGGCAGTGCATTGTTGTTTCTGTGACTTCCTTCACAATTTGATGCATACTTTCACTAGAATTTTGTTTTTCTATGACATAATTTTGGTTAATTCAGATGAAAATCTTAGTTTAATCAAAAAAGCATGCACAATTTAGTAAGATATAGTCATGTGACACAAAATTTAACACATTTTCCTGTTTCTCTCATCTAATTAACTTAATATGCAAAATTTGATGCAAATCAAATAAAAATTAAGGAGAACTTGAGTAACATATACAAGCACAAATAACAACAATAGTGCAGCATACAGCTGTTTCAAAGATAGGTTGGACCCCTTCGTCAGTGCAAGAGAACAAACAAACTCAGTCCAAAAGAGGAATGGGTACAAAGAAGGATTATATACCCAAGACATGGATTAAGAGAGAGCCAAACAGAAAGCAGCATAAAAAACAGATAAGATAATAGGAAACGAGAAACAACAACAAGAGACAACTTCAGGTTTGTTGGTTCTCTTGCACTGACGAAGGGTATCTAAAGTATCCTAGAAACAGCTGTATGCTGCATTGTTGTTATTTCTGCTTATATACGCTATTCAAGTTCTCCTTATCCTTTGCACAAAGTGTACTGTATTTGTCAGATAAAAATTGTTTTAAAAAATTAAAAGCATGCATAGTTTAAGCATCACACTAAATCTAACTGCATTTTTAAACTGCTCATATCAAATTATTTTTATGTGTAAATTGGGAGAAAATTAGGATATCACTAAAGACACATACTGTGCATAACAAGAACAAGTTTTCAAACAATCACAATATTCAAATTCTTTGATCTTCCTTGATAGAAAGAAGAAGAAAAAGTGACTATAATTGTTTCAAGGGCATTAGGGGCCATCATCATGAGATCTCAGAACACCATTGTAAAATTTGTAGTCACCTAATTTTCTTATACTTGATGTCTATCATGGAAGCACAAAGAATTTATATTCTCACATGTAGCAGTTATATTCATTGTAATTTACCATATTGTTTACATATGCATGTAACATTCTATTTTTAAATCAAATATTGTTTCAATAGGCATAGTAATTATAGAGATATTGCAAAATACTGGAAAATGTGTATGGCATGTTGTGTAGTAATGCAAATGTGCATGCACATGTTTATAATAAAAAGCAAGAAGAGGGGGGAGTTACCAGCATCTGCAGATAATTTGAAAATGAAAATATTTTGAACTAGAATTGATGAAAACTTTTAGTAGTTGGCACAATTGTAAACACTAATAAGCAATATTGGGTCTTTATTTCAGCAATATTTTTTTTATATAACCAAAAAATGTTTTGTATGCTTTTTTTCCCTACCCAGATCATCTGACCTACCCAAAGGTATAAGGTAACCATACATATAGCCAGGGGGGGTGCCCTGGGTGCCCGGGCATCCCTCCACTCTGGTAAAGATGATCACAAAATTTCTGCAATAAGACAGTCACCAAAAGTTCTGACCACCAGATTTAAAAAACAAAACAGGAAAATGCTTCGGCATATAATACAAGCCATATTATTTTGTGGAAAACAGGGAATAGTTCTAAGAGGTCACCGTGAAAGTCTAGAAGATCAAGAAAATCCTGGAAATTTTTTAGCAGCACTCAAAATGATTTCGTTATACAACGAAGATTTAAGGGAACATCTGAATTATCCAACAATGAGAAATGCAACTTCTATTTCTCTCAGCATACAAAACAAGTTACTCAATACTATCGCCCATCATGTAATTAAAAAATATATCATAGAAGAAATTAAAAATGCTAAATATTTCTCCATCATTGCAGATGAAGTGACTTCCCATAATATGGAATTTCTATCACTTTGTATTAGATTTGTTGATAGCGAGAAAAGTATTAGAGAGGAATTTTTAGAATTTATATTCAGGTTGATCGCATCACAGGAGAATTTATCGCGGAAACAATCATGCGAACAATTGAGAAGCTGGGGCTGGATATAAAAAATGCATTTGGCCAAAGTTACGATGGTGCTCCAAACATATTATCAGAAAGAGTTGGAGTTCAGTCTAGAATTAAGAAGTATGCTCCAAAAGCTATATACATTCACTGCAATTCACATTGCTTAAATCTGGTTATAGCGCAATCGAGCAAAATTCCAGAAGTAAGGAATATGTTAGACAGACTGAAGGATGTGTGCCTTTTTTTCTGAATAGTCCAAAACTTTTTTTTGGAGTTTATTACTCCTTACGGAAATAGTAAGCCAGAGCACAGTACATGATTTAGGCAGACGAAAAGTTCTATTAGATCTCTGCAGAACAAAATGGGCCATGAGGCATAAAGCCTATCAACACTTCTATCAAAGTTTCATTTATACAGTTGAAGCATTTGAGCGCATCATATATGGCACAAAGTTAGAATCAGACTCTGACACTACCTGGAGTGCTCAGTGCAAAAGAGCATTACTCAATTCTATAACATTGTTTGATTTTATAGCAACTTTTGTCACCACTTACCAGTATTTGTCACATTTAGAAGGGATAACCATCAAACTTCAAGGCCGAGCGACTGACATTGTTGAGGTCTACAATCAGATTGAAGAAATAATAAATTTGTACATTTCAGAAAGAAATACAGTGGATGAAGGTTATGGAAGTATCTATCAGCAAGCAGTTTTGATGGGTCAAAAAATCAATATAGAACCTTCAGTGCCACGAATTGCAGAACGACAATTTCATCGAAGTAATGCGAAGTGCATCGTTTAAATTTTATAAAGTAAATTTAGCCATACCATTACTTGACGCATAATATCAAATTTGAAATCGTGATTCACTGGACTAGAAAAAAAAAAGCTTCATCCTTACTATCCATTTTACCTTCAATTTCATTGAACAAAACTAAAGAAAATGCTTTGGAACAATTGAGGGAGATTTATAATGATGAATTGCCAACCTCAGAACTCTTAGCTCAAGAAATGAAGTGCTGGTGTGCACATTTCGAATCTAATTCCCAATCAGATCTTCCAAACACACCAACTACAGCTTTAAAATATATGCACGAAAATTTATTTCCAAATATCAGCTTTCTTCTTCGTATTGCAGCAACCCTTCCTGTGACATCTTGTGAATGTTAATGTTCCGCAAGCAGTTTAGGGAGACTGAATAATTACACTAGAGCTACGATGACTGAAGAAAGAAATAGTTCCATATTCACTACAACAAAAATATATCAATTGACAGAGTGATTGATGTTTTTGCTAGTATACACCCAAGAAAATTGCAGTTAGGAAATATTTTAAATGGATAAAATAGAGTAAAACGACCTTTAAGTTACAACAGGCCATTTCCAGATTCAAGGTCTTTTTTATTTTCATTGCAATTAATAATTAATGTGTGTTAAGTGTTTTAAAAAGTTTTCTGTTTTCATTTGGAAATGATCTTGTATACAGGGCCAGATGAAAGTATTTTTTAATAAATTTTTTCAATTGAAATGAATTCTTTTAAATACTTTTATTTATACAGTTCGAAAAGTCTTTAAAATCGAAGTGTGGCTTTTAATCGCGCTCCTATAGAAATTTTTCAATTACGAATTTTTTTAATCAGGGCACCTCCCTGCACCAACAGCTGGCTACGCCTATAGTAACTGTTCTGACAGCTGAGACAGTGCCACCCAATGGGAGTGGCAACTACAGAGACTACATCCTTAACCCATAACCTCTCAAATGAACTTTTGTACCTGCAGATTTAACAGGACCATACTGTCTCTGATCGCCATACTTTAACCACTGGGCTTTCTCTGTCCCAAAGTGTGCTTACTATAAAATTTCTGATGGGTTTTTGGATCCAGAATTTTCTATACTCAGCATGAGCCTTGAGGGCTTTCAAATGTTTAAACACTTTGCATATACTATAAATTAAAAGCACTGTGATCCCAGTAAAATATCTGAGATGTTAAAAAAAGAAATCAAGTACCAGATTAAAATGTACTAGCCTTTAAAATATATTTTGATGTGTCATTTGTATCACTAAAATTAGAACAATTTAAAAATATGTTACTTGACTGTTTTCAAAACCTCAGATGTTTTCAGAGGGAATATTATTTAAAAATCATGAAAATTCCTAACATTGATTTTAAACTCCAAAACTTAATATTCTGAAATAATTAAACACACACAAAAAAAAAAAAAAAAAAAAAAAAAAAAAAAAAAAAAAAAAAAAAATATATATATATATATATATATATATATATATATATATATATATAAAATATTTTAACTTACCATAAGTGCAAATTGAATTATCTATCCCAGATGGACTTCCATGAAATATTTTTTCTGCTTGAAAAGCCCATTTATTGATAAGCTGTTTATCCTCAGATAAAAGACTTGGTGTTATCCTTCCACACAGGATTAATATTGCTGTAGCCAAGCAAACAGAATATGATGCTGATGATCCCATGCCAGATCCCACACTAAGTTGAGAGTCAATGCTGATAAGACATGAAGGAGAGTCTCTAAAAAGAAAAAAACTTTATTAAATGTCAATCTCTCAGATAAACAGAGTACAGTAAAATTCCATAAAACATAGTACAGAAAGAAAAAAAAATTAGGACTTTGAGAGGGTTACATAACATTTTTTAACAGATTTGAATTTCAAATAAGATTAATTTTAGACTTCTTATTCAAATATTTCATTACAACAATTTACATTCTATAAACTATTGCATAAAAATAAAATTCAAACATTAACTAAACCTTGCTGTAATCCTGACTTCCAAAATGGTGTGAAGAGTAAATAAGGTGGATACTGTTTATATATTCTTTTATGCTTTCAAGGAGGTGTGTTATATGAATTAGAAGTGGCAACCTCAAGTCAAATAACAAAAGAAAGGATGAGCTCTGAGAAGTTCATTAAACTTTGAAATTGAAAAAATGCAGAAAAAAAAGAGGAAATTTCATTGAATATTAAGAGTAGTCAAATTTTCTGAGGAAATATATTTGGGAAAGGGAGTAATATTGGAATTCCACAGTATGTACATTAAGGTCCCCACATATTCACTCCTAAAAAGAGGCACACTTCTCCTAAAAAGAGGGTTATTGTTCTTACCCAGATATAGTCATTGTGGAAGTCTTGTATTAGTAATAACCACCAGGGTTCAATTTAGAGAAAAAAAATAACATAGCAAAAATCACTACACAAAATCTATCTTGCAGTGCTATGCAGATTAGCAACTGAAAATTGCATGTAATGTTTTCAAAAGGTAAGCAAAGAAAAAAAATCCACAAAAAAGGTTTCAGAGTACTTTATAAATGCGCTATTAAAAAGTCTAAATCATTTTAAGTCTCTAAATAAATAATAATGGTTTAATGATGTTATTCTCAAAATAATACCTTCATTTTATTGATAATATGTTTCAAAGATAATTTCTCTGTATAAAAAGCAAAATAAATATAGAAATAATAATGGATGCAAACAGATTGCAAAACTGGAAAATATTTAAGAATAAAGTGAAATATACTAACGATTGTGTCTAATGAAACACATTAAAATCTCATGAACATACTAAAGGGAATTTTTTGATAAATAATAAGAGGAGGGAGGTTCAGACAAAAGTAGTCATTATCATTACAATATAGGATTTCATTTAAAATTACATTTAAGGAAACTATTCCATTAAAAACACACGTTAAGATTTGTACATTTTCCTGGAAATAAAAAAAAATCTGATTTCACAGAGAAAATTTTGAATTGACTAGTGAGATTAAGCATTTGAAGAGGCCAATCAGAAGATGTTTTGAATCATGTTTTGTAGTTGCTATAATATTGTTTCATTACGTATCAGCATAATTTATTTCAGCAATTTTATAAAAAACACAGATTTGATGTTTAGTAACGATATTTTAACAGACCAAATTTCCATACTGCAAATGAGGTGATGGCACTTTTCCTACAATTATGTACATTTTCTCCAAGAAATTAGTAATAATTTTTCTGCACATTGTGATCAAAGATATAGCCAAATAGTTATTATGATTGCATTGGTGATATGAGAAGCAAGACTACTTTTACCAAATATAGGATTCCTGTAATAAAGTTTTAAAAAGAAGGGGGAGGGGGGGGCAAAATCCAGAAAATTGTAGTGGTTCGAAGCTCATCCCTTCCATACACACTCAAGAATAACTAACTCTTTTTTCTATCATTTTTTAAAAACCACCAAGCCATGGCTTGTTAGTTTGTAGTGAATTTGATTGGAATGGCGATTCACAGTAATCCCGAGCAAAGCCACTGAAGAAATTTTTGGGAAAAGAGGAACTTCCTAAGGAAAAACAAAAAAACTTGGATTTGTGGAATATTTTTATTTCATTTGAATCTATGATAAGAAAGAAAAGAATCTGAAGTTTATCTTATCAATAAAAGCATGCTTTTTATTAGAAATTTTACCATATGACATCATGCATTCAATAGCAATATAACATTACACATTCGTTTGAAAGTGTGCACGTGCTAATGTGGGAATCCTAAAAACAAACTTGCAATGAAAGTCTCTTCATTAATTGCATAAAATAATACAAATACTTTTTTGAAATAACATTGAATGTGCAGTTTAAAATAATCTTCTGTTTAGCAACTTTGCATATTTTAAAATAATGGCATGGCAAAAAACTGAAATATTTTGAAAACAACAGTTCATCCTAGAATATTGAGGTAAGTCTTATTCTTTTTTTTCATTGAAAATTATGTATTAAACAAGCACAGTAATCCCAACAGAATTTAATTTAAAAAATAGGGACTAAGAATCTTGAAGATTCAAAAATAGGAACAATTTTAGGGACCAATCTCCAAAATAGGGACTTTTAGTGATAATTGGACTTTTTTAAAAGCAATTATGCACCATTAGAAAAAGTAAATTATTATTATTTTTTTTAATGTACCAACTAGAATATTTAACGAAACACAACATTTCTATTAAATGAAAAAATAATGAGATAAATGTCCAATTGACAGGCGTTAAAAAACTGTACAGACAAATCCGTAGAAATGAAAAGCTTAATGATTTTCATATAGAGTTGGAGTTTGAATTAGATGGGGTATGGCCATTACATATCTCTGATCTTTTGGAAATATATTGCACATATTAAAATCTTAGCACCACTAGGAATGATTTTTTTTTTAGATTTATCCTTAGGAACTAAAAATGATAAAATAAAGTTCCCCATTCTATTCTAAAATTTCATCTTTTAATGAAAAGAATTGACCTTTATCTTTCTTTTCAAATCCACTTTACTAGATAACATAACGATTCAAATATTTAATGTGAATGTGTATGGATAAATAACTTAAAATCAGGGCCATAGCCAGACATGTGTCAGAAGGGCTAACCCCCTCCCCAGAGGTATACTAAGCCTCCCCTGATAAAAATATTAAATTTTAGTAGTGATATAAAACTTTGTCTAAAATGTGATCTAAATTTTGCATAAAAAGTTTCAGTTCAATATCTTTTTTTATAAAGTATTTTGTTTTAAGGATTTTTTAATTTAACTGAAATTGTGGATATACTGATAATTAATTTATTTGCATATTTAATTTAAAAAATTTTAAAAATTATGACAATAGTATTTAGGATGCTTTTGTATTATTGCAGGTTCACACAACTGTATGTTATACATTATAGAGTCAAAATCAACTGATTAGTAGTTAAGAGTTAATATTAAGCATTAACTTGCATTAATTTTTAGAAATTTTTTTAGATTTACAGCTTTACAAATAGTTAATGCTTATATTCAAATCAATTATAATTATTATATATTAATATTGATGTATAGTAACCATATAGATATTAATAATCAACTCTTTGCTTACAAATATAAATGCAATCATTTGTTAAAAATATGGATTGAAATATATAATAGTAACTATTATGGTTTATAAATGGTAATGATTAATTGTGTTTTTAGTGAGCCTTTTCTTCAAGATTGTTGAACCCCCCTTGAATCACTCCAGCCCTTTTCAATTTCATCTCTAGCCATGGCACTGATTAAAATTAAAAAATACTTAAGTGAGACTCTTTGTTGATTTTCAATAAATGTTTCAGTAGGACTCACAAGGTTTCTCGCATAGTTGCATATGAAAATGAAGTTTGTTTTCAGGTGTCAAGAAATCGTAATGTCACAATTGGTTTATAAAAGAAACTAGCAGTATACCCATTCTTCGTACGGAGTATATAATATAAACAAACTTAAAATTCACAATTACATGCAAATTCCTATAGTATACTAAATGATATTGTTAATCAAAATATTTTATTAAAATATTTAATTTAATGCTCCCAAAGAGCAGTTTAAGAGTATCTGTTCTTGTAATACAGAATTATCTTCGGGCAGATCTGAAGAATAAAACATCCTGGTTAGGTGTGTTGTTGCTGTTGAGACCCAGACCGTCCGACCTACCAGAAAGGTGTCAGGTAACTGTTTGGATGGCCGGGAAGTGCCACCCAATTTAGACCGGAACCCAGTGGGGGAGGCATCCACAGGGACCGTACCCTCCTTCCCCTACCACCAACCTCTCGGAAGGACTTATGGACCCACATGTTTAATGTGATCGTACTCCGCATGAACACGGCGGCAGTTGTGGCAGCATGCAAATCCAGCGCGCAAACCACCGGGCTACCGCGCCCGAAACAGGTGTGTAAACAAATGTACAAAATATATAAAATTAAACCAGGGACCTGTACAACTTATATTCGCAAATATTAGAAGATATACCTGTGTATTAGTAGAAGATTACACATATCACAACATATAAATTCTAAAAGCTTTACCAAAATAAAACTGATGTAATAAATTGAAAATACCAATAATCCTGTAAACCTTATATGACAATATATGTCAAAATATATGTCAATATATCTGTATTACTTATACTCTTGTAGATTAGAGTTTTGTAGATATACCCATGCATTTATAAATTACCAGTACTATGCACAATGTACGAGTTTCCAAAATTTTTACCAAAATAAAAAAATGATGAAATAAATTAAAGTATCAATAATTCCTGAAAATATCAATAATCCAGATAAAAATGCTATAGCGGTGGAATATATTTTATATACATATCTTTATTTATTTAAATCATAAAATATTTAATAAAAATCATTTGCCGTCTAAACACATTGGATTTAAATCTGTTGCTATGCGACATGATACAATTTTCTTTAAATTGGAGGAAAAAACATTGTGTGCATAATGCTATCTCTATGGAAGGTTTCATTGTTCATTTTTAATTATTATCTAGACAACCCGTAATTTTAGAATCTCGAAACATGGACTACATGTTAAGTGGGACTATTTCAAGGTTACCCACAAAATTTTATTAAATTCGGTTCAGCTGTTCTCCCATGATGATGAGACATACATAAATACAGACAGATAGGCATTTTAACTTATATATATATAGATTAGCAGTATATCCATCCTTTGTATGGAAAATATAAAGAAATTAACATTCAGAATTATGTATAAATTCCTATTGTATTCTAAATGAATTTGTTATTCAAAATATTCCATTAAAATATTTAATTTAATTCTTCTAAAAAATGTAAAAGAATCTCTGGGCTCGATATACAAAATTATCTTCACAAGCAGATCTTAAGAATAAAGCATCCTGGTCCATTTAGAAAAAATATTTTTTAATTCTCACAAAATGACATTATCTAGAAAATCGTACTTATGCAAAATATTGAATTTTCATTGATTAGGTGCCATTTTCATAAATTTAGAATTACTTTATCAATTTGGAGAAATTTCCGTCAATTTAGCAACATTTAAAAACAATCGCCAAATTTATCGCAAAGTGAGACTGTAGAATTGACAGTCCCACTTGGTGACAAATTGACAAAAAAATCATCACAATACTATCTCCGAACAAAACACAACTAATTTAATTGATTTAGAGTAATTTTATCACTTTCAAGATATTTTTATGGATTTATAAACATTTTTATCAATTTTTTGACATTTAAAAAATTTGCTAAATGTGTTACTAAGTAAGACAATTGGACTGAAAGGCAAATGCTACCAAAATATCATTTCAGCACTGGGTCATTCCACGTGAAAACACCCATTTTAAGGAAAACTTGTTGCTCCATAGTCACGGATTTTTTTTTAATTTTTACCATGGATACACATAGTAATAAAACCCCCAAATCTGAATTTGTAATGTATATATCGCAATAATTGCCAAGATACAGGCATTTGAAAAATGGTTATTTTTGCCGAATGGCGGCCATCTTGGATTTTGCACCAATGTTTATAAATGTAATAGCTTGAGAACTAATGACTCATATTAAATAATTCTGGTACCAATTTGAAGCTATTGATATCAGGAATATAAGTACTATATCAAAAAATAAAAAAATATATATTTTAATATCGTTATTACATGAAAATTGCAAAAATCACCTTCGGATGGATAGTCAAATTTAATGGGCTGTAAAAAAAAATGGCCCCTAATATTTTTTTCTGAAACTTGGTACAAATACTAACTAATATGTGGGCTTTAAGTACAAAAAAAATTAGAAAGGTAATATTTCTTATTACAGAGAAAAATAGCTATAAAACATATATACATTTAGTTAACATTTGATATGCAATGTTTTAATCATTTAAAAAAATATATTTCTTAAAAAAAAATAATGAGCAAAAACAAAACATAGGAATTTTTTTATACACTAACTAGTATGTGTGCTTTAAGCACAAAAAAAAATTAGGATGGTAATATTTAATTTAATGACTAAAGAAATACTGTTATAAGTATAGGAAATCAATGTATAATTTCTGGAGTGCTGAAACATTCTAATAAAAATCTTCCTAAAAACCATACAGTTATCCATTTTATATTTTATTTTCTTATTTTAAATTATAAAAAGGTATTTTCTATATTTAGTAGAGCTAAAGATACCCAATTTTTCCTAGTGGCCACTGACTCCTAAACCAATTTCATCTAATAGCAAATATCATAATCTTTGGCACACATCTAGAGGTCTTGGCCATATATATAATGCACTTGGGCCATGAGAATGCATAAACATAACATATACAAACAAAACACATACTAAGTTCTAATTCATTGGGATGCATTGGTACTTTAAAATTTTCTGGAGATGGACAGTTATCACACTAGCTCACCATACTTTTCTGATTCAGTGGAATAAACAATGATGTAATATATTCACTGATATGGATGGCATGAAGCGTGAGTTTAATATTTTGATGGTATATACAAACACATACAGAATGAATAACTTTGTTTCCAACAGTTACATATTCTGTTGGATGTAGTGTGTAAAATTTACATAGTATTTTTATTTCATTATGATTTTCTTTAAATGCAGCATATAATTCTTTTAAATTATGCAAAAGTAATCTTTTTTGTTTTAAATACTTTCCCATTTTCACTTGGTATAGATATACAATCTTTTCTTCCTGGACACATACGAATATTATACTAAAAACTAGTAACTTTTTTATACTATCAAATTTAATTTAACAACACTTATATCTCACTAGGCGTTGATAACATCCCTTCAGTTTCTTTTAATTTTCTTGTTTTTTTTACTAAATTCTCTGTAGTAATATAGCATGTCTTTGTTTGTTAGACTATCCATGAATCTTGGACAAATTTTAAAATTTGCATCTTTTCTTTAAATGATGCATCTAAAGAAAACTTATTCAATAATTTTCTATCATAAACGTGCAATTTGGGCAATTAATGTCTTGAATTTTGTGGCTTATTAATACTTTCAATACCTAATTCTGTAGCAGTTTTAGTAGCAATGTGGCTACTTAATTTCTTAACTTGCATATAACTAAGTATGCTCTTATCTCGAGTTAAATATATTGATTTTTATTGGTGATAAATCCAAAAGTTAACAGCTTTTATTCAATTGTTTCATTACTATTGTGACTTCACTATAATCTGCATCATTGGTCATTTCCATGTCAACAGTAGAAACCTCTGACTCACTAATTAATTAATGTGAAGAATAATAATAAGATATGCAGAGTTTTTTTCCCCCTGGAATGAGTAATTCTTGATTTATCATTGACAGTCTGAGAGAAATTGGTTTTAGGGACTTAGCTCTGATTTTGGTGGTTTATTACATAGATCACACGTTTTCTGTCTTAAACTGTACCATTTCAGATATTCATCCTTATGAACCTTGCATATACTACCACTCAGAACACAAGTACAGGAATAAACAGGAAGGCTTAATTACACATTGATTTTCTTGCATACAAAACATTCAATTTTTATAGCATAAGACAAGAACTAATCATGGAACATAAATAAAAGAAATAATCATAGAAGCACAATTCACTGATGTATTTGTTGAACATATTCAGCTCTAAACACTTGAGCAAAAATGAGCTCTGAAAGGAATACGTCACCCAGAATTGTAATATTGTATCATACTTTAAATTCAACCTAAGAGAAAACAGATGATGCAGTACAAGTAATCATTTCAGGAACTCTGACAACTGGTATATGTTAATTGCTATTACTTATATAACAGTAATAGCAATTAACATATACCAGCGTGAGTATTAGAAAATTCTGAGGATATAGGCAGCTGATGTCTTATGTACACAAAGACCAGAACAGGTATTTTTAAATGTTTCAGAAACAAATAGGATCATTTTCTTCTCCAATAGCTTGTTTGTTTATATTTAAGTATTTGTTTGAACCAGTGTTTCCCTTGAAGTTAGCTGAAGGTTAAAGATATGTTTTAGCGATCAACATGCTGTAGTTCTGTTTCATTTTTTTTTTTAATTTTAATGCTTTTCATGAGAATTGAGTGTTTAATACTATCTAATTACAAATTATTTTTTGTGGAATTAACTATACGTGTGCTGTAAAGCTTCAGCATTATGTGATAGTTGTCATTTACAACCAATATGCCAAACATTATTGTACTGCCTCTAAGGGGAAATTGGTTTAGAAACCAGTGGCCACTAGGAAAAAATGTGTATCTTCAGTTCTACTGAATATAGAAAATACCTTCTTATAATTTGAACTAAGAAAATAAAGTACAAGAGGGATAACTGTATGGTTTTAGGAAGATTTTTATTAGAATTTTTCAGCACTCCAGAAATTTTACACTGATTTCCTATACCAGTATTTTTTAGTCATTAAATTAAATATTACCATCCTAGTTTTTTTTTTTTTTACTTAAAGCACACATACTAGTTAGTGTGTAAAAAATGCTTATGTTTTATTTTTGCTCATTATTTGTTTTTAAAAAATATATATTTTTAAATGATTAAAGCATTGCATGTCAAATGTTAACTAAATGTATATATGTTTTAAGGCTATTTTTCTCTGTAATAAGAAATATTACCATTCTAATTTTTCTTTTGCATAAAGCCCACATATTAGTTAGTATTTGTACCAAGTTTCAGAAAAAAATATTAGGGGCCATTTTTTTTATAGCCCATTAAAGTTGTCCATCAATCTGAAGGTGATTTTTGCAATTTTCATGTAATAACAATATTAAAATATATCTTTTTAATTGTTTTGATATAGCACTTATATTCCTGATATAAATAGTCTGAAATTGATACCAGAATTATTTCATTTGAGCCATTAGTTCTCACGCTATTACATTTTTAAACATTAGTGCAAAATCCAAGATGGCCACCATTTGGCAAAAATGACCATTTTTCAAATGCCTGTATCTAGATCATTATTGGGATACATACATTACAAATTCAGATTTGGGGGTTTTATTACCATGCGTATATGTTATGGTTTTATTACCATGTGTTTATCCATGGTAAAAATTAAAAAAAAAATCTGTGACTATAGAGCAACACTCATCGGGTGTCCCCATATAGAATGACCCCACTCTTCTAAAAAAACAAAATTAATTTCATTGATATAGAGTCGTTTTTATCAATTTGGCAAAGTTTATGAAAAGTTGCCAAGTTAGAGATATCTTGCCAAATTCATAGATCTGAATTTGTGGATCTGAAAAATAAAACATCCTGATCAAGTTTGTATATACTAAATGAAAGCACTAAAATTGTATAAGATATACCCATTCTTCTCTTATTCTGTTTATATAAGTCTCTTATTCTGTTTATACAATATATAAGTTTAAAAACTCTTTTGCCAAAATAAATTAAAGTGATGTACGCAGTCCGTAATTAATATAATTAAAAGACAAATCAAACCATTCATTTATAAGACATTTTTATACCCATTTATTTATTATTCAAATCGAAAAAATAATAAAAATTAACAAGCACATTTGATTTAATTGCGTTGCTGAGCAACATGATATAAGAAAGAATCTTCCTCATAAAATGCTGATAATTAAATAACCACTTTGATTTCTTAATACTTTTCATTGTTGAGTAAGAGTCTGTAAAAAATAAACCACTGTGATAGAGTTTCTATTTAAATTCATGTTTCAAACCTGTGATTTACAAAAGCGACTAATAAGCGCAATAAACTCAACCAAACTCAGATATAGAGTTTTAATTTACTTTCATGTTCTAAACTAGCGATTTCCAACCTTTTTAATTTGGAGGAACCAGGGAGTTAGAGAAGAGAACAGGGGTAAATTCGTTCCAATACTTTTTCTAATATAGAATAAAATATTGTGCAGGTACCTAAAGCTAAAATGAAAGTTAGGACAGAGCAAGGATTAAAGCTGGTTGTGACCCTTAATATTATCTTCATTGTGCACATTTTGCTGTATAAATCTAATTGTAAGAGTACTGTTAAATCACCCACTAAGGAATTTTATATATATATATATATATATATATATATATATATATATAACCAAATGGAATAAAGAAGCAAAACAAGAAAAGTACAAAATGGCAAGGGGGGTTGTGACCCCTATTCCCTGGTTATAGCATTCTTTCAAGCTAAGGAAACATCCCCGGCGGCCAGTACTTTTTTGGTGTAGCACATAATCTGCACAAATAAGTAAACAAACAGTAAAACCAGCATTCAAGAAATAGAAGAAACGAACCCAACATATCATTAGTATCCTTCATAACCCATACATGAACACCTTAAATTACAAACACTCAACAACAATATATACAATACAAAATAACTTCAAAACCCAACATTACCATACAATCTACCGTAAGTCGTCCAACTGTGCCAAATTCACTACATTCCGGTTGTTTTCATTACCGAATCCCAATTCTTCAGAATCTTTATATAGTGCCTTATTTCTTGATCTGATTAATCACCAATTCTGTATATCTTTTGTTACACTAAGTAAGTTGTTACACTGGGCACTTCTACATCTCAGTTGCTTACTACAAAAATTCACATTCATTCAGGACCATTATACAGTGCTTCATTTCTTGAAATGATTTAACACCAATTCCACATAAAATGTCCTTCCAGTTTTTATAAAAACCTGATATGTAATGTGTGTGAAAGGGAACAGGACATCCCTGTCGTTTAGCATGTTTAATACATATTTTGTCCATTTCTATTCTGTTCATATGATCAGAATTAAGGCATTTATTTCTTGTTAAATGGTTTATGATGTACTGTGAGACCAGAAATTGTACTCACATGAGACACTTGTATTTGTAGTATTTACGATGCCCAGAACGGCTAACAAAGCTGTAGTCTGACTGGCACCGGGGTTTATGACAACATGAACTTCAAGGTCAAAAAGACTATAAATTTAGGGGTGCCAGACCAGAGGGGCTGAGAGGGGCCTTGCTAAATGTGAAATGATGCCATTGGGCTAAGAAGAACCAATGAGTGCTAAGGGCAAGAAGGGCGGAGCCACCACCAGTTCTAAGTTCATCGATTAATTGTTTATTGATTGCATGTTTAGGCCTTATTCCATAGTTGTTATTGTAATAGTGGCAAAAACCCTTAATTACAGAGTTTCGCCATTCATCAAATACTCCAATAAGAATGCTGTATTTTACAGCAATCTTATAAATAAAAGAATCCAGTTCTTCATTGGAAGATCTGTATATTTCCTTAAATTCTTGTATTCTGAACTTGGTACCCAATTCAAAATATTCCTTCAATTCTTGTGATTCCAATATATTTAGATCACCACTTATGACATGTCCCAAGTTGGGGTCATAAAAACTATTTTCACTGCATTTACATTTTTGATCAACATATTTATCCAAGTTTTTACTAATATAGTTGTAATTATAAATTTTTCTGCCATTTGGGGTAATGTATTTATATGTTATACATACCTTTATATCTTTAATAGGCAATACATATGCATTCATTCCTAATATTCATTCATCCCTAACGTTCATTCATCCCTAATATTCCCATTTATTAAAGAGGCTAAAAAACAGGGATATCCTGTTCTCTTTCTGGCACATTATATATCTGGTTTTTATAAAAACTGGAAGGATATTTTTTATGCGGAATTGGTGTTAAATGATTTCAAGAAGTGAAGCACTGTATAATGGCCCTGAATGAATGTGAATTTTTGTAGTAAACAACTGGAATGTAGAAGTGCCCAGTGGAACGACTTAAAGATATACGGAATTGGTGATTAATCAGATCAAGAAATAAGGCACTATATAAAGGTTCTGAAGGATTGGGATTCGGTAATAAAAACAACTGGAATGTAGTGAATTTGGCACAGTTGGATGACTTACAGTAGATTGTATGGTAATGTTGGGTTTTGAAGTTGTTTTGTATTGTATATATTGTGGTTGAGTATTTGTAATTTAAGGTGTTCATGTACGGGTTATGAAGGATTCTAATGATATGTTTGGTTCATTTCTTCCATTTTTCGAATGCTGGTTTTACTGTTTGTTTACTTATTTGTGGCAAATTATGTGCTACACCAAGAAAGTACTGGCCACCGGGGTGTTTCCATGGATTGAAAGCATGCTGTAACTGGGGAATAGGGTTCACAACCCCCCTTGCCATTTTGTACTTTTCTTGTTTTGCTTCTTTATTCCATTTGGTTATATATATGGCATCTTCTAGAAAGTGCAGCATAGCGTCTCTCTTTATTAAATTGCTTGTATTATAAATCTGTATTTTATTGACATTTCCATCTTAAGACTTTATATATATATATATATATATATATATATATATATATATATATATATATATATATATATATATATACACATATATATATATATATACACATATATACAGGGCTTGACAAATTTCTCTCCACAATCTAGGAGCCAGGTCAAAAAGTTAGGAGCCAGCTTTTAATTTTACGGCATTTTACATTTTGATGAGCATTTGTTATAAAGAACTTATAAAAAATAGTTACACTGGTATAATTACACATAGTAGTTAACACCGGCCACACATTAAGTTGCCATAAGCATTAGGGTTGGTCGTGTGATCTGGGTCTTCGACATAGTAGTTAACACTAATCCTTAAAATACTTTAAAATTATAAGGAAAACAAAACAAAACAAATATATATATATATATAACATACTCGTAATATAAATGTTTTTAATTTTTAGTCATTAATTTTACATTTTTGCATATACTCCACTTTATCTGCACTGATCATGTACATTTTGATACGCAAGTACTTCAGGACCCAGGACGATAAGCCTCAGCGTTATTTTTTTTTAATTTGAATTACTTTTTCAGTTCTTCAATGTTTTATTACAATTTTCATACAAATGCGTTCCTTAGTGATCAAAAATATTATTTCAGAGTTTCTATTTTAACACCAATGAAAAGATCAAAAAATTCTCTTTCGAATCAACTTTGAATGGGATCCATATGATTAATAGTTGAATTTTCATGAATTTTTAAAAAGTATATACTTTTCTCTTGTTGAAATCAGACTCCCGGGGCGGGATATTCTAGTAGAGTCTCTATCTTAACACCATCGATGCAGCATTCCCCCTCTCCTGTTATTATAGGTGGGTGTATTGTATATGTCAAAACATTCTTTGGTTTTCAAGAATTCTTTGTGAGTTCTGGTGTAATTGTAATCAGTTTGCATCTTAAATTCTCGACAATGTCGAGTACATTTTCTAGACTATTCCCGCGATTTCAAACACAGATTTCTGATAAAAACTACACTAGAACTCACAGCGAATTCGAAAATCAAAGAATGATTTAACAATACACCTGCTTAGAACATAAATAAAATAAAACAACTGTAGTGTCGGTGCACACACAGCTATACCACAAAAGCTTATCTTAAATCCCAGGTACATTTTCTAGTTGATAATAATAATCCTATAATATGAAATCGTTTTTCATTGCTCAGAATTAAAAGTTCGTACAATTAACATTAATTCCATCATTTCTGTCCAATGTACGTAAAACAAAGAAACTTAGGAACAAAATCATAAAAATGAGACAATTAGGGACATATATTTCATGGACCTGTTGGGATCCCTGCAAGCATTTAATCAATACATGTAAGTATATTTAGTTTTAGTTATTTTAAATTTTAATGATTTTGCAGATTATTTCCCAAGAAAGAAAAAAGAAAAACAGGTTCTAATTCTCATAAATTGTATTGAAATCTAATCAGCACCAGGGTTATTTATGTTGTGTTTGAAAGATAGAATAAAATCTGCTGTGTTTAAGAGAGATAGAGGAAGACATAATAATTAGTTTAAAGAAAATTAGTTTATTAAATTGCAACTTCAAACTATTAATTCAAATAAACAAATACAAAAACACTGCTCACAGGCAGGCAACTCAGGAAGAATTAACATTAGAATTTTAGACAGACATTAGAATTTTATCAGCTTAGTTAGAATTAAGGAATTTGCATAAAAACTTTACTCTAAAAAAAAAAATCTATTTTAAATTTCATCCTAAAATTATTAACAAAAAAATATTAAATTTAAAAGAATTCTAGAATTTTTTTCCCAGGCTCTTTTAAATTTACGAAGTCTATTACAACTTAAGAGGAGAGAGACTTGGATTTTTACAATTTACAAATTGAGACATTTTTGTAGCCCTTACCAAGGATATTTCGAATATACAAGTAACTACTTTTTCAAATGGGCTTTGTTAGGAGAGATATGAGCCCTTTAAGTTCCAGTATTGTTGTATAATAAATTTTCAATCCCCCTCTCCAGAAATTTAGGTTTTTCATACATGATTTTAGGTCATCATCTAAAATAAAACATGTTTCCCAACTTTTGTTATTTATATTTTTAAATGTATTGTGAGATATATACAAACTTAAAATATGTAATTATTGATCATTTATGAATGTGTTTCATTTCAAACATATTATGTATTTATCAGGAATGTGGGCTGCTGAAATTTTTTATTGGTTATGTGCCTGTCCTTACTTGTAAAGATGTATATACGTTAGATTATTGTGATGTATTTTGTTGTACAATCTGGTTGCTCTGACATTCCCCTGTAATTAATAAAAAGGTATTAAACATAAAGTGGTGAAACATTACATGTTGTTATATAAATTCTGCATGACAATATTTATTAATATTGCACTGCACACATAATGAAAGCCCTTAAGAATTACTATGGCTAAGGGCTCCTAGCTCCTCTATGAAAGAGTTATTTAGGCCTATTTAAAAAAAAAGTTACTTGTATATTCCAAATATCCTTGGAAAGGGCTACAAATAGGCATAAGTCAAAAGTAAGCAATATGTAAGAACAATATACATACATCTTATAAATCTACAAAATTGATTTTAAAAAATCAAGCTTTTATCTAATACAATACTATGTCTATGAAAATAACATTTTAATCTCTACAGCAAACATCCCACTGTTCTAATATAACTATGTGAGCAGAAACACAATTTAAAATTGGAAGTCAAAAATTAAAATATTTACCCTATATTGTAGCTTTTAGAGATGTGGATCCATAGATATAAAAATGAGATCAAAGCAAGTTTCTGCGATTCTGGAAGATTACTTAAATGGAATTTTTCAGCAATTAGTTTGATGCATGTATCATCTGAAGGTACAACAGCTCCCGCTCCAAGTTCTAGATTAAAATAATTATGATTAAGATAACATAAGATATCTATTAAAGCAATATGTCTGAAAACAATGAATTATAATATTAAAAGTAATTAAACCCTGTGATCATTTAAAATATACCTAAAACTCAAAATTTATAATAAAACATTTTACAAATATTTCTTAATTTAGGATTTTGATCAGACATTTCAGTCATTAGTCAAATTTCATACAGAATTCTTGTAAAAACTTAATAAACGTTTATTTGAGTAACAATTTTTTTCCTACCACTTTTTTGTTTTCCAGACATTGTGTACAAAGTTATTCACAAAGTAAATAAAATTAAATACATCTATGCAAAAATGAGTATACATAAACAATAACAATAAAGACTGTAATGCCTACAAGTTATCATTTATTAACTACTGAATTATATAAATTATAATTGAGATAATTTTATCATCCTTCATTCATATTCATATATTCAGCAGCAGTTGCCAGGAATAACGTAACAAATCAAAAACAATACATAAAAGGTCAAAAATAAACATTTTTTGGATATTATTTTAATGATCATAAGTATACCTTATATGCATGTACAGCAAATAATGTCAAAATGTTGACTAACAGGGTTACACTTTTCTGGCCAATTAAAAAGAAAACTTAATATTCTGTACAGGAACATCTGCTAAAAGGCAAAGCTAGACAATTATTTAACCCTTTCGGGACGATTGGCACGCCCGCGTGTCGGCTGTGAACTTGCATTCAAGGACGGATGGTACGCACTCGTGAAGGAGGAAACTTTACCGCAAACGGAGAGTAGCACGCATGCGTGCCTTCACGCGGAACGATTTCATTTGTCTACTAGATGGCGTTAAATGTCCGTGGAACTAACTTCAATGTATTTTGCAGATGCATGACCTTGGCATAAGGATAATCCAATGAATTATTTCTCCATTTGGAGCGGTGAAACATGATTTCGTAACATAAACAGACAGAGCAATTCTCGCAGCATCAACAATTTTATAATTGAGTTTCGGGTTTTGTTTTTATTTCAGCGTTATGATTTCGTTGGTGAATCATAGGAATATAAGAGAGTATTTTTTTGGAGGGAAGGGGGGGGGGGGGGGGGGTTAGAGGCATGGAAATTATTTGTTTATTTTGGATAAAAGAATGGGAGCAACTAACGAGTATTTTGTATTCAGATTTGTATGAAAAATATACATCAAATAGAAAATAAATATTTCTTTTATTCCTGAAAAAAGTAGATTTCTGTGTTGAATAGGTGATTTTTAGTGTATTTTTTTCAAGAGTCAGGCCTAGCGCAAAAAATTTGCCGTCCTTTGGGAACAGTTCGGAAGCAAAGCGCTCCGTCTTTTGGGCCGCGGCAGTTCCGGAATGCCGCCATCGCGAGTTAAGGCAGCCAATTATTTTGCAGATGTCTGCAACTTGTTGCTTGCAAGTTAAAGTGACCACCTATCAGATTAAGAACATTAATCACCAAATAAAGGTAGTCACTATAACAAATAAAATAATTGATTTTTTATTTGAAATATGATCAACAGACTAAGGTCCCTATTACACAACAGTATTTGGGACAACAAAACAATTCGCAAAACAGCTCAGAAAACAAATTTAGACACAATATTTTAAGTTTAACCCTAAAATGTTGTTGTTCAGGGAACGATTGTGCGAAAATTGACCAATCAGAAGTGCGTAAATCCGAATGTCACAGGTGACGTGCTTTCAAGTTATTTTATTTCTTACTTTAATGGTGACTAAGATGGCCATTAGACAGCTTTGGAATGCGTTAGAATCTCGAGATGGAAAAAATAATAGAACTTCTACTAAATTATAGACACCAGCGGGATATAAAAGATCAAATTATACAAAAAAAAAAAAAAAACACTAAAAAATGCTTTCTGAAATCAGCGGCATTAGATAGGAAGGGCCTGTTAGAAAGGAGGGGCTTAAAGTATCACTGTCGAGCGGAAGTGCTAAAGTCTGGAGATGTAAAAATAATAATAGTACTTTTACCAAATTACAGACACCTATGGGATATAAAAGATCAAAATTGTAGGAAAAAATAACACACTAATGTAAAGAATGCCACTTGAAATGAAGTTGGTGGCATTACAGAGGAGGGGCATGTTAGAAAGGCGGGGCCTAAAGTATCATTGCCAGGCAGAATTGCTAAGTCTGGAGATGGAAAAATAATAATAGAACTTTTACCAAATTACAGACATCTGTGAAAAATAAAAGATCCAAATTATATGCAAAAAACACTAAAGAATACTTCTTGGAATGAAATCGGCGGCATTAGAGAGGAGTGGCATGCTAGAAAGGCGGGGGCTTAAAGCATCATTTCCGGGCGGAATTGCTAAAATCTGGAGATGGAAAATAATAATAGAACTTTTACCAAATTACAGACATCTGTGAAATATTAAAGATCCAAATTATAAGCAAAAAACACTAAAGAATACTTCTTAGAATGAAATCGGCGGCATTAGAGAGGAGGGACATGCTAGAAAGGCGGGGACCTAAAGTATCATTTCCGGGATGAATTGATAAAGTCTGGAGATGGAAAAGAATAATAGAACTTTTACCAAATTACAGACATCTGTGAAATATTAAAGATCCAAATTATAAGCAAAAAACACTAAAGAATACTTCTTAGAATGAAATCGGCGGCATTAGAGAGGAGGGACATGCTAGAAAGGCGGGGACCTAAAGTATCATTTCCGGGATGAATTGATAAAGTCTGGAGATGGAAAATAATAATAGAACTTTTACCAAATTACAGACATCTGTGAAATATTAAAGATCCAAATTATACACAAAAAACACTAAAGAATACTTCTTAGAATGAAATCGGCGGCATTAGACAGGAGGGGCATGTTAGAAAGGCGGGGCCCTAAAGTATCAATGTCAGGTGGAATTGCTGAAGTCTGGAGATGCAGATGGAAAAAAGAGAAGAATTTTTACCAAATTACAGACACTTTTGAGAATATGAAAAACACACTGAAGACTGCTTTCTGGAATGAAATCAGTGGCATTAGAGAGAATGGGTCTGTTAAAGAGGAGGCCTAAAGCATGATTGATGGGCAGGATTACCGAAGTTCGGCAATATAAATTGCCCTGTGTATTAACACCATTATTCAATCAAAATTAAACCTTTGGGATGTTAAAAGTGATCTTTACAGTAAGAGAACTCTAAATCGGTATTCCTATGAGGAAATTACGAAGCGAATGCAAGGGGAAAAAGTTTCCATATCTGCTGGAGTAATGTCACTTTCATTCTGTGCTGAGTGGAGTGACGTCATAAATGTTCCAAAGCTGTTTTGTGAACGGTTTGTTGTCCCAAATTACAGTCGTGTAATAGGGCCTTAAGCAGCCATTTTATTCAAGTGGTTCATATACAAAGGTGGACACTTAAATCAGGTTTTATTGTAGTAAGTATTTCAATACTTCAGGGTGTCTGAGTGGAATTTTTGAGAAAAAGAAAAGTGTGCTCAACAAAGAGGAGACTTGAAAATTAGTGCTGAGGTACCTAGCTTCATCAAGAAAATAAATATTAAAGAATCAAATCCTAATAACTAAAGAACAATGCTGGTGCGTGCATTTGAAGCCATTCAAAGGGAAAATGATATTAGACTCATTTTTAACTTATTTACAACAATGGAGAATTCTGGAGCTTTACGTTTCATATGACACCACATACTGAAAAGACATTGAAATCATTCTTAATTTATTTACAGCAATAGATATTATAATACCTCCTTTTGTGTTGTAGCTATACAAACAGTGACTAAGTATTGTCTTTTATAATAGTAAGATATCCAGAGTTTCCCCCAGGATTAAAAAAGGGCACTTCTTACAAAAAAAGGGCACATATTTTTTATGTTTGAATAACATTTATGCTTGGGATTTTTATGACGAAAATCAGAGCATTGCAAAAATGTAAACACTTTTGTCGCGTATACTTCCAAGTGTAATAGACAAAAATGTAAATATATTTTCTTGTTTTGTAGAAAATAGGGTCAAGATTGTGAATATATAAAATAAATTTCAATTTTTTAATATTTTGAACTTGTTTTTTAAAAACCATAAAGTATCCGAGCAAGTTTTTTTTTCCAATTTGCTTATTTTCACTCGAAATATCTTCGAAACCATAAAAGACAGATATAAATAGTAAGGGATAAAAATATGTATTAGGAAACTTAGTTGCTAAATCTATATTCATATTTTTAAAAAGTGCATATAGTTTTCGAGTAATCGTTTTGTCGAGTTGAAGAAGAGTGAAAATTTCCCCTTTTTTAAGTTTGTAATGCTATCTCAAAAACTAAACCTGTAAACAATTATGCAAGAATATAGCTCTTTGAAATCCCTACAAGTGTATATAATTGGATTTTGGATGAGCTCTTTGTTTGCGAAGTATAGTGGTTGTAATTTCGATATTTTAGAATTTTAACCTGGGTTTTCCAATGTGTGGGAAAGCTTTAATTTACTTAAAATGTTACTATTGTTTCAGCTGAATCTGTCACTTACTCCTTGGTTGAAGACCCAGACCGACCGACTCGTCAACAAGGACATGAGTAGCCATTTGGCCGGCCACTTACTCCTTGGTGAAATATTTGTGCATAAGTATGATTTTCTTTAAAAAATTAGGGCATTAAATGAACTTGGAGATTCTAAAAATGTGTAATGATTGGTTAGGTTTGAACAAAAGAAATGAAAATATACATATTCAAGTACATATTTTTGTGCCGCCAGGCAAGTCTATAGATTATAGGTCAGGTTGATTTCAGGTCAGATAAGTTTAATTTATATGCTGAAAAACAACTTCGTAAAATAATTTTATATTTTAACCTGAAGTCTATGGTCTATAACATCCAGACAAAATCGTTGTGAAAACTAAAGTACTAACTAGCTATAAACAGTTAGCGAGTCATTTGTAGCAAATTGGAATCCTGTAAACAATATAAATGAATCTGAAAAAATCGAATAGCTTTATTAAACTTTACTGAAGTTTTATTTTACAAAATATTATTTATTCAAAACAATTTTGGCTTCACCGGACTGGAGCCACCACCACTAAGGTATGAAAATGTTTATTAGCAATTACAATTATTGAATTTATATAAATTTAGAGTTTATTAAATTTAAAAAGTAGAATATTAAATTTTGATTTTTAGTGATTTCTCATTAGTCAATGAGGTTTGATGATTTTAAGGGATAAGATGTATTTAAACGTTGAAAATATTTATTAATTGTTTGTTGTTATATATGGATTACAAAAAAAAAAAAAAAAAAAAAAAAAAACCCTGATTTAAATAACCAAATAAAATATGCGTACGGGGTTTACATTTACAGAATTTTATAACTCAAATGCATATCAAACATGAAATAATTTAACAAAAATTTAAGTTGAAAAAGAAAACTGTTTTGAAAGTTTTCATCAGATGGAAGAAGGAATGTACGTGCTTAATATTCCCCTTTCCGTTTTGTTTCTTTTAGTGGAGGAAAGAAGTGATATGGGGCTGTCAATCTTCTTTTTATTGGCACTAGATCACCCTTTTTCTTTCTTTGAAGGGGGGGGGGGGGAGACACGATCAAAACTTACGGTAATGAACGCAGAGAAAGGGCTCTGGGACTTATCTGAACTGGTTAAATTTCGTTTGAGGACAGACATTGCTCTCTTAACAAAAGGCTAAGCAGGGGATCTGATCTGCTAACAAAAGGGCAAGGAGGGCGCTGTTCTGGTAAAAAAAGGGCAGGCAGGGCGCTGCGCCCTTCCAAAAATGCCTGGGGGAAACTCTGAGACAGGGGTCCCATTTCAGCGCGAACCTGCGAGATTCTCGCGCAATACATAAAAAATCTCGCTTAAAATTTAGGCTGCGCGAGAATTTCTCTCTCTCCAGTTCCGGCCTAAAATTATTTTTTCCTTCAAATTGGATACCGCGAAATCCGATGCCCGATGCAGACAAGCCAACTTTCCGGATTTTGGCCTAAGACTCCGGATTTTTCATTAATTCTCCGGCCTCCGGATTATTAACGAAATTCTCCGGCATTTCTTGTTTGAAGTGTATCAATTACCCAGACATGGTATAATTCCTCGGAAACACCGATTTTCCGCTTTTTTAGCACTGATTTCTATCTTTCCCTGAATCGTAGCAAATACATAATAAAATGCATGATAATACCAATCAAATTAACGGAGATTTACGGCCACGTGTAATGTAAATTAAGATCGTTATTGCTTATTTTATGAAAGTAATAAATATACTTTTTCAAAAGTTGTCTAATTCAGCATAAATCACTAAAATGTTATTTTCTTTATTGATTTCGCATAAACAGTCCGATTGCGCAATTCAGTTTGTTCTCATGAATCGCCGAGAGTACAATAGTATCTTTTTCCATCCATCTCAATCTTCTAAATATTGCATTTTTGATTGACTAAACTAGCTTATTTTCATATTCTGATTAATTATTACAGTTAATTTCTTAATTATTTTCGTATAAACAGTGCGATTGCGTAATTTAATTACTTCGTCTGAATTACCGAGAGTACGTTAGTATATTTTCCATCCATCATTTAAATGTTGCATATTAAATCGACTAAACTAGCATATTTCCATATTCTAATTAATTATTATGGTTAATATCAATTATTTTCACATAAACAGTGCGATTGCGCAATTCAGTTACTTTGCGTGAATTGCTGATAGTACGTTATTATCTTTTTCCATCCATCTCCATCATTTAAATGTTGCATATTAGATCGACTAAACTAGCTTATTTTCATATTATGGCTAATTATTAAGGTTAATTTTTTAATTATATTTGCATAATACAAATCTTTTTATTTTGAAAAACGGATATGAACTCTATGAAGAGATATTTTACAAAAAGTGGTATTAAAGCAATGATTTAGGCAAATAAAAGGAAACCATTTTGGCAGGAATATAATTCATTGCTATATTTTGTTTTTTATTAAAGATCAATATTTGTTACTCTCTTTAGTGAGAACTTCTGTTTTACCAAACATAAATATTTGTTTTCATTATAAAGTAATTTTCACCGGATAAAATTTAAATGTCCAAATATATGAGTTATAGTTGCTTTCTTTTTTATTACTTTCTAAATTAGCGTGGTAAAAAAAAATTAAATTTTAAATTTCTCTCCTTATGGCAGAAAATCTCTCCCAAAATTTTCTGGAAGGAGAGAAATTCTCCCCCTCTTTTCCTGACTTAGTGGGAACCCTGCTCTGAGATATCCCATGAATAAACCTATCTTTTTAAATTACTTATGGACCTCACTAGTTGTAGCTAATTTTGCAGATACTTCTTACATAGTAAAGGAAAATGCTTGTGAGTGTGTGTCTGTGGGGTCTGTAGCAGAAAATGTAAGCATCATACAGCCAATCAATTTGGTACAAATACACTTCAGGACCGGGAAAGGTGCACCTGAGGTGATATTTTTTATGAATTTGAATTAGTTTCTTAGTTATTTTAAGTTTTGGCATGATTTTAAGTGATATTCACGATGTTCACACAAATGGATTCCTCAGCAACCACCAAAAATATTATCAGAGATTCCATTTTAACATCATTGGAAAAATCAAAGAACTTTCATTTCAACGATATTTGAACTGCATCTATAGAACAATTCCTTTATAAATATGAATATATATATATATTAAATACATCAAAATTTGCATTATTTAAATAATCTTATTTTTATTTCACCACATCCGAAAAAGTAAGATTAGCATAATTTATAGTTTGGCAAAAAGTTCTGTGGACGTTTTTGCTTACCCTCTGCATATTTTTGCCATTCAAAAGAGAAACAAATTTCTTTTGAATCTTTGATACATGTTTTATTAACCCAACCATGAACTAAATCTGTCATAACTCGAATGTGTAGCTACAAATAAGACAGTTGCTTCTATTGATCACAAACTTTGTCATTAAAGTACATAGAGCATGAAACATAATAATTAATAACATTCTAAGAATTAAATTTATGAAAGCATTTTACAGATAAATTCCCTTAATTTTAATTATTTTTAAATTTCCCCCTTATAATAGATTATACATTTCATCTAAATGGTTGATAATGGAATAGAAAATACAAAAGTAAAATTTTAATTGTAGTTAAATGCAGCTAGCAAGTAAATGTTTAAGAAATCAAGAAAGTATATTTTTATTTATTCAGTTTGAGGAAATTGCATTTTCAGCTAATAAAACAACTATGAAGTTAAAAGATTCTCCCAATATAACCCTAAAATTCTGTCATATATAATCAGCACACTTCTGGGGGGGAAAATAAATGTTTAATATCATGTAATTATGAAATGAAATAATACAAACCAGAACAAGATATATTGCAATTAACCAAATCCTTTATATTCCATTCTTTTCTTAATCCTATACTTTTTAAATCTAAAACAACTTTATCTTCATTGGGGGATATTAATCTCAATCTAGTTCTCAAACTTAAAGACACAGCAACAGCTGCCTGCAAAATAAAAACATAAATAAATAAAGTAATAAAATTAACTACAAAATATCCATTAAATAAATGCTTTTAAAATAAAAACTTAACATATTTTAAATGATCCAGCTTAATTAAGTTTAAATTTCAGACTATTTTAATGTTTCTCTTTGAGCCCTGGCTAGGAGTGTATTTCCCTAGAAATGAAAGAAAAGTGTGTATTTAGTGCAACACACATGGGCACCCATAGGTAAAGGCAAGAGGGACCACTTACCAATCCCTAAAAGTTCAAAATCACTAAGGTAGGCATTAAGCTAGTCTATGTTGTATGAGTTTGCCTCCCCCCTTCTCTGAAAAACTGTTCTATGGGTGCCTATAGTAAGAAATTTTTAAGGGTGACAAAAGATGCTTCGTAAAACCTCAATTGAAAATTTTGAAAACATTTTTTATAAACACAATGTTGGATAAAAAATGAAGCATTCGAGATGTATAATGAAATTAGTGTGGTTTTTTACTAAAATATGTTAAATATATAAGTAATTAAAGTTGGTTTACTTTATACATATTTTAATGATTTTTTTTTTCATGAAATAGACATGTTCATCCAGATATGCAAATTTGACTATTTTTTATGTTCATTTACAACAAAATGGAAAAGCCTTTATACATATAGAAGCATTGTAAAAACATTGACTGCGATATTACAGATTTTATCAATAAAATCACTAAGCACACCAGATTAGGGTTATTAATCTGATATCTTTTGTATAATGTAAAATTGCAATAAATAACAAACTTAAAATCCCAACCAATCTGTAATGAAGTATTATATTTTAATTGATCTCAAAAGACTGGAAGTTACAAAAAGTACCCCAGTGAGGATAAAAATTTATCACTAATGAAGTTCTAGTGAACAGTAAAAGATCGAGAAAAAGGATTTTACTATAATGATAAAGACTATACACCAATAGGATGCCTGGAGGGAGATTAAAGACCAAATTTGTGCACTTCTGATTCTTCAGAAAATGAAATATCTATGGTCCAAGCAGGCACCTAGTATCATGTTATATATATATATATATATATATATATATAAGGAAGGAGGGGAACTTTGCGGATGCAGGGGGTTGGGCTTGAGAAAGTGGTTGGATCAGGTTGACAGGGGAAGTGAAGGGAAGTTGAGAAAAACATAGTTACAACGGTCATGGATAAGTATGAACATATCTAGAAGTCAGCTGTTGAATGAAAATAAGAGCAGATATAAAACTAAAATAGATGACTGTACTATGCAGAGAAAGACATCCTTAACAAGATGCCCTGTCAATGCAAAAAACATACATACTTTTACACACTCAGCTGTTAGGGGCGCGGTAGCCCATTGGTTAGCGCGCTGGAGTTGCACTCGGTAGGCCCGGGTTCGATTCCAGCCACTGCCAAAACTGCCGCCGTGTTCACGCGGAGTACGATCACGTTAAACATGTGGGTCCGTAAGTCCTTCCGAGAGGTTGGTGGTAGGGGAAGGAGGGTACGGTCCCTGTGGATGCCTCTCCCACTGGGTTCCGGTCTAAATTGGGTGGCACTTCCCGGCCGTCCAAACTGTTACCTTACACCTTTCTGGTAGGTCGGACGGTCTGGGTCTCAACAACAACAACACTCAGCTGTTGTGGGTCGTACATGGAAATATTATTGATCACAGGCAGATTTTAATTACTGTATATACTTGCATATAAGTCAAGAAATTTTGGATAAAAAAGACCATCAAAGTGTGGGTGGGGGGTCGACTTATATGCGAAGCCTAAAAAAAAGAAAAAATCAGAAGTCTAAAAGTTCTTTATGTGACCCAATCATTCTAAATCAATACAGTAGTAGTTATGAAATCGCAACCCTCCAAATTTCTCTGAACTCTCTCCTGACTACCAACATTTTGCGTCATGACTGAACCGAATACAGCCATGCTATGCTATAACCACTGTTGCATCTCGCTCGTTTATTCTTCTCTCACATCTCAAATTAAAGCTGATCATTTTAGATAAAAAGTAGCTCTCCCTATCATGAATTGTGTAAAACTATAAGGCAGGATTTTAAGTTTAATGTTGTTTCTTTTGCAGACACCAACAACTGTGCGGATTCACGTTAATTTGAAGTTAATAAAAAAATCGGCAGAAATAACAGGCGGAAGCTAGATATTGTTTTGATTGTGCAGTGGGTTAAGGGGCACTTGAGAAAGGGATTAGATAACCTGCAGTAAATGGTTGTGAAATCATTCAAGAAATGTTACATTAGGAATGAACTTTATCAGACTTTGCTACCCAAACCTGGAGACTCATCATAAGAAGAAAAACAGAGATGATGATGGGGTTTTTATAAGTGCAATAGAGATTATTATGACATGGGCTTAGATGATATACATGATGCACCAATGACGGACATAGATTTTTTTTAATTGTTTGGCGAGTTTGACTCGGATATTAATGGGTTTAGATGAAATTTTTGTTCTAAAAATTACATTTTATCATTATGTATATAATTTTTTTGTTTTCAAGTGTTTTTGATACATTTATTGAAAAGCTGTTTTTCTCCTTTTAGGATCGACTTGTACGAAATTTTTTCGCTTTTTTTTTCGAAGAAAGGAGGTCGACTTATACAAGAAATCGACGTATACGTCGAGTATATACTGCTGATACTAAAATACTTAGCTCTAATACTCCTTCTCAAAAGTAAGGCAGAAATTTTACATCATATTTACTATTTAACACAAAAATGCTCTGTGTACTTTATCATTGCATGCAGCTTCCACATATATATATATTTTAATTCTGAGAATATGAGTGATTTTATTTTAATAGGTCTAAATCTCCTTAAAGATTGAAATTTCATATCGATCAAATTATATCTAGGAAACATTCTGCCAACCAAAAAATTCGAAAGATACTAAGAGCATGAAGAATATATATAAATTTTGTAAAAGTGATAAAGAAAATGAGAACTAATCAGTACTTTTCCAAAAACAACTGCATGTTCACCAAGCAAAATTGTTTTTCCTGGTGCTGATATGTCAATTATCATGTTTTGGAACTTTTTACTACACATAAAATAAATTTAATAAAGAAATTTTAAGGGCAAATGATTATATAAATATACTCAGGATATTTTATACAATTATTATGTAATTTAATTCAAAATTCATAAAAGGAGAACAATAAAAACATCAAACTTCAAACTTGTCACTTAGAAAGGAATGTTGCCACAGGCAACAATACAAACAGGAAAAGCAAAAATTCAAACATCTTACCAAACTTACATTTATAGTTGTATGGAACCTAGTCTGAAACAGAAATCAGTCTCCACTAATTATATAAGATCAGTGAATTAGTTTTCTAAAAAAGGAAATTAGTATTGGCAACACTTGCTATTTGTTTTCATGTGTTATCATGATCATGGTTGGCAAGGACGCTTTACCGTTATATATTGTATTGTTTTTAAATATATTAATTTATTTTGGTAAGATCTTGATAATGAATATTTGTTAAAAGTTTTCTGTATTCTCTTTTTTATGCTTTAAAAGTTGATGGTGGATGAAACAATACTTGCGCAAAATTATACAGACCGCGCCCATTTTTGATATTAATTATGTGAATCTAAATCAGAAATCTGATTTAATTCTTTTTAATTTAGCTGAAATAAATGTTACTTTTGATCTAAAGATTTCTGTTGAACTTAGAAATGTAAACTGTTAAAGTTAATATTAGAAACATTTTATACGCACGTATTCTGATGAAGTTATGCATCTAAAATTTACTGAATTTATTTCCTACTTTCTGTCCTAACAATTCCAATTTTCATATTAAAATTACTTTTGTTTGATTTTTAGAAATTTTAAAGCGATTAAAATGTAGCCATATAAATTCAAAAGTTGTCGTCAGATTTGGTGAAGGTGAAGCGACATTATTTTATAACTACTTTATACACTGCAGCCTTATAAATGAAACTTGAAAAATACAGTTTGACAATCTCACTGTGTAAATCGTAAATCACAAATGTAGGTATATTTTTAATAGAAGTGTATTTTTAATTTCTGCACGTATATAAAACATCCATTATAGGAAAATGATTTTTGGTGAGATCAAAAATCTGACTAAGATTTGGATGGATTTACATGCTTGAACATTCCTGTTTGCTAATGCACCATTTTTACTACTTTATACCACCACTACTTGTTTTAGAACGATGCCATTTTTCCAATTTTGAAAAGCCAATAGGTTTTCTTTTATGAGCAGCATTTTATTTTGACATTGCACGTGTGAAAACCAACAGCCTCTACGATTCTATATGAGTAAGGCAAGATATCTACTAACAGTCAGTAATAACACCTACGGAAGCGAATATAGGATACTTCACAGATGCTTTGAGAGAAGTGCTTTATGGTAACCAAGATTTGAAACTAACTGTAACCAGTGTAGCCATAGCTTTTTTGCAAGATCAAACTCAACATAAGTGACAAGATTTTCAATTGATATTTTGAGTTTTGATGTGAATAACATCTATGGTTAGGGTTTCTCTGGCAAAAAATAGAGTGTTACAAAAAATGTAAATAATTTGGACATTTATACCTCCGAATAGATATGCGAGTCAGAAAATATTTCCGGAAATGGAAATTTTTTCTCTATCTTTTTCTGGAAAATTTTCTCCCTAATTCATTTGAAAATGAAATGTAATATTCTTTCCATACTACTTTTTGAAATGTAGGTAACTTTACAAGAAGTGATTATTTATTTTTCTTAATTTTGAAGAGAAAAGGGAATAATGCTTTATTTTTAAGTAAAGGGATAAGCAAAAACTAGAAGGGTACAAGTGACATTTTACTCATTCTGATAAAGCAGCTGGTAGGTAATATTTTTTAAAGCCTTTTTTTCAGAAATTAATTCTGTAAAATTTATGAAAATATAATAAATATGGAAATGAAACAACAGTAAATATATACTTACCTCAATATCCACCAAATTGTCTCTTTTATCTTATAATACTCACCCATTCAATTATAAACAGATATTTTTTAAACATTTTTTAATATTATATATAAGAATGATTTTTATAAAAAGTTTAATTATAAATATTTTTTTAATATTTTTATATATTCAGTAATATATTTCTTATGCCTTTAATAAACTGAACAATTTATTTTACTTTTTATTATTATTATTAATTACTTAGTAGTGATAGTAGTAGTCATACAAGAAAGTGGTAGATACAGGGCTCATGTTGGGCTAATTTATGTGCTATAGGACATAAACAGGAGTATTTCAGATTTCTTTTTCAATTATCAATAGCAGGGTTGGCTGATTAAAACCTGCATTGATCTAAACAGTGTTTCTTTTTAGTTTAAGAAAAACCCACTCCCCTTTTTTCCCAACCCTGGTCAACAGGCATTTTTTAAACATTAATGTAATATTTAATACTTTACTTTTAAATCATTGCAATTATTATTTTTTCTTACTTGTAATATTTTTATATCATAATAAATAAAACTGCTGCTTGTTAATAAAACTTTCTAATCTTTCCTTAAAGAAAGCAATCATATGAAAATTATATATTTAATCATTTATATTTCTTACACTTATAATGAACATTAAATTATTTATGATTCAGAAAGGGTTTTATCAATGTTTATTTATTTTTAATTTATTATTTGATTTGTGCATTGTTTTAAATTTATGATTTACAAAAATATTTTTTCTATTGTTATAGATAAAATATAATTATTGGTACTTACGTATTATCGCAACCATGACAAAACGTAATTGATGTATCGTCCAATAAAGGTCCCGATCGATTCCAAGGACAACATGCAACAAAGTGATCTGTATGAGGACCCACGTTCGAGCGGGCTCGAACTGGTTGGGGGACGTACGCACCGCTGGGACTGTGTCGTCAGACAGGCCGGCTTCGCCGGACCAAGTCACAGAGCATACTAGACTCGCTTCTGGGACCGTCGCACGGCGCAAGGACCGTGACAACATGCAGCCAAGTGATCTGTATGAGGACCCACATCGAACTGCTTGAGAAAAACCCAGAAGCGAGTCCCAGAAGCGAGTCTAGTATGCTCTGTGACTTGGTCCGGCGAAGCCGGCCTGTCTGACGACACAGTCCCAGCGGTGCGTACGCCCCCCAACCAGTTCGAGCCCGCTCGAACGTGGGTCCTCATACGGATCACTTTGTTGCATGTTGTCCTTGGAATCGATCGGGACCTTTATTGGACGATACATCAATTACGTTTTGTCATGGTTGCGATAATACGTAAGTACCTAATTATTTTATAATTTTTCAAAAGCACAGGTACTCAATAAAAATATTAAAAAGTCACTGGATATATTCTTGAATAGATGTTTAAAATTTTCTGGAAGATTTTCCACTATGAAAAATGTTCTGGAAAGCCCGCATCTCTACCTTCGAACCTAATAGATAAAAATGTAAATACTTTTTCTTGTTTTGTCGAAAATATGGTCCAAATTATGAATATATAAAAATTATTTTAATATTTGAACTTTTTTTTTTTAAAACTTAAAAAGTAACTTTGAACTTTCAAAAAGTAACTCTGAACTTTCACTTGAAATATATAGTAAACTACAAAAAATAATAAATAGTAAATGACCATGTGTACTAGAAAATTTATTATTAAAATCTAATCTATATATATATTTCAAAAGCACAGGTACTCAATAAAAATCTAAAAGCTCTTTTAGTTTTCAAGTAATCATGGTATCAAGTCGATGAAGATTGAAAATTTTCCTTTTTTCAAGTTTTCCTTTTCTCAATGCTGGGTCATTCCATGGTGACTGACGTTACAACACAAGTTTTTAACTTTTAAATTCAGCACTGTCTTGAAATTTTTTTTTTCTTTTGAAATTGATTAAATACCATGATAGAGTACAATAATGCTACCCATACCTGTTTTTAGACATAAGAATTTTTTTGTGTGTAAAATTAGGGTAAATCCAAAAATATGACTGATGCTACACAGAAGGGACATTCAAAGAAATGACGTTTATATTATTTGAAATTCTCTTCAAACTAATAACACGAAGACTAAAATTATTTTTTTCCAGTCAAGTAGAGATTTCAAACTTTATGAAAACACTTTGTTTAATTAACAAAAACATTAAAATTTAAAGTCTAGGCAAATTTTAATTTCTGTGACTGATGTTGCACTGATATTGAATGGTTCACATTCTAATTTATTTCTCCTTAAAAGTTAAATTAGCATTTTATTTTACAAAATTACACAGATCTACTTAAATGATAAAAAATAAGCAATAGTAAATGCATATAGTTATACAAGTGATGTTTTTAGTGTAATTCAGAAAATGAAAAGTGTCCTCGTGCATTTACTACATCTGGTGTACTAAGTTTTCTTAATAATTTTTATTGTGAATAATAAATTTCATCCACATTGTCAGGCCATTTCCAATGTTTCCCTGCTGGAATCATAACACTGGCTAAGTATTCAGAGTTTTCAATGGCTCTAACTTCACCTGGACAGAACTGGTCGTCATTCTGCAACTTGTTCTGTTGGTTTTGAACTTGTAAATGATGTTTTGGATAATTTAGAGGTTTTGGTGATTCCCTCTATTACCTCGAAAAAGTGCTGTTGTTTGATACCTACTATAGCTTCTGAATTAGAAAATATATTATTCAAATTTAATTCTTTATAACGCAACTGTAAATCGGATGATGACATCTGTAAGATCTTCACACTGCTTGAAGCTGCGGCATTTATAAAATCTTTTGCGCTGTATATGAAATGCTTTCTTTTTTTTTACAGCTTCCCACACCTGCCTCTTTACAGAGCCTCCAATGCCGTTCACCAGGCCTTTCCCGTGTGAAGTAGCAAAAAAAAATTCCATGTAATGAGCAATTTATATTTTTTCTGCAACATGGGTATTGTGGCTGCAATGAACTTGCTTTTGAATTGGGAAAATGGCCCATCTGACCAAATATGTAAGACTTCAATTTCTTGAGGAATCAGCATTCTTGTTATTAGGGGGATCACAATCTCTTTAGAATGAGACAGTTCATCTGAGGCTATCACATGCGGATGCATTCTACCCGAATGGTACAGTGCTGCTGTAAAAAGACTTACTTGAGCTTGTGCCCAGTGTGCACTTTGTATTTCATCCTGAGAAATGCATTGATAATTTTCAGCAAAATCTATCTGTATCATGACCATCTTTGAAGGATACATTGCACTGGTGACTAATTCATGTTGTTGCTTATAAACCCTTGCTTGAAAACGTTTTACATAGCAATGCTCAAGAAATTCAGGTATGAGGTCACATATATATTTCATAAGGTCTTCTATCAGTCCTTCTTCTACAGCTTTACATAAGCAGTCCTCACATTTTTTCCACACAAACCAAGTGATTTTGTCTCCAAAATCTTCAACGTGTTTTCCATACAAGGCCATGAAAAATTTTCCCTCTTTACATCCAACATATTTGTTATACCAACAATCTTCGGAATCAGTATTACATACCAACATCAAGGGAAAGTTCTCAGAATATTCAGGAATGTGGGGAATTTGATTCATATATGGATATAGACTTCTGTTGTCAGGTGTATTGACATCAAACGTGACTATAAATTTTCACCAGTCAAGGTCAACAGCAATTTTCTGTAGGACAATATGTTAGTTCCATAATTTGGATTATAACTTGGATGTTTTCGGTAAAAATAATGAAAAATTGTTCGTAATTGACACCTAATCATTTGGTGAAATAATGTTTAAAAAATGCTATTTAATGCGATTCTGACTAAAATTATTTGTTTGTGCAATATTTGGTATCATACAGAGCATTTTGGGTATTGGGATGCTGGATAAACTATCCTGTACTTAGTAATAACAGACAACTTGTTGATTTTCAGCGAGATAGATTTATAAGAAAGTTTAATTTGTGTTTTTCTTTTCCCATAATATTGGAATTTGTTAAATTTCTTGTGTAGTCATGTGTTGAACAGATGATTTTTTTTAAATTTTATATATATATATATATATATATAAAAATATTTCATTGCTTAAGATGTTGTTTGTGATAAATATATTTTATTACTTTATTTTTATAGTTCATGCAAGATATGATAGTTGTATTTTACCACAGACGCTTCATGGAGAATGGTTTTCCCGTGAAGATGGCTTAAATAACTTCATTACTATTTCTAGCCAAACAATTCAAGAAAGAGGCCACTGTGTAGATTATCTGAATACAAATAATGATAATTTTACTATTCTTTTGCAAAAGGAGTAAGTGAAATCTATTTTATTTGCCAATAAATTTACTGTGTGCTTGTAGAGTTCTTTCGTATAACTAGAGGACCGGGGCAATCCTGAGACTTTTCTCGGGAAAAGTGAGCATTCTCTAAGCCAAACTATATACGTTTTTAAAAATTTATTTTCTTCATTCACATTTACACAGTATATTCAGTATATACTACCCAATCTTGGTTCAAATAACTTCAGCAGTTTTCGAAATTATAAAAGGCCAATGATTTTGAAAAAATCCTGTTTTATAACTAAATTATATACTAAATATTTTTTTTTACATTTCTGTGTTTACATCTGTATACTATACAAAGCTTGCCACCCATATTGGGTACATATCACTGTACTATAATATTTTGGCATGTGATTAATTCACAATCACCATACTTTTTTTGGCTACATCAGTTTAAGTAAAAAGTTTGCTTAATCTGCTGCTAAAAGCATATCTATCAAGGAGAGTGATACATATCACATGCTATCACTGTACTTTCCTCTAGCTCTCCATGCAAGGAAAGTGAAATCAATCAATGGGGGTTCATTACCAACTGCGATTTTTCCAAAATTCTGAAAAAAATTTCTCCAGTGTAAGGGCATATAAGTTCCAAAGTTTTAGTGGCTTAAGCCAAATAGGAACAGAGGTGTGTGACCTTGACTTACACGATCATGAAAAGAAAAAATATATCAAGACTTCTTTTAAGTTATGTACCTCTAATTTTGATATAACAGAAATTTTTACATGTAGAAAGGCAATACAATAGTAATTTCAGAAATATATATATATATATATTAATATCATTTAGTAACTACTATATGGTAGATACAATATTAAAATCCAACATGTGTAAACTTGTGCAATCTTATTGAACTATGGTATGCCATCTATTTCACGTTCTAAATATATTAGCATCCTTATTATATATATATATATATATATATATATATATATATATATATATATATTCACATATATATATATATATATATACATAGTTCAAGACATACCAATGTGTAAAATCAACTTTTATAGTCCATTTAAAAATTCATTAGACATTTGTAAATAGCATTATTCAAAAATATATATGTTCGAATGGTGCAATATCACTGTATTTATGTAAAAGATTAGACTTGACCAATTCTTTAATTTATGTATGGACAAATTTAAAAATAATTTCAGTTGTAGATGGCAAAATAGGGATTTTGAGGTTTTTTTCAAAAGTTATTATAAATCTGAAGTTATTGTCTTATCAATTATATTCAAAGCTTGCTGGAATAAATATTTTTCTGTCTTTTAGATGGTGTTAAGATGGACACTGTGATAAATAATATTTTCGATCGCTAAGAAACCAGTTTGTGTGAAAATTGTTCAAAATTCTGCTTAACATTAAATAACTCAAACATAAATTTGAATTCTAAAATGAAATTGATCCAAGGACCATTACCACCGATCCAAGGACCATTACCACCTAGCCAGAGGTACTCCTATACCAACTGTATAGCATCAATTTTACGCTATGCCACCACCATACAAACTGACACAGACATAGTCTTTTATTATATATATTCAGGGTGTCTAGTGTTATCGGTGCCCAATGGCTATTTCCTCAACCGTTAGCCACAGAGATATACTTCCAATTACAAAAATGTTTTAAATTTTAAAATCTAATCTTAGAAATAGTTTAAATCAATAAATGCATTTCTGAAAGAAATACGAAATATAAATTTTTATACGGTCCCCCGGTCCTACCAATTATATTTAGGAAAATCGTTCTCATACAATTTCATGCAAAATAAAGAAAATCTTTCATTTACTGCCAAAATTCACCGAGTTATGATGCATCAAACTTTATGACTTAGGTAAGTCGTTTTTTCGCACATAAAAATGTCCCGTTGCAGGCAACCAACCAATCAGGGACAGTATTGACCATTTCTCAGCACAAAAAGTGCTCCAAATTTAAACAACTATAAGTCGGTCAATTTTGGTCGTAATAGAATAATATTTTTTTCATTTTGCATAAAATTGTATGAGGATGAGTTTCCTAAATATAATTGGTAAGACCGGGGGACTGTATAAAAATTTATATTTTGTATTTTTTTCAGAAATGCATTTATTGATTTAAACTGTTTCTAAGATAATAGATTTTAAACTTTAAAACATTTTTGCAATTGGAAGTATATCTCTGTGATTAACAGTTGAGAAAATAGCCATTGGACACCTATAGCACTGGACACCCTGTATATAAAGAAGAAAAGTATGTATGTATGTATGATCCAACATCACAGGAGAACGACTGAACCAAATTTGATGCAATTTGGTGGATAGCCTTAAAATAGCCACTCTTAAAATTTAGTCCATGTTTCGAGTTTCTAACACCAGGGGTTGCCGCGATATTAATGAAAGACAAAACTTTCATTTGTTTCATCATCACGGGAGAACAACTACACCAAATTTAATGAAATTTTGTGTTTAGCTTTGAAATAGCTCCCATAAATTTAGTCCAAGTTTCGAGTTTCTAAAACCAGGGGTTGTTGAGATATTAATGGAAAATGAAACTTTTCCCTAGGAGTTTTACTCTCTAACTCCATGATTCCGAATGAAAAAGGTTGGAAATCGTTGGTTTAAAACATGAAAGTCAATTAAATCTCTTGAGTTTTGTGGGAGTTTATTGAACATATTAGTCACTTTTAAAAATTACAGGTTTGAAATATGAATTTAAATGGAAAAACTTTATCACCATGGTTTATTTTTCACAGGTTTACTCAATAAATTTTATTAATTTGAATAATAAATAAATGAATATATAAATATCTATCTATCTGTCTATATATATATAAAGAAGAAAAGCATGTATGTATGATCCAATGGATCTAATTGGCCAAAGAGTGGCCAATCAGATCCATTTTTCTTTCTTACATAATGCAATGAATTTACTTCTTTTACAGTGAAAAAACAATGTATAAGATTCACGACCCTATATGTTTCAGTGCAATTTTTATGAGTTTTGCATCGTAAATCCCAAGCAACGCCGGGTAATCATTGCTAGTTATCTATAATAATTGATAAATTGACTCATTAGGACCTGCATTTCAATTTCATAATGTCTGCTTCATCTATTTAAATTATCATATTTTTTTTTGTTAACTATTATGGCTGAATTTCTGATAATTGTCAATTTTGTATCTCTTGAATTTAAAAAAAAAGTTATAAATAAGATTTTTCACAATATTTATTTAGAATGCAAACTGTTTTATATAATTTTCAACAAAAAATATTTTCAATAATATTAAATATAGTTTTGATTTTATAAAACTTCAAATTTGTCATTTCTGTCACTGTCTCCCAGTGATGAGTTGGGATTTCATCTCTTAATTACATCAGTAAAAAAGATAAATAATTGAAATAAACGGGTAAAGTTTAAGAAATTATGATTTTAACTTATAAAATAAACCCTTTTTTTGTTATAAAAAAAAAAAGATACCCAAGACCTGGATTGAATCCACCTCAGAGAGCCAATCCAGGTCTTGGGTATATAAACCCCTCTGTTTCTTCTATTTGCACTCGTTTGTCTTTTTGACTTCAGGTGTGTTGGTTCTATTGCATTTATGAAGGGGATCCATAGTATCCTCAAAACAGCTGTATGCTGCATTATTATCTTATTTGTGCTTAAATATGTTGTTCAAGTTTTATTTATTTTTTGCACATGGTGTTTTTTACTTATAAATATAATAATTTTGCTTATATCTATATTTCTTTTTCAAGTTTTTAAATACTTGTATATATTAAAAAAAAAAAGAATTAAAGTATATTATAAAACAACTTGCAAATAGTTAATGATATTTTTATAAAGTAAAAGGAAATTATTAAATGTCTATAACACTGCAAGTAAAACAGGTTAGCATGAGGGCTGTTTAGTGCATAAAACTTAATATTTAGGTAATTGTGTCACTGCAAGTAACTAAACTTGAACTCTTAACAGTTGCCAAGAAGACAACTTGTAGATGTAATCAATAAAAAAATTTCAACTTTCTAGATTTGTTTCTCTTGAAGAAAAACAGCTCTTCAAATGCCCCAAAAGACATTTAAATGCCTATTCTGAAAAAAAAATTTTTAGTAGAAGGAATGTATCACCTACCTAAAAATCTCTAATCCCCAATAAATACAGAAGCCAAAGCATACAATAAGTGAACTATAGAATAGAGTGAACTGTACTTGCATTAGCTTTAAAATGTTAATATCACATACCAAAGTTCCAATTTTATAAAATGCTTGTTTGTTTCATAGAATTTTAATTGATTATTTATTGTTTTCCAGTACTTGCTATATTTGCATCAGGATATTGGTCCGAACTCTGAATGTTTTAGAAAAGATTGAAAGTATGAATTTTATCCTAATTTTTATAATTGTTTATTACTAAAAATATTTTTCTGCTAATGGGTTATCCCCCTTCCCCCAAGTTAAAATTTACTTTTAGTTTTAGATCACTTGCAAAGAGAACGTTTTCAATGCATTTATTGAAAACTTTCTCTTTGCAAGTGAATATTTTTTTCATGTGCTTTCTAAGCAATCTTTTAATTGCTCCAGTCTTTTAAATGTGCTTTTTATTAATCCAATTTTTTAAATGTTTAATTCTAAAACTAATGCTTACTTGTCAATTCTACACACAGCACTTTCATATATGCTTATCAATTATCTGGTTTTGGTCTAGTTTCTGATCTATTTACAACTGCATTGTATGAATCAATAAATGTACATATTTATGCATATATAAAGGATCTTTCAGAAAACTATATATCCTACACTTTTTGGTAGAGTTTTTTGAAAATCAATTGACAAGCTTAATGTTAAATTATGTTGTGTCTCCCAAACATTGAAGTCAGTTGGAGCACCTTCTAGGTTCAAAGGCTATTGAAAGTTGCATTTGGTACTTTTAATTAATCCAGTCTTTTGAATGTTTAATTCTAAAATAGATACTTACTGGTCAATTCTGTTACACACAGCACTTTGATTCACATTTGCTTTCGTTTTGTTCAACACAATTACATTTTGCTGTTATTCAGCACTTGATTTACTTTGCCAGGGAGACATTTTTTAAATTGGAAGGGGAGCATTCTTTCTTTCCTTCTTGTCTGGCAGCCAAACATGTAATTTCAAATCAAATGTATATTTAACTCACTATCACAGGTGATGTTACATTTAAAAAAATGTAAATGTTCTGTTTTCATTTATTTTGTTCTTGGTGCAAAGTATACATCACACTGATGGATAGGGTTTAAGAGGTTAATACTTTCCAAGGTATTTGAGAGCATTTGAAAAGAACTGGGACTGAATTACACTATTAAGGGGAAATTCATTGCTTCAGCTCTTCAGTAGATCATATGAAGTATGAAGCAGGAGTGTTTGAGAGAGGCAAAATATTAGTGTGAAGTTTTGTGGTTTGTGTTTGTTGGGGGTTCTTTTAACCTGTTTAAGATGCATTTTTACTTTTTCTACATGCATAGTATATAATGTATAGGGAAAGTATTGTGACATATCGAAAATTCAAATTCCAGTTTTTGATGGAATAGCATGTTTTAAGTATCCCTGAACTTGAATCAAACATTTTTGAGGTGATCTCTCTCTCTGTGTGAAGGATAGACAAATACAGAGTTCCCAGTTGCCATGACAGCTGAAAATTTTTACCTTGCGCCTAAGTTTTCTAAAGTTGATAAAATCTAAAAACATTTGGCAATTTTTTATCAACAATTAGCATTTATTGATTCAATTCAAACGAAGTTTATTTGTCTCAAGAGATGATAGATGGCATGCACTGTACTTACATTTCATTTCTTCATTTCATTTTGCAAGTGCTCATCTTTCTTTATCCTACATGTTGATCTTCTACATGCAGATTCCTAGGATTGCAACCAATAGGAAACTGTTCTTGTTTCATATGCTCTGTGATGAAATGGATTTTCCTGAAAGAGGATGCGTTGTTGCTACTGACCACAAAGATTTTAAGATTTTCGGAAATCTGACTCATGTGCAATAGCATCAACATAATATTATGTGCTTTGATTTTTAGGCAGCACAGATCTAACTTGGACTCCAGCTCACATGTGTTCATCATGTTGAATCTTGTATTTCTTTTGTACAAGCTTTGTGATTAAGTTTTTAGAAATACTTTATTTTCAATCTGTATATTAAATTCCATAAGTTTTCTTCAAGCATGAATTGCTGGTATCTATACTGTAATGCATGCAAAAACAAATTGAAATTAATAAATCTACAAAAATTGACCGGTACAACAAGCAAAAACCAATGCATTCTTGCAAAAATCTTCATAAACAGGCCCAGTTTGAGTGCAAATGTAACACCAGAAAATGAAGAATGTCAGATAAAAGAGTGAGGGTGAGCATATAACTGATTCAAGTACCATTTGTAATTATTTAGGAGTACAATGGCTGGCCAAAAAATGACAATAGTGTATTGTCGAAATTTCCTCATTTGGGTAAACAAAAATTTCAGCAATCTTGACTGAAACTATTGCTATGTTTGCAAAATGAAGCAGAATGTGTGAAGTGTGCATTAGCTTTCCCCAACATTATATACAAAAGTAACTAACACAATTATTTGGCATGTTGGGTCTTGATTTTTAGTTCCATTTAACTAGAAACTGTTAAAACATTAATGACAATTTGGCATGCAAACCCTTTTTATATAATAAATTAGTTTTAATTTTCAGAATACGTAGCTTCTTAGTTTGACCGAGATGTGTCACATGATGAAATCTAACGTTGCTTTGAGTATCGTGTCTGTCAAAAAGTGCCAGCTCCTGGCAAGATAGGGCTAGCTCCTAAAAATTTTAGAGTTTTGTCTACTCGCTATATGTGTGTGTGCCCATAAGTCAGTGGGTGTGATATCTCACAAATGACTGATGCATTTTAACTATAATTTGGTAGGATTGTTGCAATCAGTGAATACTTTAACCCTATTGGTTTCGAATGGGATCGAATGATCAAAAGACCTTCTCCCCATCCCAATGTGTCGAACACCCAGACCACTCAACTGACCCTAAGGTTTACAGCTGCTATTTGAGTGGTCGGCCATCCCAATGTGTGAATGAATTTAAAAAAAAAATTATTAAAAACTCAGCACTGTCAATAATGGCAAAGAAATAATTATTTCAGACATAATTTTTCATTAGAAAATGAATGATACAAAATTTAGAACACGAGCAGGAATTTTCTCAAGATATTGCTTGATTTCCAAATAAATCTTTGAAAAATCAAGATTCTAAATACTGTTAAATAAATAATCATTTCATATGTAATGTTTAGAAAATGACTGACACAAACTCTAGAATGCTAGCATGAACCATTCTAGAGATATTGCACAATTTTTGAATAAATTTTTCAAAAGTAATAAATTTATCAAACTTTAAAAAAATTATATGAATAACTTTAGAAAGTTATTACATCTAAAAAAAGTACTTTTTTATTCTGATAGTGATTGTGGTAAAGTAAAACTAAACACTGTGGAATATAAAGCTGTAAAGACTCTCATTTTAGATTTATCATACTTTTTCTGTTCATTTTATTGTTGACTGCTTATTCATTTTTGCTGCAGTTGCACTGATTGATTATTATTTTTGTCTTAATATCTACCATTTATCCCTATGATGGCATTTTTAAATTGCTTATAAATTAGCAAAATGTGGATTCTAATTTGTTTTATTTTAATTGATAAAAGACATATTGAACTAATCTATATGTTAAATTGCATAAAATTATATTTGCATCAAGCTATTATATATGCTATATTTACTAATATATTTTGAAATGAATGGAATGATTGATTTTGCTAATTTTTTCTGTTTGTAGCTGGCTGTATCACCATAGAATCTTCAAAGCCAACGCTTTCATCAATTTGCAAATATTTGGATCCACAGAAAGAGCTTATAACCTGGTTCTGTGAGTGTTTAATTTCTTTCTTATCTATAAACAAGAACGATCAATCATGCATAAAGTATTGATTATGAAACACTTTCCAACTGCAATGCAATTTTATTTAAACATCTCTAAAATGCGATACATTCAGCGGTAATATTTAAAAAATTATCACAATACTACAATAATTTATTATATTTGAAAACTTAAACTTCGTCGAAAAAAATGAACTTTATTTAAATGACGTCATTGAAATATAAATCGCCTGGTTCTCTGTGAGAAAGCAGTAAATATTTCATTGATACACTTCTTTCCATTCATTTCTTTCATCACAATACTACAATAATTTATTTTACTTAAAACTTAAAACCATGGAGGTAAAAGTAATTTAACTTTATGCTTAAAACATCAGCGAAAAAGTCTGCTATAAAATCGTCTGCATCTGTATGTATTATCAATGAATGTTTCATACATAAGCTATATTGCAGACTCCAAAGCTAAATAATTTTGCATTAAAGAAATTCAGCAATTCTTAAACAACTCATCTTACAGCTTGATGTGTTTACATTCTCCATAGTGAAAATTAATCTGCTTTGTAGAAATAATTAAATTTTGATGATCCTTTAAACTCAAATATATTCTAATTGCGTTGTTTCAGAATACAGATGCACAAAAGTTAACCAAAAATAAAGCGGTTTTAGGACGAATACAACACTAAATATAAATTAAAAAGAACTTTATTTTTACTTAATTTCTGTGCATCCGTATTCTGAAATAGCGCAATTACAATATATTTGAGTTTAAACGATCTATGCCATCCATCTATCTTGTGTCAAAATCGTGATTTTTAAAGTGATTTTAGGACGGATACAACACTAAATATAAATTAAAAGAACTTTGAAAATCATGATTTTGACACAATATGGATACCATATTTTATTTTGAAGTGGATCACATGATCTCTTCATATAATATGGGTGTAATTATTATTTAAAAAACTACTGAATATATTTTGCTGAAATTGTTTTATATTTTTTATTGGATAACTTGAATATTTCCTAAAACTTTTGAAGCAATTTGGGAATTTTAAATTTGTTTAAAAAATGTTTGAAAAATTAGGTCCCATAGGGTTCAATGTATTTCATTTTTTCAACCCGGGTTCAATCCAAAACTAATTGGGTGATATTATTCATTTATATTCCCATAGGTTCTACAGACCGTCTGAACAACATACAAAAATTTCATTTTGATTAAGTCATTTTTACAGCTGTTATCGTGCAAATGGGCAGGCAGACAGACAGAATGAGCAAAGTCAAAAACACTTTTCAACTATGTTGTAAAATGTTAAAAACAGCCATACCACAGTTAGATAATGTATAAAGAATAAATAGATAAACAATTGAGGGATAAAATATGCCTACTATTAAATTAAAAACAGTAGTTTCAGCTTATGTTAATAGAAAACATTTCCACTTATGTTAGTTTTTAGCTTATTCTGTGATTTTTCATCGGTTGGTAAAGATTTATGGTAACAAAAATTGTGTAAATAAATACTTATTTGCAAATGAATAGATATTTAAAGTAACATTGATTGTATTATTTTTATATACAAAGCATTTGAAGAGAATAAATATTTCTTTGAAATAATGTTGCTAGTTGCTACTATGTTGAGAATGAATGCTTAGTTTATAATTTATAATAAGAAATCTTTAAGGCAATTATATATTATTGTAGTCAAAATTGAGCAGTAGTTTGCATAGGAATTTCTTTTATGAGGGTTATCCAAGGTCCTAGGGAAGTAAAAAGTGAAAGCAAGATGTGATGTCTGGTATTTTTTACTGTGCTTTTATAAGGTTTCTTAGGCAAGTTATTCTCATATCCTGTCCTCTCCGTGTGCATATCACCGAACTTATTTTTTTTATATTGGGTAGTCCTCCCAAGCACTAAGATATGTGCTTTAAACAATAATTGGATGCTTAATAAAGGTTCAAAATGGATATAAATATAAGATTATATAGTACTAAAAGTAATAAAACTAAAAGATAGTGATATTTAGAGTATACAAACTTATGCTTACAAAACATATAAATGTAAGGATACTTGTAGTCTACTTTTTTTATGGGTAACTTTTGATTTAAAATTTGATTAATTTTGTGGATTCCAAATTACAAATTAAATGCACAGGTAAAATATAAGGTACACATAATATTCTATTTTCTGTGATGTTTTAAGTGTTAGAAAAGCTAATTTTAATTACCTGTATCATTAAAAATAATCACCAATGCAATCATAAGTATTCACCTTTTCTGTCATTATGTTGGTAACACTCTGACCTGTAAAATTGTGTAAATTAGCTTAAAAACTTGTATGCTTGTTATTTTCATTTTAACGAATTGTAAATCCTGAAGTATTTTCACAACTAAATCAAATCAATTAAATGTTAATGAAGAAATAGACTAAAAGACATTAAAATCCCAAGCGCTTTCAGACATCAAACTTTAATCATCAGAAGCAATCACGAAGGAAGAAAATGCATTGATTTTTATGCCCAGTCAGAAACCAGAAACAAAATGTGCATATGAATTGCCATATTGCACAAGGAAATAATAATATTGGAGTGAAAAACATTTAATTTTAAAATTGACACAGAAGTGAAATATAAAAATAATACATTTAGATGTCTAAAATTTTATTAATAGCATTATTAGTGATAACTTTATCTTGGTTTTCGATAAAACATTTTTTTAACTAATTGTAATAATCGACATAATATTTTGCTAAATCCCTCTTTATTTATATTTACCAGCAAAGTCCACATGCTTCATACGCTATGCCAATCTAAGTATACACCATTGCCATGCATGAGAAACAGGACCTGGTGACCATCAACTCCCGCTGATCCTCCCATCTACTCCTGATATCCACAGACAAATGCAAGCACCCCTCCCATTCAATATTACTATTTCTTATACGACTCCCTATGAAAACATAAAAATATACATATTATACCAACAACTTAATGCAATGAATTTACGTTCCTCTAGACCAGGGGTCTCCAAACTTTACTAAGTCCCAAGGGCCAGAGTTCAAGAGCCCAAGGGCCAAGAGTGCAGAACATTTAAAGAGCAATGGGGATATCAATATTTCCTGATTTAGTCAAGTAATAAGGCAATGTGTGTAATTTGCAATGAAACAATATCAGTCCCCAAATAATACAATATAAAACGTCATTATGAGACTAAACATTCTCAGAATTACTCCAAATTTACAGGAAGCCTACGGTTAGAAAAATATGAATCTTTGAAAAGCGGGTTGAAATCTCAGCAATTGTTGTTTAAGAAAGTAAATGCTGAACAAGAAGCAGCAACTCGTGCTAGTTTCCGCGTGGCTCATTCAATAGCGAAACATGAGAAACCATTAATTACAGTTAAAATGTTCAATTTAATTATGTATGTCAGTTATTGTGTTTTTTAATTGGTCGTTAAATAAAAACATGTATTATAAATTTTACAATGTAATCAAAATAAACTATGACGGGCCGGAAACCGGGCATGTCCGGCATGCTACCGCGGGCCGGATTGGTGGTGCTCGCGGGCCGTAGTTTGGAGATCCTGCTCTAGACCATTAAACCAATATAACCTAATAAACCAATCTATCTCAAGTTTAATACCTCAAACATTTTATCTCAAGTTTTCAATTTCTGTTCACCATGTAAGAAAAGGGGGCTCTCTCTCTCTCTTTCTCTAACTTTATAGGTTATACAATTCAGCTCCAACCAGTCCATCTATGAACAAAGTTTGCATTAATTGCATTATTTAAAACAAGCATTTGAAGATGTCTGTGTAACTTTGTGGTTTAAATATTCATATTTTGAATTTTTAAATTGGCATGACTTCTCAATATTTACTTTCCTATTCAGCTGAATCATGGAGGTGGTCTCATCTCTAACTCCATGAGCTGAATACAGTTTTCCTTTTAGTCTCATAATTATGCAATTGCATCATGTTGTGTCAATGCCTTTGGCCTGAGATTATAAACGCAAAAATTGCAAAAAAAAAAAAAAAAAGTCAGACTTTGAGAGTCTATTTTTCCAGATCTAAGGGTTAATTTTAAAACTGATTTCAGATCTGGATTCAGCATGGTGGAATTAGTATACATGAGTTTTTCAGCCCTTGTGGTTGCATTTGGTGCTCTGACCTACTGACACTAAGCTTTTAAAGAGATGAACATGACTCCATTTATAATTTTGACCCTGTTCAAAACCTCAGTTTCATGTGGCATCTTATTCTTGACTTCTTGATAATTAAGTCATCTAAATTTTTTGACATCTAGATATGTTATTTTTATATTTTACTTCTGTGGCAGTTTTATAATTAAATATTTTCATTCCAATATTTTTCCTAGTGTAATCTGGCAATTCATATGTAAATTTTGTTCGTGGTCTTTGACTGGGTATAAAAACCAATGTGTCATCCTTCATAATTGCCTCTGATGATGAACGTTTTATGTCCAAAAGCACTCAGGATTTTAATGTGATTTTAATGTCTTTCAGTGTGATCAAATAAAGACTTTTATTATAATATATTTATTCTTTAAAATTTAATGTCTAGACATGATTCCATATATTTTATTATAAAACTATTAGTTATGTTAGTTATGCGGAATAATAATTATTGTATTTAGATAGCAATATCTGTATTTTATGATACATACATGAGACAGAATAATTTCTGAAATTATAATTTGTTTTTAGCTAAAAATCCTACTCTGAAGAATTGTCGCTCAAGTATGGAAGGAGTATGGAAATTTGCCTATCAAAATAGGTATTTGTTTACTGGAGATTGCAAGCATCCAGATGCAAATATTACAGCATGTCAAACACCTGGAAGTCAGTTTTATATTGAAAATCAACAGTACATTATGAATTATCGTCATTGTGAAGGAGTAACTGAAACTCAAGATGCTGGTAATTTGAATTTTATCACTACAAGTGGCAGTTGTAAAGTTTGTCTCTATATATCAATAGCTTTCAAATTTTCTGTTTAAATGTTCAGATTGCTTTTCATTGATTTTGTTATTTGTTCTAAATATTTGCTTTTAATTTGCTTAAAAATATTTACTGTTAATTTGTTTAAAAATTTGCTGTTAATTTGCTTTATTTAAGGATGTGAAGTTATATCTATATATACTAATTGCCAAGTGTCCGTCTGCCTGTCTGTCTGTCATGCTTTTTGTAGCACTTCCCAAATAAATAGACTTGCAATTTGGTTCACGGCTCGATCGTTCGATAAAAAACCCGGGGAAAATCAAATTTTTCGAAAACGTTCTCTAGAGGGGGGAGAGGGGCTCCACACGAAAACGTTCAAAATGTGAAATGTTAGGAAAGCATGCTTTGCGATGAGATAGAGTCATTAAATTTGGTGTATGGGTAAATCGTTTGAAAGGAGGAAAGTATACAATTTCAGATTTCGAATATTTTCTACTTAAGGGGGGGCCGCACACCGAATTGTTCGATTTACCGAATAAATGAGAAACGACTACATTAAAATTTGATAGAGGCTTGAAATTTGGTATAACGGCTAATCATTTGACGTGTGCTATATTCGTCTTGGGTGTTTTACCCAAGACGTATATAATTTTTCAAAAATGTTTGTTTATGGGGGTGCTTCAGAGAAAAATGCTCGAAAGGTGAATTGATAAAAAAAACATGCTTCGAAATGAGATAGAGATATCAAATGTGGTGTAAGGGTAGATAGCTTGAAAGGAAGAAAGCGTACAATTTCAGTTTACCAATATTTTCAACTTTAAGGGGTGCCGCACACCAAAATGTTCGATTTTCGGATTAAAGTAGAAGTGCCCCTTTTAAAACGTGATAGAGGCTTGATATTTGGTATATGGGCGAATCATCTGATAGAAAACACAAGAAGAATAGAGTTTTTCGAAAATGTATATTTAAAGGGGTGGGTACTCCACACAAAAGCATTCAAAAGGTGAAATGATAGAAAAAAATGCTTCATGATGAGATAGAGACTTCAAATTTGGTGCACGGGTAAAAAGTTGGAAAGGAAGGAAATGTGCAATTTCAGTTTTCCAACATTTGTTATTGTAGGGGCTGCTGCTCACTAAAATGTTCGCTTTGTTGAACAAATGAAAAACGCTTCCCTTACAATGTGTTAGAGGCTTGAAATTTAGTATATGGACTAACCATTTGATAAAAAAACCAATGATGAATACAGTTTGACAAAAATGTTCATTAAGGGATTGCTAAACAAAAAAACATTCGAAAGGTGAAGTGATAGAAAAAACATGCTTCGTGATAGGATGGAGGCTTCAAATTTGGTCTACGGGTAGATAGTTTGAAAGGAAGAAAGTGTGAAATTTCAGATTTCCAATATTTGCTACTTTAAGGGGTGCCGCACACTAATATGTTCGATTTTCCGAATAAATGAGGCATGCTTCCTTTTAAATGTGATAGAGACTTGATATTTGGTATATGGGCCAATCATCTGATAAAACACCCAAGACAAACAGAGTTTTTAAAAATGTTCATTTATGGGTGTGCTTCACAGAAAAACGTTCAGAAGGAGAAATGATAAAATAATAATGCTTCGGGATCAGATAGACTTTAATGTGGCGTACTGGTAGATAGTTCGAAAGGAAGAAATGCACAACTTAAGTTTCCACTATTTTCTTCTTTAGGGAGTTTTGCACTCCAAAATATTCGATTTGCCGAATAAATGCGAAGCGCGAATTATTAAAAAATTTACATTATTCGGGGGTTGCTTATTGCGAGACCATTGATTTTCAATGGGTATTAAGCTAGTATATTATAAAAAGAGCTATAGAATGTAGCCATACATCCATACACTACACACAGAACAGATATATTTAAAATTGTAGCTAATTGTGTAGATACTTTTAAGGTGAAATGCAAATCTATTACATTTTCATGGCTGTTTATGCTATCATAACATATATATATGTTATGATAGTATATATATGTTATGAATATATATATTCGTAATTGAAACCTATAAATTGAAAAGTCCATAAGTGTACATAGGTTTATCTATAGTAAAGTTACCATACCAGATTGAATAAAAGTGATTGCAGTTTTCCTAGTAGAAAATTAAAAATTTGGATAACAAACTTTGCGACAAAGGGAGACAGATAAAAAAGATCAATTGCCATCAATCAAAAAGTCAATTAAACAAAACTGTAGAACATTGTCTAATTAGTAAGAATAGATATCAGAAACTTACAAAACACATGTAGAAAGCAATAAATGCCTATCGAAAATGTGTATCATCAGGGACTGTAATGTGGGGACACATGTCAAAGTGTGCAGGAATATTTTTTCTTGCATTTAAATGTGCATTATTGTTCATGCAGGGCATTTTGAATAGGCTGTACATTAGATTCCTGTGAACAGCGGTATTTAATTACAATTTTCATTTGCATTGTTTGTTTTCAATCTAAATTCACAATCATATGGTTCTGATTTTTTTTTTTATATTTGATTAAATATGCACCGTTTATTTGTCAATGTGTATTACAACAATTCTTGTTTTATTAATAGAGTTTGTTATTTTTGTTATATGATTCAGGTTTGATGGGTGTTCCCGTAGTTGAATCTAATAATGATTTGCTATTTTTCAGAGGTGCAGTACAAATGCTTAGGAGACTGGTATATTGGGAAGAACCATTTTTGGGCTGTACTCAATGCTAGGGAGTCTCGGATTGAAGAGGCATACAGATGTTTTGTAAGTATATTTTAAATAAATTTTATATGTAGCTTGTCTGGGACAGATTTTAGCAGACTACTTTTTGGAACTAATATATATGCCAAAATTTTTTATGCTGCATATTATTAAATATAGTTGTACTAAACCATGAAAATGTGTTTAAAATGTTCACTCAGCAGGTTTTATTGAATGAACATGATTTCAATGTTTTCAGCAGGTTTCATTTCTCTTCAAGATCATGTGCATAGATCAAAATAAGTACTTTATCTTTTAATTTCATTTTGCTTGTTTTTGTCTAGAAAACTACAAACCCCTAGTTCTCATATCTTTTCCCAATTTATACGAAACAATGCACACTAAAATACTTTAATATGAGCTGGTCAGTAATGGACTTTTACGTAGTGAAATATGACTGCATTATGCTCAAACTCTGCATTTAAAACTAGAATTTAATTTTACATACAGACTTCAAAATGCAAGGAAAGTCAGTGGAACAGCAATGTACCACATACCCTTTTTTTACTTATTTGTCTTTTGCATTGCATATTATATATTATTGTTCTAGAAATATAAGTATTTTATAAATAATGCTTGTACAATTATAATGACTGTTAAATAATGATCCATTTGCATTTATATAACGCAATGTTTATTGCACGGTATATTATGACCCTGTAATGTGTTGTCAAAAAATTTTATATATATATTTGATTGATATTTTGAGATTGAATATGCATGTTTCAAAATGTACCTGTAAGTAAAAGGTGATTGAGGTAGCTTAAATATGTTGCTTAAAAGTAAATGCATACCTTAAAATTTTGGTATTTTATTCTCTCACTAAATAAATTAGTAGTTTAAAGCATGCTGGTTGCTTAAAAAATGACAGCCTGTGTGTGTTGCTCAATCAAATTTAGCAATTACAGTTAAAGATCAAAATGATTCGAAAATTCCAGATCTGATATCTATAATCGATTCCTTTTATATATTTTTCTTGGACTTTTAACATTTTATCCCTTTTAAATTATTATTATTTTTTTTAAAACAAGTATGGTCTGGATAGTCGAAAGTTTATTGAATAAATTTTTAATAAATATTTCTATCCTTTAAAGCTTCCAAAATGATTAGAAAATTGTAAAGAAGTTTCAGTAGAAAATAAAATAAAATTCAAAATCTGAAACCGATTTGAAATTTACTAGTATAACTCGAATTGAGCCCAAGCTCAGGGGTTTTACCTTTAGTGAACAACACTTTGACCTCCAGTGGTCTTATGAATAAATTATGTAACATAATATATGTCTAATGGGGCAATGGATCTGTGTGGAATTTTGCAATATTTCTTGAATTTTCTTATTGAAACCAATATGAAATACTAAATATTTATAATGCTTCATGCTTTAAATATTAATTTTGTTCCATTTTATTTGGAAATAGGTAGCAAATAGGGATGATGACTTCTACATATCTGTATCCATCACTGCTGAGTGTAATACCTTAAAAACTGCCCAAGCTGGACCTGAAAGATTGACTTTGGAGCCAGGTATAGTTGTAGTTTTTGTTATTTCATATTGCACATTCTAAAATTCTTTTGAGTGTTTTATAAAGTACTGGAATTTTTAGTAAAAGAGTGGCAGTGTTATAAAGTCCAAGAGTTAATGCAGGATTTATGCCACTGTATACAAAATAGTAATTATACTTTTCAAAATGTAAAATAAAGTATTAGATATTATTTGGTGAACTATGCATTAATTCTATACATCCTATAATTCTACATAGATGAATATCTGAGAATATAACAGCAGTTTTCACGTTCCAATATATATATATATATATATATAACATTAAGAACATCAAGTGAGTTTCAAATTCGAATTTAACATTTACGCTAATCGACGATAAAAATCAATATACCACTCAGGAACAGGCGCAAAGCTGCTCACATCTCCAGAGTAGAAAACATCCGAGTGATAAGGAAAAAACGTTAAAACGTTGAAAGGGGAGAACCAAATGCGTTGCATATAATGGCAGGGGAGGATTGCGACACCCCTTCCCGTTTAAAGCAGCTTTTACAGCCCGGGCAACGCTCACGGAACCAATACAATACAATGGTCAGTCGCCTACATGTGCATAGACAAAGGCACCCGTATACAAAAAGAGCAAGAACAACATCAACGTAGAAGGAATGGACGCAAAATGAAAAACAACGATCCTAGTACCAGAGCCTATATATTAACACTTGCGCATGCGTGCCAACAGACCAGTATCACATAAATCACAAAATTCCAACCAATTTCCGATGGAAACGGCTAAAGTTTTCTTTATTACCGAAAAAAGAATTATAGCATGCCCGCAAGAAATAAATAGGATAGTGTTTTTTTAAAGCTTCGGTTACGATTTTTTGATTACATTTATTGCAATCCCTTTTGAATGTGTTGTAAGCCTGGTTTCTCTTGAAATGGCCGACAAGGATGTTTCTGAAAACATTCTTAGTAAGGTTCGTCCTCCAATCTATAAGATGGCCAATCTTGATTTTGTAAAAATCGCGTTTGTCGTATAAAGTTTTATGAGTACCATATCGTTGATTTTTTGCGGGCATGCTATAATTCTTTTTTCGGTAATAAAGAAAACTTTAGCCATTTCCATCGGGAATTGGTTGGAATTTTGTGATTTATGCGATACTGGTGTGTTGGCACGGATGCGTAAGTGTTGATATATAGGCTCTGGTACTAGGATCGTTTTTCATTTTGCATCCATTCCTTCTGCGTCGATGTTGTTCTTGCTCTTCTTGTATACGGGTGCCTTTGTCTATGCACATGTAGGGGACTGACCATTGTATTGTATTGGTTCCGTGAGCGTTGCCCGGGATGTAAAAGCTGCTTTAAACGGGAAGGGGTGTCGCAATCCTCCCCTGCCATTATATGCAAAGCATTTGGTTCTCCCCTTTCATTGTTTTAATGTTTTTTCCTTTTCACTCGGATATATATATATATATATTTTACTTGATAGCTTCTAGAAAATTTTGCTTGGAATAAGCTCTTGGAAATACCTTTTAAGATTCCTAATGGATGACAGAGCTGTTTAATATGTTTAATGGAATTTTAATGCATAATTATTGCATTCCCATGACATAAATGATATATTGGTTTGTTTTGATGTGAAAAGCATCTTTGGCTGGGGTATTTTCCCCTGAAATTAGAGCATTAAGAAAAATGTAAACATCTTGGACTCTTATACCTCCTTGGAACCTAATAAATAAAAATATAAACAATTTTTACTTTTTTTGTTAGAAATAAGATACTATTTGGGAATATACTAAGAATAATTTAATATTTGAACTTTTTTTCTTTCAAATTATGCCTTCAAATTTTTTAATTTACAATAAAATGTACATGAGATTGTCATGTTGCAAAAGGCCTGTAATAATGTCACGGAACCTTGGGGTTCCGTGGAACACACTTTGAAAAATGCTGTTCTAAACTATGAAAAGATATCAGTAGTAAGGGACATATTGATATAAATACGTAGTAAGGTATAGATATATATAATAAGAGACAAAAGTGTTCAATACGAAATTAAATTTTTATATTAGTATATATATTTTCTACAAAGCTGTTACAGTTTTCGAGAATTCACCTTGTCAAGTTGAAGAAGATTGAAAATTTTTCATTTTTAAAGTTTGTAATACTTCTATCTCGAAAACTAAAAGTGCTAGCTATGAACAGTATGAGAATAATATGTAGCCTTTTAAAAGCTTTGCAATTATATTTGAACATAATGAATGCTTTTGGATTGTAACTCATCATGTCCTTTTAATTTTTCTAACCACCTGCTGATCAGGCAGCTAGCTGTTCTCGTTTCCGGCCTGCCAACCTACCATTGTTTTCATAATCCGCTTGCATTTTTCTGCTGGCTTAGGAATGTTGCACACATTCTTGCCAATTGCTCCATGTGCCCTTCCTCCCCCTAATGTGAAAAATATTTCCCATTCTTGATATTACACCCGTCTTGTACCTGCCATAGAAATATATTTATATTTGGAGGGGGAAATAACTCTAGAACTGAAGCAGTTCTAAAGTCCAATTTGTCGTTGTCTTTCGTAGCAAATTGAAAATCTTTTTATTATTTTTTCACTTACGCTGGCTCAGCCTGTTCTGGTCTCGTCATTGGAATGCACTCATTGTTTGGGAATAACATAGAACCAGAGTAGCTAGAAAGTCCAAATTTGGTCTGTCATTGTATTTGCATTTAAGTTATATACATATATATTTTTCATACATTTAAGTTAAAAATGAAAAAGGGGGGGGGGGGGGGGTACTTTATTTATTTATTTTTATTATTATTTTTTTTTTACTTTTACTTGTTTCTATCTCACTGCAATGTTTAAGAAATTTTGTCTCAAATTTTATTTTTGTCTGACATTTATTACAGTCAAAGCTGAGTATGTTCCTCCTCGTTGCAAGTTCTTTGATAATTTTACTGGTATATGGATCAACACGGCTAACTTTGATGCTGAAGTAACAATCAATGCCACTCACATTGTGGAACGTTGGAAACCCGACCAAGGTAGAGAGAAAGAACAAGTATATGTGTGCCATGAAAGGAGAAATTCAAGATATGTTCTTGCTCGTATGGGGATCAATGGATGGTAATGCTTGTTTATTAAATATGGCTGATACATATCACTTATGTAATGCCACATGTTCTTCTAAAAATGTACCTTAAAAGAAAAAAAATTATACATTGTATCTTGCTTGTGTTGCAAGTTCTTGTGGCATTGGCTAAAATGTATCGCTTGAAGAATTTCCAAAGATACAAATCTACCATAACAAAAAATATGAAATTATAAAATGTTCTAAAACAAATGTTTTAATAAATATCTCAAGTTTTATTAAATTTAGCATTAATATTTGTCATTTTTTTTTTTTGTAATTATTCAAAGTACAAAAGTAATTTTTCAGTTCTAAATTTGTTCAAGAGTAATTTGCATTTAATTAACTGTATAATTAAAAAGTAATTCTCAGTATATTTATATAACTTTAATTTAGATATCTATTCTGGTTTTATATATGGTGTTTTTAGATTATGCTTGTTATTTGATTGCTTTATAGATAAAGTATAAAAATACTTTCAAATAAAATATGTTATGTCATTAGCTACACATTTTTTAATGTTGTATTGTATTTTAGTAACACTTTACTTTTTTAATATTACATATATATATTAATTTATTTTTTGAGAATATCTTATAACTATAAAGGTATTGTCCTCCATGAAAATTTATTATTACCAAAGTTGTAAATAATTGTAATTAAAGTTGTAAATAATAATGCAAATAATCGTTAATGTAAAATATTGCACAATTATGTGTTGAAAATAAATCTACTAATAAATATTGTTTTCCTTGCAGTCAGAAAGACTTTATGTGCTTTGATTTTGTTCCCCGGCATCACAATATTATCAGGTACAGAAAAGGTAATGACAATTTTATAATAATCATTTTCACTTAAAATGTCTTTTTAAACTTGAACATTATGTGAGTTCAATGAATTAATGTCTTGGCACTTTAAATTGTTTTTTGTAATCATTTCTGCTCATACTTTCAAAACAAGAACTTAAAAAAAAAGTTATTGTTTTGAAAGTATGAAAATAAATAATATTTTTATGCATTTATTATGTAAAAATCAGAGATCTTGAATAAGACCTTATAAAGAATAGAAATTTTTAAGGGCTCTAACAGTGCTTAATATTTGCTTCGAATTTTTACAAAAACATAAATTTTGCACTCAGATTGTTTTCTTTGAATATCAAGAGTATACTTTGAAAAATGGTTGTTAAAAATGTTCATTTTTGTTAAATACAAAAGTTGCCAAATAGGAAATTTGAAATATGAATGGAAACTTTTAAATATTTCAAGCACTAAAATTTTTTCCATGCATTTAATCATCAACTTTAAATAAAGATTATTAAATTTTTGCACATTTTCTATAAATTTTGACATTTACTTTTATATAAACCTTTGGAATTTTGTAACAATGGAGGCAAATATGAAGTAAATAATATGCTTAAAAATTAAGTCATGATAAAAAGCCGATATTTAATGAATTCCTAATACACATTAGGCTTAACCCCAGAAAACCCCAGGCCTAAAGTGTCATTCTCTCTTTGAAAACCTGGTTCCATAAATGTGGTCATTTTGCAATATAATTATTTTGAAGCAGTTAAAATAAAATTAACACTGTTAAAATGGATTGTTTTCATAGTTGCCTGTAATTAAAAAGCAATCGCTAACAAATTAAAATAGTAAAATATCTGGTGTTGAATCTCACACCAATTTTCTGGTGTATTTTCACTCAGTAGAGTAATAGCAGAGGCAGGGTTCCCACTAAGTCAGGAAAAGAGGGGGAGAATTTCTCTCCTTCCAAAAAATTTTGGGAGAGATTTTCTGTTATAAGGAGAGACACTTAAAATTTCATTTTTTTTTATCATGCTAATTTAGAAAGTAATAAAAAAGAAAGCATTAACTATAACTCATATTCTTCGACATTTAAATTTTTTAATTCTTAAAACTAACATTCTTTTAACATTCTTACTAACATTATTTTTAAAAATTAATTAGGAGTCGTTTAAGTATTAAGTAAGCACATTTTTGGTAATTTTATAGCTCCCCCCCCCCCCCCATTTGTTAGCAAAAATACTCAAATTCCTGACTTCCCCCATGCTTACGTTATGATTTTATTTGCTGACATAAAAACGTCTACATGGGTTATTTTATGTAAAATGACTCACATGCGAATTTACGATTTTTTTGTCTGTAAACTGCAAAAGTCGAGGGCCGACTGTATTTACTTTATATTTTGATTTTTAAAATCATTTTATGATCAATTTTCATGCAGCAATAGCAATTAAAAACTTTAACGATTTTTGATCACCGAAGGCGAATATCGACGAAAACTATTTCACTAGGCAAATAGAATTAGGTAATAAATTTGACTTTATGTTTGAAAATGGATTTTTTTTTTTGTATTTTTTACAAAACTTGCAGAACATAAGGATTGCATCGTCCTTTTGTTGAATCTCAAGCCAGTCATGTGATTTTAGCCATTTTGTTTGACTCGACTTTTTTCTTTTTGTTTTCAAAATAGCCCTTTATTTCATAAATAATACGTTTGTAAAATAATTTTTCTGTATAAAACGCGAAACAATTACAAACACTGTAGTCGATGCAAACAGATTGGAAAAGTGGGAAATATTTTTCAAATTAAACGAGGTATGCCGAGGATAGCGTACAAATGCAGGTTTTCGTGATGCTGCTGCAAAATAACCTTTCATTTTATTAATAATACGGTAGAAAAATGGTTTGGTTTTTATTATTTGTATATTAAACGACATAATTATAAAAAAATTCAGTCGATGCAAATATATTGTGAAAATGGCAAAAAGATATTCATTGGTCATCTCTCCTCAGAAAATGTGGGAATCGCCGTATGCGAACGCCGTTTTCGCAATCGCGGAGAAACAGATTTTCAGATCATGTAAGAAAGGAATGTCTTTGATAAAAAATTCGTTGCTTTGTTCAAATTTTGTAACATTTTTTGGGCATATATGGCCAATTTCACGACATTTTCGGGATTTTTGTAACCTGTAGACATACTGTGTACGGGGGAAAGGATTTTCGTCCGCGGAAAGAAGAAAATTTCTCGAGCAAAACACAAAAAATGCGTACGCGGAAAGAGCATAATTCAAATCCGTGAAAGAATCCTATAAAAAGAAGCACAATTTTATTTGATCGAATTTGCCACCCGCGCAAGCTGAGGGGACACTTATAGTTTTCTATAAAATATCTCTCTAATTAGAAACACGTAGTACTTTAGTGTACCCAAATCGCGATTGACTGCGATTCAGACGTAGCTACGAAATCGCTGTCCGCGACCGCTCGGCAATCGGCCCACGATTCGCAACAACGAGGCAACTGATCGCGATTTGCGGTCGCGAAGCAATCGGCCCGATCGGGATCGGGCATCGGATTTCTCGGTATCCAATTTGAAGGAAAAAATAATTTTAGGCCGGAACTGGAGAGAGAGAAATTCTCGCGCAGTCTAAATTTTTACGCGAGATTTTTCATGGATTGCGCGAGAATCTCGCGGGTTCGCGCTGAAATGGGAACCCTGAGCAGAGGATTGTATATGCAGATGTATCAAACATGCTATAGCTTCATTTTTTTAAATATTTTTTTTCTTAAGGAAAATGAATGTGAGTAAGCAATTCAGAATTACAATGTGCTAAGTTTTGTTTACAGGCACAGCACTTTTCACAACATGTCTCCCTATTGCCCATTGTTGGGCTACAAATGCATTCTAGTGTTCATAGGTTACCATTACACATTCTTAAACCTTGTTAATGAATGCAATCTAACATAAGAGAGGTGTTTGGATGTATTTGTGACTGTGCAGTTCATAGCCAGAAATCTAGTATCATACGACCATAAAATGTGTTAAAAGACGATATAATATTTTGTACATGTAGTTTACTGACCTCTGTTGGAGCACTTTAAAAATTGGCCACTATCTTGGATTGATCACTTCTGATCAGAAACTACATGACTGTTTGATGAAACTAAAGTTGATCCCCCCTCCCCCCTCACTCAAAAACCATGATTTGGTTTAAACCAAGGTTTACACCAATGGGGTTTAAACCAGCTAACCCTGGACAAAACATATGTAAACATTTATAAAAAATGAAATGATGGAAACAGATAAATATACAGGTTGAGTCAGAACTCTTGGGCCAAACTTTAAGGGGTGATAAATCACATCTAAACAAGCAATTTTTGTCACACAAAGCAGGGTCGTAACACAAAGGGTGAACCACTAGACGTCGCTGACATTGAACACAGGGTTTAAGCTGAGTTTAAAATTTCTTTAGCAAAAAAGCTAAAACCTCTTGTCTCATCTACGATAGCCCTATCAACTACGACGAGGACCTTGTTGCTAGGATTGCTGTTGCTGCCGGCATTGTCCAAGATATGCCAAGTGTTTTTGCTAACATGCGCCACTCGCTACGTCGCAGGTGTGAAGCCTGCATTACTGCTGGTGGTCGCACTTTTGAGCAGTTTCTGTAACTATGTCCATGCATTCTGCAATTTCTGTCAGTAAAACGTACTTCGTGCCTACTCTGTCATTTTTGTGTTTCCTCTTTTCACTAGAGAGTCATTATTTCCTCATTTCATGAGCTACCACCTAGCGGTTCACCTCTTGCGTTACGGCCCTGCTTTGTATGACAAAAATTGCTTGTTTAGATGTGATTTATCACCCTTTAAAGTTTGGCCCAAGAGTTCTGACTCACCCTGTATACTACATGAGTAATGTAAGAATAGTTTTTTACTTTTCAATAATTAATTTTGAAAAACTGTTTTACCTTTTTGTTCAATTTAAATTTTTTAAAAACATTTGTTTACTTTTTCACTTTTTCATAGATTAAATTAAACTTTAGGTTTGTTTACTTCTTGATATTTTAAATTTGAAAATCGCCTGTTTACTTTTCAATATTTTGAATCTTAAAAGCTTTTGTTTATTTTTCAATAATTTCAATTTGTGAATATTTGTTTTACTTTTTAAATGATTTCAATTTTGAAAACGTTCTTTTTACTTTTAAAATTTTGTTATAAAGTTTTTGTAAATAAGCCAAATATTTCTAACAGCTCTGTTTCCTTGAAAATAACTATGAAATTAAAACTTTAGAGCCAAATTTCACGAAATTCACTCAAAAACATTTTGCTTTTAACAAGTTGATGCCAGGTAAATTTATCCGGATAATAATCTAGATGGTTTGATCACACACTTTCATCATATGCAAATTAAATACACTTATCAGACTACACATAGAGTATCACATCCTATATGGAAAGTTCCATGCATCATAATTGGCAGAGCATCATTTTCGTGGCTATGAATATTGGTGGTTGTGGTATATACCAGGTATTGTCATGTGTATCCAACTTTAGTTTTCACTGTAATATTGATTGTGATACAAATGGATGAAAAATATAGAATATTAATATTTTTTAAGACAACTTCAACTGCAGCCTTATTCACTAAATATTATGCAGAAAATTTAAATTTTACTGTTTAATTATTTAAAATGTTGAATAAAATACTGCAGTGCCTTTTCAGTTCATTTTCTAAAAAATCTGATAATTCCTGAAATTTCACCTATATAAATACAGTATAATATATATATCAAAAGAAGTTTTAGATGTGTTATAAAACAAAAATAAAAATTCTATTTTGTAGTCTCTCTGATTTCAATATTTTATGTAAGTTTAAGAACATTGAAACAAACTATTATTCATGATGATTTAAAATATTATTCATTTTGGTACTCTTTTTGTATATTGAGTATATTTACTACTCATGAATTATAGTTTATTTATAATTACTTTTATTTTTTAGGTAAATCGATGATGAAAGATGACTTTTCTACTGTTTGCTCATGGACAATGTTTCCAAATAAAGATAAATGGAGATATGATCTTTTAATTGGTATGTGTTGCCACATTGTTTTCCTGTACATGCATTTCTTATGAATTTTGATTTAGAAGTGATATATTTTGTAGAATTATTAATGGCAGATATTTTTTTGTTTTTCCTACATTGGGATAATAAATCTGACTTTAGGATTTTGATAGATTTACACATTTAGAATAATGAAACAGCTCTTTTACAATTATGTCTGTATCTGTTTTTATTTGTTGAATATTTCTTGAGAAAATTAAGCAAATGAAATAAAATTTGATATGATTATTTCAATTGAAGATAATCAGAGACCTATTGAATTTTGGAACACTAACTTACCTGAAGAAAATCCTCAACTTTTTTAACATCTTTTACTTTAATTGAAATTATGGTAAAACATAATTATATGAAATTTTTTTATGAAAATAGCTCATATGACATTTTATAATTAAAAATCTATTAAATCTATTTAACACTTTTGCGACAGTTGGCACGCCCGCATATCGCCTGCGAACTTGCATTCAATGACGGATGGCGCGCATTCATGATGGAGAAAAGTGGCACGTATGCATGTTTTCACATGGAACGTTTTAATTTGTCTACTAGATGGCGTTAAATGTCCGTGGAAACAACTTCAATGTATTTTGCAGATAATTGACCTTGGCATAAGGAGGATCCAATGAATTATTTCTCCATTTGGAGCGGTGAAACATGGTTTTGTAATATAAACAAATAGAGCACTTCTCGCAGCATCAACAATTTTATAATTGAGTTTCGGGTCTTGTTTTGATTTCAGCTTTATGATTACGTTGGTGAATCATAGGAATGTAAGAGAGTATTTTTTTTTTGTTTGGGTTTTAGAGGCAGTGAAATTATTCATTTATTTCGGATAAAAGAATGGGAGCAACTAACGAGTATTTTATATTCCGATTTGTATGAAAAATATTCATCAAATAGAAAATAAATATTTCTTTTATTCCTGAAAAAGTAGATTTCTGTGTTGAATAGGTGATTTTTAGGGAATTTTTTTTCGAAAGTTAGGCATAGTGCAAAAATATTGCCGTCTCTCGGGAACAGTTTGGAAGCGAAGTGCTCTATCGTTTAGGCCGCAGCAGTTCCGGAATGTTGCCATCGCGAAAGGGTTAAATGATCCGAGCTCATGATTATCTCACTTAAAAAACTGCAAGATTCTACCCCACGAATTAGCTTTTTAAATCACTGATACAAATCAGTTTGCATATATATTTTAAAAGATTTTATAAATAATTAAAAATCTAAATTTTTATTGTTTTACATTCATTCCCAGATCATTATCCTTCTCTATAATAAAGCTGTGAGATTCTAACCTAAGAATTGGCATTTTATCCATGCATATTAGACCATGCATATTTATGCATGCATATTAGACAGGTTTTAATAGTGGAGATTAGATGATTGTGTTGAAACCATGATGAACACTGTCGCATAAATTCAAAACCAACCTTGATGTAAATTCAACTTAAATGCATTATAAATATTATATGAATACCTTAATGCCACAAATAAAATATTTTTTGTACTTTTCATGCGTTTGAATTTTAAAAGTTTTTGCTTAAATTTGTAGTTTTTATTTTGCAATCATTTAATTTTGAAATATTTATTTACTTTTCAATAATCTGAATTTTAAAAACTTTTTTTTTTATAGATTTAAATTTGAAAAGCTTTTGTTTGCTTGTAAAAGTTAAATATTTTAGTTACCAAAATTTCTGTTCATTTTTGAATAATTTAAACTTGGAAAATGTTTTTGTTTTTTTTGAAAAATTTTGTACAAATACATAAATAGATAAATGAAGACACACACTGAAATTCTCATATATAAAAATTGGTAATAAAGCATTTGTTATCACCAATTATATTACTTTATTTATAAAATGTTATCAAAATTTGAATAATCATTGTGGAATGGATATACGAGGCGCGTCCACAAAGTAAGTTTCCCACTCGTCCCACAGCTAGCAAACCTTATATTGCGTGAAATGACTGCGCGTACATGATAGATGCTGGCGACAGGGAAGTATTAAAGAAAATTTTTGCCGCCGTTTCCCCTTGCCTTATAACTTGACGTGCTGATGTCACTGTTGGCAGAGCAGAAGTTTAGCAGAGGGTAAGATGCAGTTGTAAAGTGTTCTTTAATAAAAGGCAAATTCATCAAATACAAACATCACTTTTATTATCGTGAGATCCATTGCTTATGACATGGTTACAAAACACTATAACATCGTTGCAAAGCCAAACAGTATGTATAAAAAATGAGCTAGCAAGCTCATGAAAAAGGTTGATAAACAGTTTATGACTAGGCATACACACTCTGTTACTTATACTGTTGCTATAACATTGGTAAGTAGAGAAAAGCTACATTACCACTAATGCCGTGCTTGTTTACGAAGCCACCATCGTCAGGTCACACGTCATGGCATTACACTGAGTCCAAGACCGCGAAAAATTAACTTGGTCTCTTTAAAATTGAAAGAGCCAACACTAGAAACATTTTGTCACACTTTCCGAAATAAAAACTATCGGAACTTGACTCGTACTTTTGTTTAAGCAACTTAGCTGAAAACGCTAAAATACCTCAACAGACTCAAACCGAGTATTTGCTAAGCATCAGATCATTTGATCATAGACCATTTGATCGAACCATAAGCCACCGTTAAGACCAATTCAACCATCCATACATACCTAAGTACATACATAAGTAACTGAGAATGCGTCCTAGCATATATACACAGTGATGGGTACGCTTCGGAACACAACCGTGTTTAATCATCAAGGTGTTTAATCATCCACCCTATAGCCCGGACCTCGCTCCCAGTGATTTTCATCTTTTCCTGCACCTCAAGAAATTCCTGTCCGGTCAGCGTCAGTGTTTTGAGAATGACAGAGAGACAGAGATGGTTATCACACAGTGGTTCAAATTCCAGGCGGCAGACTTCTACTACACAGGTATTCAAAAGTTGGTCCCACTGTATGACAAATGTCTCAATTCCGATGGCAAATATGTTGAAAAATAGCTGAACACTTTCTGTATCTGTTGCAATAAATATTTCCTTGAAATTGTGTTTCTTTTCTGTAAACGACCCCAGGGAAACTTACTTTGTGGACGAGCCTCGTATTAAACAAGCATACATTATTTTTCTAATTATAATCTTTTCTACAATGTGCTTTATCAACTTGTATCTTGAGCACATTTGGTCCATTTAATGATTTCTATCTCTTTTAGCTAAAAATCCTGTGTCAATCAAGTGTCCAGTTGCTGGAAAATTCCGTTTTGAGCAAAAAGGGGATATTAAGTTCCAAACTCGAATAAGAGGTGGTGTAACATCTAGCCCGAGGCCAAATGTTAAATGCGAGTCTATTGTATCCGACTTTTCTGTTTGTGATGCTGACCAAAAAATTATATATGTTGATGCTGAATATTGCATATCTGTTGATTATTTTGGACGACCAGTTGATATATACAGTAAGTTTATATGTTGTGTATATTGTTTACTTTCCAAGTTTATGCATAAAACTTCAACTTAGTTCTTTATGTTATATGAGATTTTTATTTCAGTAAAAACTATTCCTCACATAATAATAATAAAGGTGGTATCACATCTATTCTAAATTCAGTTACAAAATCAACAACACAGCATCATAGATAGAAGGTCATTTAATAAAATCATCCTATAAGACGTACATGGCTTTAAAAATCCATAATGCTTTTGGGCATTACTATACCCTTCATCAGTGGCTATACAAAACAGTAAATGCGGAATGCTTATATGTAGACCAGATCAGCAGACAAATTTGCATAGATAAACACAAAATAATGGTAGTACAAGCAGGCTATTAAAATTAATCAATTACAAATACAAATTTAGGGGTTATACCCAAGAGATTTAATTTAAACAAGTGGTAAATATTTTACAAAGAGACACAATTAAAAAATGCAGCCAAGCCCAATTACAATAAAATGATGTCACAAATAAATGTGAAGAGGTTTGACGTGCATAGAGTCGGGAATGAGTCGCCAGGTGTAATTTAAAATTTGAACAAGATCGAAACTACAAATGGAATCACGGTAGATATAAATAAACAAGGATTCATAAAGAAGGATGTTACGTAGATTATTACAAAGAATTAAAAGGAATGTTTTTTTCAAAGACGGGCTGAAAGATAACTTTTGTATTTGCAATTGATTAATTTTAATGGCCTGCTTGTGCTACCATTATTTTGTGTTTATTTACGCAAATTTGTCTGCTGATCTGGTCTACATATAAGCATTCCATGTTTACTGTTTCATATAGCCACTGCTGAAGGGTATAGTAAAGCCCGAAAGCGCTCTGGATTTTTAAAGCTATGTACATCTTGTAGGATGATTTTATTAAATTACCTTCTATCTATGATGTTGTGTCGTTGATTTTATAACTGTATTCCTCACAATTTTACAGAGTAGGTTCTAGTTATAACACAATTCATTTTGCACCGATTTACTGTCATTTTCTGTACTTTTTAAGAGTTCTGTAACCAATTAGAATGCTCTCCAATAGTATGTGAGTACTAATTGTTGGATGTAATGAAAATGAGATTAAAATTGTATAGCAAATGATTAATAAGGATACAGGGTTTCGGTATTCCTATAAAGCCCATAAGAACTCCTTAATTTTTCAAATAAAATTTAAGGCGCCCTTTAGGGGGCCAAGATGTGATAAACATTAAAAGAATTGGTTTTTGATTTAGTTGCACAGATAAAATAAATTCTGCTGATTATATAAATAATTACATACTGTGAGTACATTTCATCTCATGAAAAGTAAAAATTCTAAGCATAAAAATGTAAACAATGGGTGTCATGTCCATTCTAAAGGCTGTTCAAAAAATGTTTTCTCAAAATGTATTTTTTTGTTTTAATTTTGTGCTTTTGTACACTTATGTACATTCTATAGCTTCTGCATTAATAAAACATTAAACATTAGCAATCTACATTAATGTATCTCCCAGAATATTCATTATTTTAAGAAAGTTGTACATTCAAAAAGTCACCAAGTTGGCTATAAATCACCAAACGTGGGAACACCATACTGAAATTTAAAATATGGTAACCCTATATTTACATAATAGGAATGGCTGCCTGCAAATGTGTTATTTTCTTGAATAGAAGCAAATGTCTGCTATGTATTATGTGAATAGAGGCAAAGTACAGTGAAACTTTTTACATATTCTTAACACTATGATGCACAATTTGTTAATACATATGAGTATTAATCATTTTAAGGCAAAGTACCGATGTAACAAATAAGTTTTTTGTCCCATCATATTCATTAACTATGTTTTAATTGATAAGTTTGATTGTATTTTAATTAGGATTTTTAACTTGCAGATTTAATGTTATTTTTATAAATGAATGCAAGTAAAATAATGTGTGACTGTTTTTAAAGGTGAACCAGATTATAAAATGAAGTGTATTGGGTTCTGGAAAGAAAATTTAAAGTCATATTTGGTGACTTATGATGAAGAAGATGCATACAGTCATTATAGATGTTGGGTAAGTTTAAAAGCTCTTTTGCCTTTTCATTTTGTATTTTACTGTATAGCAGTACAAAAATTTACAAATGTATAGTGACAAATAATATTAGGTATCTATCTACCCTTTGTATACAAAAGATTTTTTTCATCATTTCTATAAACAAGGTCTTTGATTTTATAAAATATTTTTTTAAATGCATATTTAAAATTAATGATAAATTTCATGTATTAGTTATATTGGACTATATATCTTCATTTTTTATCCTCATTTGTTAGCTCAATTCATTCCCCATAATATATAATACAGTAGAAGCTTATTCAATGTCATAAAATTCAAAACCTGCCTATAAGAGGTGTTCCTCAAAATATGGAAGACACTTCCACTGCAGATACCAGCATCCATGCACTAGTTTCATGCTTATTATGCACTTGTCATCATGGAATAGCTGATATCTACAGTGGCAGCAAGAAACTTGCTATAAGCCACAATTTTTGTGAGCTTCTATTGAAACTAACAATTTTAGTCTTTCCACGTGGTCAGCATGAAATTCATTTACAGTTTAGCTCAGGCTACACAAAACTGCAAAGTTCATAAAATACAACACCTGCCTATAAGGTTTCTTGCTGTCATTGCAGATATGGACTATTTCATGCTGATGAGTACATAATAAGTGAAAAATCGGTCCACTGGTATCTACATTGGGAATGTCTTCCTCAATTAACATGTTTATTAGGGACATATTTCACTCCCCTGCTTCATAGTTTAATTGCATTATTCCAGAAAGATAATAATGATGATTTTTATTTCGGGAGACATATTCTTCACTGTGTTATATCTGAATCAACAGTATATCTGACTACATTATATTAAGCTTCTACTGTATATGTAAAGGAAATGTACAGTAAACTCCCGATTATCCGCGCGGTCTTCCGAGATTTTTTTTTTTTTTTTTTGCGACAATCACTTACAGAATGTAGAGAAATAAACACGCAACACTCCTTTCATGATCAACAAATGAAAAATCTATTTTTAGAGCAACAATCGGATTGTTCCTATTCTTTTCTACCCCTCCCCCCCAAGGTCACCGAAACCTATACAATGGACGAATATGCCGTTTGTCAGGTTTCGGACCAGATTGAAGGTTGTGGCGAATTGGCCGAGGTCATTTTCCGTACCTCCCCATTTCTTTTAGTCTTGCCATTTCAAGTCAGAATTGACACCACATCACTTTAGTACATTGCGGTCAATCTGTATGCACGATCTGCTCGCGTCTGTTTGAACTTGTAATTTTAGCGATGAGCGAAAAGAGAAAAAAAGTTGTCTTATCCATCCAAGATAAGTTAGAGTTGATAAAAAAAATTGAAAATGGTTCATCGAAAAAACAAATGAGCTTGAAGTATGGCATTGGAGAGTCTACAGTTAGAGACATTATGAAGCAAAAAGATAAACTAATGCAATTTGCTTCCGCATCGGACAACTAATAGTTCATGAAGAAAAGGAAAACCATGAAAACCAGCATCTATGAGGAATTGGACGCGGCATTATTAAAATGGGTGAGTCAAGTAAGAAGTGAGGATACACCCATTTCAGGACCGATTATTGCTGCAAAAACTAAGCAATTTTTCAAAAAGCTTGGAATGGAAAGGACTTTTGATGCATCATCAAGCTGGTTAACTAGATTCAAACAACGCCATGGGATTAGAGAAATCGGACTTCACGTTGGCAAATTAAGTTGCTATAATCAGGCAGCAGAGGACTTTAAAAATGATTTTCAGGAATTTTTAAAATCAGAAGAACTTTCGTATGAACAAGTATACAACGCTGACGAATCTAGACTGTATTGGAAATGTTTGCCGACGTGAACACTGGCGTTTGAAAGAGAGCGTCAAGCATCAGGACATAAAACCAGTAAGGAATGATTGACGATAATGTCTTGCAGCAATGTCACGGGAACACACAGACTAAGACTCGTAGTGATTGGGAAAGTAAAAAAAACCTAGATCCTTTAAATGTACAAGAGCTGAAAAACTTTCAGTTCATTACTTTAACCAAAAAAAAGCCTGGATGATTCAAAAAATATTTCAGGAATGGTTCGAAAAAAAAATTCATTCCCCAAGTGAGAGAGCATCTCAAAATATTGTGATTACAAAAGATCTTCTATTGTCTGGAGCAGGAGCTCGTCAGAAGTATTTGTTATATTTAGATGAGCAAAAACAAGTACAGTCTGTCTCGACTGATAAAAAGAGAAAATTACTTGAACAGATTGAAGAGCTAAAAAGAAAGAAAATTTGTACAGAAAATGACATGGCTGAACTTACCAAATCATCTATAGATTATGCAGATAGGGCAGAAAAATCCTGTCAAATAACATTCATTGCCAAATCAAATGCCTGCCAACACAGTGCACAGGATAAACAAATATTGCTACAGGATATTAAATGTGAATTAGATGCCAGATGCTTAGAGCTAAAAAATTGTTGATTTTTTCAGTACAAAATAATTTATTTTTGTTTACATAAATATTTATACATTAGTGATATTTAATAAATTATGAAGTATATTGCTATATTTTTTATTTTTTTGTACATTTGTGTTGCAATGTAATTTTTCTTCAAATAATGATTGAATATCTAGACTATTCTTTATATAGTGATATAGCTGGTAGTATGTTTGTAAGCACAAATGCAAAAGATCTGATGATAGAACAAATCATATTCAGAATCGTAGTTTTGTTTTTGCTTTGTTGTAAAAAGAAAAAAAAACTCCTAGAAAAATGTGCAAACCCTCCTGGAAAACTCCTTAAAACTCCTGGAAATAGGTTCCTGCAAAAGAGTATGAACCCTGTTGACAACGCCTCAGCTCACCCAGGAGAAAGTGTTCTGAAATCAGAAGATGGAAATTTTTTCGTCAAGTTTTTGCCACCTAACGTCACGGCACTTATCCAGCCCATGGACCAGGGAGTTATTGCTTCTATGAAGAAAAGGTATCGAACCAACTTATTGAAAAAATGGATTGAAGAGGGGGGCGATCTCCAGGGCTTCTGGAAGGACTACACGATTCTTGACAGCATTTATGACATCAACACTGCTTGGAATACGGTCAAGATAACGACTTTAGTAAAGTCCTGGAGAAAAATTTTGCCAAATGTGGAAAAAACGTTAGAGTCTCCACAGGAAGATAAAGACGAGGAAGTTACTGCATTTGATTTGGCAAATTTCGCAAATCTGTTCCTGGAGGAAGTAATGTGGCTGAAGATAGCATCGTTGAGTGGATCAATTGTGACGCAAACGATCCAGGCTTCGAACATCATACCGATGAAGAAATCATAGCCGGAGAAAAAGGTGTGGTTTCGGCTGAGAACGATGAAGAAGATGAGGGAGAAGGGATGCAGAAGAAAATGAGCCATGATGAAGCGCTAACTCACATTGATGGAATCATTAAATACATAGAGGAGCAGGACGATTCATCACTTTGCGACTAGATGCTGTTAAAAAATTTTTAATCGTGAATAAAGAGGAGCATCGAAACGAAAAAACAAAAACAATTAACCGACTTTTTTGTAAAAACTTAAGGATACCATTTATGAAGTCACAACTCTATGTGTGTAAGTATGTGCTACTATTTTATGATTCTTAAAAATGGTTTAAATGCATTTGTGTGTGGATTTTTGTCCTTCTCCAGCTATTTTGCGGATTATCCGCGAAATTCGCTTATCCATAGTTATCGCGCTACCCTATTCCGCGGATAATCGGGAGTTTATTGTATTGGATGGGGTTAAGAATCTAACTCTCAGATATTGGTATATTTACATGTTTGAGCATCCCTGAATATGAATCAACCATTTTCTCACTGATGTGTATGGGCGCTCATATACTATAGATTTCCCAGAGGAAGGAGCAGATTGAGATCCTGGGAAAGTAACCCCTTCCCCTGAGTCGAAAGCCCAGAATGACCGACTCGTCCGAAGACATGAGCAGCTTAGTGGACGTCCGGCCCTTCCCCTGAGTTGTTGTTGTTGAGACCCAGACCGTCCGACCTACCAGAAAGGTGTAAGGTAACTGTATGGACGGCCGGGAAGTGCCACCCAATTTAGACCGGAACCCAGTGGGGGAGGCACCCACAGGGACCGTACCCTCCTTCCCCTACCACCAACCTCTCGGAAGGACTTACGGACCCACATGTTTAACGTGATCGTACTCCGCATGAACACGGCGGCATTTGTGGTAGCGTGCAAATCTAGCGCGCAAACCACGGGGATACCGCACCCGAGATGGCCAACAGCACACGGTGTTCCGAGGTGGTCACCCACCAAGTACTAACTGCGCCCGATGCTGCTTGACTTCGGTGATCTAACGAGAACCGGTGTTTTCAGCACGGTACGGCCGTTGGCCCGGCCCTTCCCCTGAGTGAAAATGTTAGGAATTTAACCTTGAAAGGGAGTTTTAAAACATCTTAACAAAATTCTAAGCTAATTACTTGAGTTTTAAAAATCATTTTTTTGTAAGAAAGGGTGTTGAAAAATTAACGAAAATTTCATTTTTTTCATTACAAATCAACCTAAAAAAGTAAATATTGCAGAGTGAGCCCCCTTATCACCTATGTACATGTGCCCATGCGTGACCATAATGATTTGCTTTAAAATGGTTGTAAGTAACTACATGTTTATTGTTTTCCTAATTTTGCAAAATGCAAAATAAGAAGATAATGAACACATTAAATGTTTCAAATGAAATTTTATATTATTACTTCAATTAGTAGCTAACAATGAAAGGCCTATTTAATTACAAGGAGATTAAAGCAGAAGAAAAGACTAGAAATTTTTCATTTTTTTTTTTAATCGACGAAATGTAAAAAATAATTATTTCAAAATAATTTTAATCAAATAACTATTTATATGTAATGTTTTATTTAAAAGTGAATGGCATTTGTTCCGTAGCTTATGTATATTATAACTTTGAAAAGTTTAAATCCTTTACCAATTTTAAACTACATATATTATTTGAAATCATATTTTGAGATACAAATTTTTCATGTGACCTTTATATATTGCTTAACAGGTTTACCAAAAGGCAGACTTGAATCGACTTCTAATGTCACAATCTATAGGTGCATTTTGTCATATTAAGCAAGATGTTTCCAGCTACAATGCATCTGAAGGAGCTCAAGTTTCACTTGTTATGGAAGAGTATGAAAGAGAACGTAAGAAACTATATATGTATTTATAACTATATTGCCACTGTAAAGGCTATAAACATTCTTTTGGAAATATGCTCTAGTTTTAAAAAAAATGTTAAATATAAAACATTGTTTTTCCTTTATTTGTGACATAAAAGCAATCATTATCTGAATTTCAAGTGTCTAACTTAATTAGAAGTTCTTCTGAGTGTTGATGGTGCCTGCATAGTTGAGGAAATATGGGTTAGTAAAATTTCAAAGTAAGACTTGTGAGATTTTAAACTTTAGTTAGAGAGTACTTTAAAAAGTTGAAATTTAGAAAGTTCATAGTTCCCTATTTTATTGTATGGACCAAACAATTTATGAGACTAACACATTTTATTCCATTTAACATTACACAACATACAATCTGATAACACAACATAGAATCAGAATTCCGAATGTTCTCTTGCTAGCTCGAGTTGAGGTGTTATCTTTCTTGACTTCAGGAAGTCGGACACCGTCTGGTGTTCAGTACACAACATTCCTCCCATCTTAAGATATAGAACATAATTGTCCAGATATTTTGGATGTGAAATTGACCGTTGTGAATGGCGCAGAATAACATCAGAATCTGAAGTAACAGATTTTTCAGGAACTACAATGGGTTCCACATCACACGATTCATGGGGCTCCTTTAAATGAATGTTATCGGCTGGATGAGAATTTTCATGCACAATTTCTGGTGAAATTGGCTGTTTACTCGTTACAGGCTCGGATACGAGACAATTTCTAATCTGGTCCACATGATGTCATGAATTATCACCATCTCCAGATTTTACTTCATATGAAAGCAGTCCGGTAGACTTTACAATTGTTGCTGGGGTCCATGGTGGTCCAGACGAATAGTTTTTAATGTAAACAGGATTGTAGTTTCAAAAGTACAAACTCGACTGCAGTCTTGTTTTGAATCTTCTGTCTTATCTCTCATAGCTCTATTCAGATCAGGATGTAGACGATCTAGTAGGGATGCAAGGCATCGGTTCATCAGCAGTTCAGCAGGAGATTTTCCAGTAGTTGTGCATGGTAGGGTATGCTGGGAATACAGAAATCTAGCCAGTCGAGCTTTCCAGTTACCATACACAATGCATTTAAATGCATATTTTGTAGTAGCAACCATGCGTTCTTCCTGGCCATTTGAAGAAGGGTGGTAAGGAGACCAAAACTTGTCTAATCAAGTTTTTCTTTAGAAATTCTTTGAATTCTCCAGATGTGAATGTTGCCCCATTATCGGACACAATAGTATCTGGTAAAGCATGTGTAGCAAATAGAGATCGAAGATTTGCTATTGCTGTTGAAGAAGACATTGAAGATACCGGAAGTACTTCTAAACACTTAGAATGAGAGTCGATAACCAGGAAAAATGTTTGTCCGTGAAAAGGACCAGCAAAGTCTATATGTAACCTAGACCATGGCCTATCAGTCCATTTCCAGGGGTGAATTGGTGCCTTAGGTGGAAACTTCTGATTCTCTTAACATGTCGAATATATCTGAATGGCAAATTCGACATTGCATTGTACAAATCCATTATTTAAGTTTAGCCCTTGTCCACGTGTATAGCATTAATGCTTGGATTTCATTTGTTTTTCTTTTATCAATTCCATACCATTGATTTTTGATGACCTGATGATTCAAAATTTGTATTTTTTTCCATTTGATTGAAGATTTGCTGATTTATACTTTTATTTTGTAGGCTTGTTAGAATGTTAGGTTTTTCGAGTTACAGCTTCTCACTTTTCTTTCATTGGACTTTCAAACTATTTTTATTATTATTGAAATCATTTTATTTATAAGCTGCATTTGCACAGTACATTAAATGTATTTTGCATTGTCATTCCTATTTACTCAATATCTTTATTTTTTTACATTTGCATATTTGCTGAGTATCCCTAATTTTTTTTAGTATGCTACGGTATTTATAAAAAAAAATTTTTTGCAATCTATTCAAATTTATGCTGCATTTGCGCTAAATTTAGTAATAGAATTTGTTATATTTTAATTTTACTTTCATCCAATGTTATTAGAGGAATTCTGTTGCTCGTATTCTCCTGATATATTTTTCGGCTTTTTTAGTCTATGTTTATATTTTTATAATACTTTTATAATATAATTATATGTATTATAATTTGTCCTTCTCCATACTGATTATTATTTAGTTAATTTCTTTTGTTGTAATTAGTATATTGCTATCATTCTTATATTAACTTATAATTTACTAATTTTGGTTCTAATCTAGTGTTGCCATCTATTCAGCAATTTTTATACAACTTATCTTACAATCACTTGTTTACATTCTACATCCATTAAAATTAGGCTTCGTTGTAGACATAATCAAAATTTGATGATCATTTACACTCAAAAATATTGTACAGAATGTTAGCACAGAATGTAGATGCACAGAAAATACGCAAAAATAAAGTGGTTTTAGGATGTATGCAACACTAAATATAAATTTAAAAGAACTTTAAAAATCACAATTTTTACACTGGAAAAAAAGATGAATGCCATATTTTATTTTGAAGTGGATCATGTGATCTCTTCATATAATATGGGTATAATTATTATTTGAATTTTTATTTAAAAAACTACTGAACATATTTTGCTGAAATTTTTTTTTTATATATTTTATGGGATAATATGAATATTTCCTAAAAATTTCAAAGCAGTTTGTGAATTTTAACTTCACTTTAAAAATGCTTGAAAAATTAGGTTCTATAGGGTTCAATGCATTTCACTTTTTCAACCCGAGTTCAATCCAAACCTAATTGGTTGATATTATTCATTTACATTCCCATATGTCCCACAGACTGTCTCAACAAGATATTAAAATTTCATTTTGATAAAGTCATTTTTATGACAGTTATCGTGCAAAAGGACAGACAGACAGAATGAACAAAGTCATAAACACTTTTCAACTATGTTGGAATGTGTTACAAATGTGTCACATGCTTTGTAAGGTATATTTTCAGGTGTATAAATTGCAATAAAGGTATCATGTTAATGTCAAGATTTGTAGGTAATGATATTATAAGTATGACATGAAGAACAGTAATTTTTGACCTGTGATTGGGATATTTCAGTGACCTTTTTTTACTTTTTCGTTCTTATTTTAATTATTTTGTTTTACCTTTTTAGGGCCTATTTTGCCTGCTTATTTTGAGAATTTTAGTGCCTATGAACAGGGTTCCCACACACCTGGAAAACATGGAAAACCTGGAATTCTCAGGGAATTTGGAAACATATAAATCTCAGGGAATTTTTAAAAATTATTATTATGTGAGACAAGTTTATAGCTTGAACAGTTTTTTAAATAAATTTGTTTCAAATATCATGGTAGGGCTTCGTGACCCTCTTATGCTTGCAAAGCTCAACTTCTTCATGAATCTTGCTAGCTCCTTTGAACCTTTTTTGAGAATGTATCAAACCCCAAAGGCCATGTTTCCATTTCTTCATGATTCACTTGAAGAGATCATTAGAGAGGTAATGGGAAGATTTATCAGGAAGGACATACTGGATAATGCTAAAAGCAGCTTCGAATTGATTGAAATTGATGTTAGGAAAGCTGACAACTTAACTACATTAACCAAAATTGACATCGGAGTTAGTGCCATGGCTATATTGAAAACCTGTGGTGTTTCAGAAATGGACAAACTTATTTTTTTTAAAAGTTGCAGAGCTTTTTTGCAGTCAACAACAGAAAAGTTAATGGAACATAGTCCACTAAATTTTGCTATCGTCCGGGCATCCAGCTGTTTAATTCCAAAGCAAATTGTTCAGTATCCAGCACGTTGCTCTCAGCGCATGGAAAATCTTGTGCAGGAACTTCTCAAAAAGAAAATAATAAAAGGTGTAACTGGAGATAAAGTAGTTCGACTTTATTACATCAAGTAAACAGTGAAAAGGAATTGAAAGAGAAATTTTTAAACTTCTCAGTCAAAAATGATGAACTGGATTCTTTCTTTACGGGTATCCTTAAGAATAAAGATGAATTCTTTGAGTTGTGGAATGTAATTAAGATGATTTTGATTTTATCTCATGGAAATGCCTATGTGGAAAGTGGATTTTCCATAAACAAACAAGTTTTAGTTGAAAATCTTAAAGAACAATCGCTTGTGGCCATTCGTCAAGTTTATGATGCAGTGAAAGTAGCAGGAGGAGTGTCTAATGTAGATGTCAATAAAAATATTATCCAAAGTATGAGAGGAGCACATAGTAGATATGAAGAAGCATTGGAGAAGATAAGAAAAATGAAAATTGACTCTAAAGCTAATGAAAGAGAAGAAAGAAAGCACAAAGCAAATGAGATACGTATTTTGCAAGCAAAGCAACAAAAGATGCGAGAAGAAGCAAAGGCCATAGCACAACAATTGAAAGAGCTCGAATCATGACAGGAAACTATTTGATAAATTACACTGGCCTTTGTTATATATCCATTTAATACATTAAGTTTATAATAAAATAAAAGCTAAAATCTGAACATTGTGCTTAGTAAAATAATTGTAATTGGTTCAAATAAATGTTGCTCATTCTTTAATGCAATTGTTTTCATGTATTTTATTTAATTGATTGGAAATAACACTTTAAATATTTTTATACTTATGGAACATTTTTATTTTATTTATCTTAATTTTATTGCATTTTAAAATTTTGAGCCACACATATTTCATAATTCCAAATGCTGTGACATGATCAAATTACTTACTCTAATAACTCTTTTCGAGTAATGCTATCTTTTACTTATTCAGGACTGAGATAAGCTTTGAGATTAAAACCTGGAAAATTTTTAAATCGTACCTGGAAAACCTGGAAAACTCGGGGAATTTAATTTCATTCATTTTGTGGGAACCTTGATGAATCCAGACTCTTGTGATAAATATTAAAAAATCATATAATTTTAATATATATAAATTATACAACTTTATGTATTTACTTGCTGGTTTATTTGATAGATAACTTTATGTATTCAATTATTGCAGATGATGACTGTCCTATGTATTTTGACGATGGTACAGATCCATATCAGCCTGTTGCAGAGCGAGTTATGATATTAAATGGTGGTATAACGACAACATTGCATTCCTATTTGTGTTTTGCCATGGTTTTCCATATGGCCATTTTATTTATATTGTGAGGTAAACATTACATTATTCAAATATTGCCTTGTATAATCAGTTATGCTTTGTTTTTTATAATATTTGTTTGAAAATATAAATGTTTTTTACTTATTTTAAGTATTTTTAAATATTATCTACTATTGCATGTTGAGAATTATTGGTGCAAAAAATCTTCATATAAGCATGTTATTGGAGTTCTGGTTTTATACATTTGTAGATGCCATGAAGATTAGAGATGAACTTTTTAGGGAATTTCTTTTTATAAGACTTTCTAGAAACTTCTAATAGTTTTGGCATGGATATAAATATGGGTTTCCAGTTATAGATGGAGAATTTTAATATTGAAGAGTGCTAATATCCTGAAAACCTTTAATTAGAGCAGGGATGGACAAACTTTCTTGCAGAAGGGCCAAATGAAAAAGCAAAATTTTTTTAGCAGGCCACAGATTTTTATTTATTTTTTCTTCACAATTCATTTTTAAAAATATTTAAATATTCAGAATATAAAATAATGATAAATATGCACTGGATTGAAGTTCATTTAGAAGATTTAAAATGATCATGTGTGAGATAAGTGAATCTGTGATTGAGCTTTGAGCATTTTTTCATAATCTGGGTTAAGCTGTGAGGAGATGATTCTCAAGAGAGAAAACAGATACTATCATTAAACCTGTTTCTAAGATCACTTTTCTCATGTTTCGTGGTTGAAAATACTTGCATAAATTTGAGGATCCAAACATTGCTATATATTTTTGGGCATGCTTTATCAAGTTTGGAAATGTTGAATTTGGCATAGTTTTATAAAAACATAGTTTTGTTGTATTCAAAAGAGCCTGCTGTATTTCAATTTTGCTCTGCAGTTTAATCAATTTTAGTTGTAAGAAAGTTCTCACTTTTCATAATCCATATTAAATTACTTTGTAAAAATATACAGGTGAAGTTGTGTAACCTTAAAATCTTGAAAACATTGTTCAAATTGAGCAAGCAGTTTTACTCAGTTTTTATAGATGACAACATAATGGAACAAAATGCAATACACTTAAATCATTTATCTTGTGAGCCTTGCTGAACACACAACCACAGGTTATGGTTTGCCCATCCCTGCAATAGAGAGTTCTACAGCCTTCTATTGCAGAGATGAATAAATAAATAAATGAATTAATTTATTAATGATAATAAATAAACTGAATTATACTCCCAGTTTATTTATTTTTTACTTTACAAAATCATAAGTAATGATTTACTGTAATCATAAAAGCAATTTGAAAAATTATCTCTTATAGCAAAAAAACATAAAAAGAACTTGCTGCTTGTTAATACTGAAAGTTCTGAAAATAGCTACATGTTCAAAACTATGTTTGAAAGGAGTGATTTTGTAAATTTTGCAAATAAGAGCTATGTATTAATATTAATTATGCAATTTATAGATTATTACATTTGTAGATTATTGTGAGTTTTGTTCATTCAGATCATATCCAGTCAAGTTTGATCGGAATAAACAGGATTCCACTATATTTGCTGTAGTCTCATTAATCTAATCATATTACAATCATTATACTCTCAAATAATGTTATCTTTTATATGTAATTTTCATACAGTTTGCTAAACATAATTTTAAGTATCTTCTCATTTAATTTTTGTATACATTCTAACTTTAGAATTTTAAAACACAACATTCAGGAAAAAAAAATTATATGAGCCAGAATACTGGTGATATTGATATGACATATATATAGTATCGATAAAATGAGAAATGATCTTGCTATGGCATTGATACATTGATAACAATGGATACATTGCATAAGCTTGCTTATCACTACCTGGATATATTACATACCAGATTATTGTGAATTTTGCTTATCTGTTAACAAGTACAGTATAACAGGGACTTACTGTCTAAAACTATAAGTACAATTGCTATCATCAATTAGGTTTTCAACATGGAAAATTTCAAAAACCTAAATGAATAATCTGGTGAAATCAGAGAATTTTATTAGAATGTTTGGGTGGTGAACTAATGTTAAAATGAACTTTTTTCATTTATATAATATATAAAAAAATATATTTTGAAAACTTATCTTATGAATGAATTTATTCTAAGGTTTTCTTTCTTTACAGGTTTTCTGCATTGTGCTAGTAGGTGCTTGTTATCAATTGACATATGATGAACCTGTTTGTCTTTTGATGTCCATTCATATATTTTTATAAATCACAGCCGGGATCACTTGCTCTGTGTCTTTTAAAGTGCAAAGGACATATTTAATGAGTATTTTTAAAGCAATATGCAATTTATTTTTTTAATATCACAATGATGTTAATTAATGTATTGTACCATTTCTTGATGGAAGCTAATCCATCTTGTATATTGTTCTCTGATGTTCTGTTAAAATTTTCCATAAAAAATTACATAAATTATAAGTGGACAAAATATTTGTATTTACAGTGACACTGGAGAAATCAGTGACAGTGGTTTACTAAACTCTGTATAGTATTAGTAATAGTACAAAAATATTGTATCAAATTTAAGATAAAATTATATGTTTTAATTATTTTGAACTCTACAGATGCATTCAAATAATTTAGATAAAATTTATTTTGAAATTTAATGAAAGCTGTTGTTATAAATTTGAAAACTTATCAATGAAATTAAAATGTGGGTACTTACATTCTAGATATTTTAAGACATATTTTATGACATTACGGAATCCATATTAGTATAAAAACAGCTAAATTATGAAAAAATTGCATTTGATATCAATAAAATATTGATAAATCAAATGAATTTTTATTTAAAGTGCTAAGTTAGAGAGATGGTTCTGTGCAAAGAACCTGAAATAGCAGAAAATCTGTTTTAGATACTTTCCTGTAGGCCAGAAATGTTATCTAAAGCTAATTAACAACAGTGATTCAAATATAATTCTTAAATAGACAGCTTATTATATTTGAAACTTGTTACATGTATTTTGCATCTTCTACATACTGTGGCTTATGACGTGCCTCTCATGCCTTTTGATGGCTTAATGATTTACTTTTAAATCATGGTCAATGTTTTGGCTGCTCCTAATGTATTCAATTGTAATTTTCAGATAGCTTATAGTTAAACGTATGGCACTTTACTTAGTAAAACAGTTGTAACTTATTGACAAGTATGTAAAATGTTTTTAAATTCAGAGGATTGAAGTACAAATCATCAAGTTTAATTAATATCCTAATTATTCCTCATTTTCAGTTTCAGCAATTATTTATTGGATAATTTTCAAATTCTGAGCTTAATTTGCTATAAGTTTAGCCTTCTAATTATCGAAATTTGTTTTCAAAATTTAAATTCTGATAATTCTAAAGCGAAACTGCAAAAAATACTTTTCGGTTTTCCTTTTTCTTGGCTATCAAATGTGACTATTTTTGCACTTAGATATAGATTACAATATGAAAGTAAAGTAATTTTATGTATTTAAAATGAATCCATACTTTCTAATACATTTTATATTTAATTATTTACTTAATTATTTGTGTTTACATCTATTGTGCAATTGAAAAAATAGATGTTTTCAAATTTTTGTATTTTTGTACTGTTACATTCATTACACTGATTTCTATCTGCAAAATTGCTGGACTAACTACGTGCGGAAGCAACCACTTCAAAACTGTTGAACTTATTTTTCCATCATTTTTTATCATGGTGCATTTCATATGTTTTTACTTTAATGCATATATTTTGTATAATGTTTTTAAAATGTTGAACTATGGGGCAACTAAAATATTGTTGCGTAAGCTGTTGAATGTGTTAATTTTTCAATTAATTTTGTGACTTATTAAATTTGAATCTTGCTGCCTATATGCAGAAGAGTTTGATCTGTGAGTTAAGTAAAATACACAGAATCTCATTTTAGATTTATCCTTTTATAGTCATTTGTTAAATGTGCTTAAAGCATTTTTTTTAGATCTGATTTATGTATGTCATTTTTATATATTTTATATACATTCTTCATGTTAAATTAGAAGAAAATAAGAAAAAAAAAGTTATATATATGTGTGTGTGTGTTTATATATGTTGAAATTGAAATTTTGAGTTATTAAACCATTATTTTAACATTTACTTATCTAAGTTTCTTGGAATAGAATATTTGTATAGCACTAAGTTGTAGAGTGATCACAGTATTAGGTATTTTAACATATGTGAGGTTGATTTGTAAAAATATAGTTTTGGTTTAATTTTTAAATAAACAGATTGAAGAACTTTAATTTCTATATTTAACTGTTAATTTTAATAGTTTCTTTATTTAATTTTCACTTAAACAAATCTTTCATTTAAATATATAGTACAATCTCAGTAATCTGAAACTATTAAAAACAAACTAGTGTCAGATTACTGGATTTGTCAAATTATTGGAAATTAAGGATAGTAGGTAAATAAAGTATTTAATACGTAAAGTAGTCATCATATGCATGCAGAGAGAGTTAAATTTGCTATAGTATGCCATGTAATTTTAATTTACGGTAAAACGTAAAAGAGCCGCCAAATTACAAAACATTTTGGCATTATAACAATAAGCATTCTTACCGGTGATATGTGTGTGCACTCCCATATTGGAATTATAAAAGACGAATCCTCTAATTTTTAATAATTATCATTTTTGTTTAAAATTCAGTGGCATTTCTTAAAATACTTGAAATTTAAAATATTTGCTTTTGTCTAAACATTAATGCTTTATCCTTATTAAGTTGCATATGTTGATATTGAAATTGGAAATAAATTTGTTGTTCTTCAAAGTTTAATTTTGAAATGTTCTTAAATTTTATATTTTATGATTTCTTCAGTCTGGGTATTCTTTGATTTATTTGTGGAAATATTTACTAAATTTGTTGAATTTAACTTCCTAATGTTTGCCTACAATACTAATTTTAATATTGGTAAATGATTAAATTCTAAATTTTTTGTAAACTATTGTTAATAATAAATTCATATAAACAATATATTTCTGTATGATCACTTTTGAACATATAAATATTCATGTTACTTTAAAGTTAATGAGATTTTTTACTTTGCTCTGCCTTTAATGTTATATTTATATTTAAATTTCTTCTTTACAGTTATATCTAATCTTCTTGATTTGCACTTGACTTTCTTCTTTTATGATAAATTCTTGTTTATTATTCTGTCAGTGTGTTTGGCACATATTAATTTTAAATTACTTCTACTGTATGTCTGTGTGAGCCAGTATTTTGGACTTTAACCCCCTTTTTGCCTTAAACTAACAGAATCTGAACTGGATCCTAATCTGAGAATTTTTTCATATGCAGAACCTGACCGAACCTGAAAATCTTTCAGCCTGCTTGACTTAAATCGTTGTTTTCCGAACTATTGCATCTGCTTGTTTAGGGATTCCTAGTAAGAAATGGCATTTTAATTATAATACATTTTTTTATTTAAAAAAAATATCCAGAAAAAAGTTTGTGAATATGTAATGTAAATATAGCAAAAATAGGTATTATGTTCAGGGAAAGTAGGTATTATGTTGAGGATTGCTGCAGATGGTACAAAATATGCAAATTATGAAGGCAATCCAATATTAACTTCATTCCCTCTTCAAATTTGTATCAAACACTGTATAGATGGTTTTTAATTGTAAACAATCATTAGATAGAATAACGTAAATCCCAAATTGAGAAGTTTTGTATAATTTTGTAAATGTTCTTTCAAAATGAGATACACCGGTAAAACAAAAAATATTTGTTCTCACCTCAAATGAGATTATACCATCGCCACAACTGCTCCAGATTAGGAATGTTTCTAATTATAAAATGACATAGAATGCTGGCAATTATTTTGTTGTTTATTCTTTAATGCTGAGCACCAGCTGCTTCAGACAACTGCTCAGCATTTCTGTGTTCGATTTCTGTCCATAACTGTAACTGTCCATAAAAAACTGTGATATGATATGCCTGATCCGTCCATCTACAAGAAATTGTTTAGTTTCTGAACTGTCTTGCTCATGCTTTAAATATATGTGAAAGTATGAGTGCATAAAGAGTTGTATAAATTTGCATTCCATTTTTCTGTGTTTCATTGTAGACATTTTGTATTTGTTTTGCTTCATTTTCTTTCTTTGGGGTTTGTATTTTATATTATTTGGTGAGACATGTAATTTTGCAATGCATTTATTTTGTTGTTATCTATTATATTTATGCTGATGTATATTAGTTTGAGGAGCTAATTTTTTAAGATGGTATCTTTGAGTCAAAGCAGTTTAATTAATTGTGTAAGATATTAACAGAGTATTTCATAATAATCATCATGCAATTTATGCATTGATCTTTGTAATATATGAATGAATATAATTAATGCAAATTTTCAGTTCTTGAGTTTTCTTTTGGAAAGGTGTTAATGCATATTTCACAAAAAATATTTTAAATTTATTACACTTGCATACCTAGGCATTTTTCCTGGCATGTGCAAGATATTTCATTTTTTATCATGCACGATTAATTAAGAATCAATTAATAATTGTAATAAATGTTCATCACTTATTTATTCAGTAATTAATATTATTAATGATGGAAGTTGTCATTAGTGCAAGTTAAATTGTGTCATTAGATAAATACGAATTAGTGGCATCAATTAAACCTCTAATTCTATTATTATCTTTAAAAATTGAAAAAAGTTTGTTATTGGAAATTTTAACGTTTATGTTTAAATCCAAAATTTCTGTGGTCTATAAAAGCTGAAAATTACAGTTAGTGCATTTGTACTCCTCTTACTTTTCCCATATATACCACTAATTTTTTATCATATAATAAAATTTACATATTGAATTAAATATAGAAATAAATTCTTATTACTTAGTTCCATTTTGTTTTGATTTTTTTTTTATGTATTTAAAAATATAAATTAATTAGCTAAAGTTTTGTTAGTATTCACTTTAGTTCTGGGAGTTTTTATGTTTTTTAATGTCATGTTAATGTCAATGAAAGTACCCTGATGCAATAAAAATAGTATTTATAAAAATTGGCTGAAATAATTGCTTTTTATTGTTGTATTTTAAATCACACTTAATCTTATTTCCATAGTAATTGTGTAAATTAGTATTTAATTTTATAGTAGAAGTCTAGGTTTATGTTTTTAATATGTGATAAATTTCCTCAAGTATTTTTCATTAGTATTAAGAGTTGCGGCTTCCTAACAATCTCAAGTAATTATAAAAATATCCCCACTTAGGAATTTCCTGCTTTTGCTTTAGGTACATGTTTTTCTCTGTGCTTCAATATATAGTCTTTATAATTTGCACTATATGCCAAGCTAATACCTTATACTAGCTGTACCTGTGCAAAGCATCTGCACACTAGTCATCTGTGAAAGTTTTAATGATATGATTATAAAAATAACAATTGAATTGGCTCTAAGTTTTGCATTTTTTCTTTGACTCATACAATTTTCAATATTTTTATTTGGCCTATTGAAGTTTATCAGCTTCATTTTTTAATGCTTATCTTTCAATAGTTTTACCCACACTCCATACTTTCCTATATGCATTATGACTATAACTAATTTCCTATAAGCAAATTCTTCCTATAATCTCAAAATCAATCAGAGATGCTAAATCAGTTTGGCTTTAGTAAGTAAATACAAATATTTATTTTAAATTGTTTAATTAACTCAATGCCATTGGGCAAGAGTATTTAGAAATTGCCTTATAAATCAGTATATCTTCATTTTCTCTCCAACTTCATGCATCAGACAATATAAAGTTTTAACAAAAGTTTTGAACCATGGAGATACAGCTTTTCTTTACCTTTATGTTTTAGGTTCTCTTTATGTTCTCTTTACCTTATGTAATAGGTTCTTTTTTGCTAATATGTAAATATGTTTTAAATAGGTCCTTTATATATATATATATAATAGAGTTATAAATATATAATAATTAAGTATTTTTAATTAAAAATAATATTTTGAAAATATAATGTTTAATAAAAAATACTTAATTATAATTTTTGAATGTACTATATTTGTATAAATATTGTTCAGCTTCAAATTTTACAAGACCCGTTAATATTTTATCAAGGAATTCTAAAATAATAAAACTTAATTTATTGAGTATGATTAAATAAACATTTGCATTTGTTAGGAAAATTAAACTCCATTAGTTATTCATTTTTCAATTACTTTTATCTTCACTGTTTGATGACATTTTTAGATTTTAAAGAACTTTGTTTTCACTTTCTTTAAAATGTAGTCCTCGCTTTCATTCAAATTGTTGGAAATGCAACATTTTAAAAGCCATTTGTGATCAATTCAGGTTAAATATACGCAGTGAGGGAGATAAAAATAGCAGATCCTTATATACCCAAATGACATTCCACTCTAAAGTATTTTTTATTTTATCCTTGAACATAATTAGAGTCCATATTATAAAAATAATATATCGAAAAATATTGCATTATAATTCGGTAAATACTGTATTTAAAAGGTCTGGAAATATTCTGTATGTTGATCCCATTGCTTTACTGCTAATTTAAATAAACTACAATAGAATAAATATAAACTAAAAAAATTGGGAACTACTATTTATATTTTTTTCTTTTTCCCTTTTACATCATCTCGCTTCCCAAGAAAAAAATTGCTCACAGCAGCTGGTTTTATATTTTTAAAAGTCTTCTACTTTCTGGATCTGTATAGTCATTTTTATACCTCAATCACATCTGTCATATTCTAGAAGCTAATTATCAGACATTTTTCATGCTATGTAATTTTGTGTCCTCTTTTAGAATATTTAAATCTTGTCTTATCTATAACAAATTTTATACTAATACCAAATACAGTTTTAAATCATGGCATTTTCTGGGGTGAACTATCCATACAAAGAATTGAATAATTGTATGAATATTATAAATTTAAAATATTTGTTTAAAAAAAAGTGGCACATGATATACTGTATATAATTTTTTGGTACTTGTGCATTTTATCGACCCCCAAATAATTATAGCGAAAAATCATGATGATCTGCCAATGACGATGCACTGAAATTCTTTTTTTTTTAGCTGTGGTTACTTCTAAGAAAACATTGGCTATTTCAAGATAAATTCATTCGTACCAAAACTTAAAAAAAAAAATTAAATATTCAAATCCTTTAAATGGAAATATAAACATTTTAAATTATTGAAAAGTAAACAAGGGGTTTTCAAATTTAAATTATCAAACATAAACAAAATCAAAATGTTAATTTTTTTTTTTTAATTTTAAATTATCAAAATGTGAACAAAGACTTCCAAAATTTAAGTACCTAAAATGTAAACAAAATATTTTCTTAATGTAAACTACTGAAAGTAAACATAAGTTTTATAAATTTTAATTATTGAAAAATAAACAAGGTATTTCAAAACAAGAAAGATCAATCATGCATAAAGCATTGATTATGAAACACTTTCCAACTGCAATGCAATTTTATTTAAACATCTCTAAAATGCAATTCATTCAGCAATGATATATTTAAAATTATCAAAATACTATAATAATTTATTATATTTGAAAACTTCATCGAAAACAAATTAACTTTATTAAAATAACATCATAGAAATATAAATCGCCGGGCTTTCTATATAAAAGCAGTGAATATTTCATTCATAAACTTTTTTCCATTCCTTTCATTCAGCAGGGATATTTTTAAAATTATCACAATACTACAATAATTTATTTTACTTAAAAACTTAAAACCATGGAGGTAAAAGTTCTGTATAACTCATGTTTAAATCTTCATCGAAAGAGGCAATAGAATCGTCTGCTTCTTTATGTAAAATCAATGAATGTTTCATTCATATCAGCTATATTGCAGACTCCAGAGCGAATGAAATAATTTTGCATTAAAGAAATTCAGCAATTCTTATACAACTTATTTTACATCTTTATGTGTTTTCATTCTCCATATGTGAAAATCAAGCTTCGTTGTAGAAATAATCAAAGTTTGATGATCATTTAAACTCAAAAATATTATAGTTGCGTTGGCGCATTATATAGATGCACAAAAATAAAGCAGTTTTAGTACAGATGCAACACTAAATATAAATTAAAAATAACTCTTAAAATCACGATTTTTGACACATGATGGATGGCATTGATAATTTAAACTCAAATATATTGTAATTGCGCTGTTTCAGAATATAAATGCACAAAAATTAAGCAAAAATAAAGTGATTTTAGAACGGATTTAACATTAATACAAATTAAAAAGAACTTTAAACATCACGATTTTGACACAAGATGGATGCCATATTTTACTTTGAAGTGGGCCACAAGATCTGTTCATATGATATGGGTGTAATTAAAAAACTACTGAATATATTTTGCTAAAAATTTTTTTTATATTTTTTATGGGATAAACTGAATATTTCCTAAAAATTTTTAAACAATTTGTGAATTTTAAATTCGCTTAAAAAATGTTTGAAAAATTAGGTCCCATAGGATTCAATGTATTTCATTTTTTAAACCCGGGTTCAATCCAAAACTAATTGGGTGATATTATTCATTTATATTCTCATGGGTCCCACAGACCGTCTGAACAACATACTAAAATTTCATTTTGATAAAGTCATTTTTATGGCAGTTATCGTGTGAACAGACAGAATAAACAAAGTCATAAACACTTTTCAACTATGTTGTAAAGTGTTAATAAAAATAATGAAAAGTAAGCAAATCATTTTGAAATTTAAAATATTGTAAAATAAAAACAACTTTTTACATTATTATTTTTGTGATTTCCATTTATTCCCTTTTGTGTTTCTTTATTGTTATTGTATTGTCCCATTAGAAGAAAGAAATTGCACAAGAACAGAGAAGTGTGCCAGAAAGGGTTGGTAAACTACAGAAGTACCAATTTTTTTTATAATCAAACTTCTACAAGGTTTTTGTTAAATGACCCTGTGTAAAAGCCTTGCTTTATTTCGGTAATCTTTTATTTTAGTATAAGAAATAATCTGCTCAGGGTTTCAATTTGGGCTGATACACAGTGGAACTTTTTTTATGTGCAGTACAAATTAAAGATATTGTGTTTATATATTATATGATTGAAAACTGTTAGAAAAATATTCTATTGTGAACTTAATGTAATTATCCTTTCAATATATGTACATTATGGAAATTTATTTCCATATTCACATGTTGTAATACAAGAAAATATGTTAAAGGAGGTATTTTCTAGGCTTTTGAATATTCAGAATTTGTAATAATGACTCTAGTACCTTCTTCATTTATATATTAAGCCCTGTTTATTAATTTCCGGTGATAAGAACTGCAAGTTTCGATGAAACGCACTGACTTGTTTATTTTACAAATTTAAAAGTAAAAGTGTAATATTATCTATGTTAATGAAGATTTATATTTTTAAATCTTAAATTCTCATTTTATGCAGTATTCATTTTTTCAGATATTTTATTAATTGTTATTTTACAAAGGAGTTTAATGCAATATTGATTTACATTTTATGAATTATTTGCATTACAATAAAAGTAAAACTATTTTTAAAATTTCATGGTCTTTATTTATTTCCCCATCTTCACCAGATTATTGTGCTTTTTTTTTTAATTTTATCCTCTCTCAATATTCTGCCCTTGAAAATTTAATTTTCTAGTTCATGCATATTTCAGTTTAAAGGTTGGAACGTACATAAAAAAAACTAATTTATAATTCTTGTTTTAGCAAATTTTCTAAAAATCAAATAAAAGATAATTGTAACAGTGCTTGAGAACATGTTTATTTCTAGGTTGATAGCTACATAAAAAAACACAAGTAGAGGCTCTGCAATAGTAAGGCTCATATGAATTACGCGGTTTTACACATAATTCATATGGGCCCTCAATATTCTGTCCTTGAAAATTCAATTTTTCAGTTCATGCGTTTTTCAGTTTAAAAGATGGAATGTACAAAGATAAAATAATAAAAACTAATTTATAATTCTTGTTTCAGCAAATTTTCTAAAAATCAAATAAAAGATAATTAAATTGTAACAGTACTTGAGAGCATGTTGATTTCTAGGTTGATAGCTACATAAAAAAAAACACAAGCTTCTAATCCAAGTAGAGGCTCTGGAATAGAAGGCCCTTACGAATTATAGTTTTATGCATAATTCGTATGGGCCCTCAATATTCTGCCCTTGAAAATTCAATTTTCTAGTTCATGCTTTTTTCAGTTTAAAGGATGGAACACACAAATATTAAATAAAAAAACTAATTTATAATTCTTGTTTTTGCAAATTTTCTAAAAATCAAATAAAAGTTAATTGTAACAGTACTTGAGAACATGTTGATTTCTAGGTTGATAGCTACATGAAAAAAAACAAGCTTCTAATCCAAGTAGAGGCTCTGCAATAGAAAGGCCCATATGAATTACGCAGTTTTATGCATAATTCGTATGGATGCTCAATATTCTGCCCTTGAAAATTCAATTTTCAAGTTCATGCGTTTTTCAGTTTAAAAGTTGGAACGTACAAAGATTAAATAAAAAAACTAATTTATAATTCTTGTTTTAGCAAACTTTCTAAAAATCAAATAAAAGGTAATTGTAACAGTACTTGAGAACATGCTGATTTCCAGATTGCAGTAGCGTATTGTGAGATTTATGATTGGGGAGGCTGAAAATTTGGCAAAAAATTTGGTATTGCAAGTGAAATTTATATGGGAATTCGCATTTTCATAAGTTTAGTTTATTTCAATAAGTTTTATTTATTGGTGAATAACATAAAATAATTTTACATAAAAATGCAGAGTGGATGAAATGCATGAGATTTTAAAATGTTACCTATGTAAGATGAATACATACAAAATATAGCATTTTAAATGTTTTCTTATTTCTAAATTAAATGAACTTTTACAATCATTTTATTAAATATGAAGCCATGGTCACACATAGGTGAGTTAAAGGGAGTCACTATCCCCCTTACAAATTCAATATAATAAAGGCAAGCATGAAGCTAGTCAATGTTAGTATATCATGTGCTTGAATTTGCCCCCCCCCCCCCTCGTAAATAATTTTACAAGCGCATATGTATGAAGTAGAAATATATTAGGATATCATTAGCAAGTAATAGAAAATATATATCAGTTTTGTAAATACAAACATCTCGAACTAATCAAATAAAGCAATTCAAAGGAGCACACTGAAAATGAGTGAGAACAAACACTGTAGTCAACAATGTCCTTAAACAATTTTGTATATTAATTATTTACAAATACTATACTTTGAAAACTTAAAAATATTTTAACCACAATATGCTAAAAATCCGCTAGAAAATTATCAATAGCTTTTGCTTAACTGAGATTCTCATGTAATGTGATTTTTAAAGGGAAATCAGATTTATTCTTTCTAAAACTCCCAAATACACAAACAGATGCTTCATATAGTTGCTGTGACTAATGGTGCTATTACACACGGCAATTTTTATTGCCGATCTTCGGCAATTCCGCCCGTCAATCATACTTTAGGCTCCTCCTCTTTAATAGGTCCCTTCTCTCTAATCTCGCCGATTTTATTTCAGAAAGCATTATTTGGTGTGTTTTTCGTATAATTTGAATCTTTTATATCCTAAAGGTGTCTGTAACTTGTTAAAAGTTCTATTATTATTTTTCTATCTCCAGACCTTAGAAATTCCTCCCGGCAATGATACTTTAGGCCACGCCTTTCTAAAACGCCTCTCCTTTCTAATACCTCAGAGTTCATTCCAAGAAGCATTATTTAGTTGGTTTTTTTCGTATAATTTGGATCGTTTATATGCCACAGGTGTCTGTAATTTGGTAAAAGTTCTATTACTATTTTTTCATCTCCAGACTTTAGCAATTCCGCCCGGCAATGATACTGTAAGCTCCTCCTTTCTAACAGGCCCTCCCTGTTTAGTGCAGCTGATTTCAGGAAGCATTCTTTAGTTAAAGACCAAGACCGTCCGACTCGTCCAAAGGACTAAGAGCAACTATTTGGACGGCCGAGGAAGCATTCATTAAAGGAAGCATTCTTTAGTGTGTTTTTTCGTATAATTTGGATATTTTATATCCCAAGGTGTCTGTAATTTGGTAGAAGTTCTATTATTTTTTTCCATCTCCAGATTCTAACATAATTCATCTGCTTCGTGTTTGCATTACAGTCGCCATCGCTATCTTGAATGCAAATGAGAAGAGGAAAGGCGGAGCGTAGTGACGTCTAATTTTATCGTGCTCTGATTGGGTAGCCGCTCAGAAATTGAGCAATTTTTATTGCCGAGTACGAACGAATTGCCGCAATTCGGCGGCAAGATTTCTTCCCATTGAAATGTATGGTGTTGCTGGAAGGAATTGCTCCGTGTAATAACACCATAAGTCTACTTCACAAACTACTTAAGTTTTATGGTAGTCATTATTAGTGTATTTCTTCTTCTTGATATTATTTAAGTTAAGTGAATGCCATGTTATTCATGGGAAAATGACTCATATTTTTTAGTATTACATATGACTTTTCTGGGAAGATTAATTAATAGAACCATGTTTGACCCAAAATGTCAGATCCATCAACCTTGCCCAAGAAATTTTCATTCATGAAACGTCACGTCCCATATCCAATCATGGTCTGTCATTACGCTGTTTAAAAGGGGTTGAAAATGGTGGAAGAAATAGCCACACCTTTCTAGATGCTAGCCTACAGTTCTAGATTATCAGATAGGGCGGAGTTTAACAGGTTGGCAGTTCTAATACCATGCTTCTTTTAATGCACCGTAAAGGCTAGATGATTTCAGCTTCTAGATATGCTTTTTAATGGGAAAAATACTTTGAAACGTCTCATTTTAAGTAAGTAAAATAAATGTAACCGTTTTCTAAAAAAAGACATATATATTTGCAAAGTTATTTTAAAAAATGTAATAAGTAAAATTATCTTTAAATTATATTTTAAACAAGAGAGGCTCAGCGCTCCAATTCTGATACAATTTTCACGTTGTATTTTCAAGCCTGTAATGGATCCACTCGACCTGCTCACTCTGAAATTCCTTGCTTTGCGATTTGTTTCTGGCACAGAAGTTTCTAAAACACTGATTGCTATATTTAGGCACCGTATTATTGCGGGCACCGTAGCTAATTTATGAAACAAAAAAAGAAAAAGAAACTGGTGCAGACAGTAATAAAATACGTTACAAAACACGTTTAGTTGCGAAATTTTTGTCAACAAAGAGGAATGGACTATGACAAATCATATTTTCCAGTGTCAAGTCCTGAAACTTTGGGATTGTTTACCGGAACTTTTGTTAAAGGATTGATTTTGGGATCTGCATAAATAATTTATATATATATATATATATATATATATATATATATATATTTTCAAGATGAAAAGAGGTATGGATGGAAGCAATGTACCAAAAGATGGCCGGGGGGGGGGGGTTGTTACCCCCTCACCCCGGTTAAGCATACTTTGCGTCGCGACAACACTCCCGGAGAGCCGGTACATTGCAAAAAAAGAATACGACTGTATATAAGTTTTTATTAATTATTTTTATTTTTTATATTATTTTATAATATACATGACAAGACGCTGAAATAACAATACACACTATCACATAAGCAATGAACCTAAACTAACCCGAAGTCGTCGCTTCAACATGCGAGCTCACCGTGGCGAGGAATCACAAATCCACATAATATAGTATTTATATGAGATTCTTAATGTAGTATATATGATTAAAGTTATATATGATTAACGTGAACTATTAAATAAATACGATTAAAAAAACAATTATTAAGAAATATAAAAATTTGTGAAGAATTGAAGTTCGTAAGCGCAGTGCTGCATTACATGAACAACAATTATATAATATGAAAATACGGTGAAATAAAATATTATAAATTTATCAGAAATCACACTTAAAAGGCGCAAAGCTGCACTAAAAAGAGGATTAAAAATATTTTCAAAATGAAAAGAGGTATGGATGGAAGCAATGTACCAAAAGATGGCCGGGGGGGGTTGTGACCCCCTCACCCCGGTTAAGCATACTTTGCGTCGCGACAACACTCCCGGAGAGCCGGTACATTGCAAAAAAAGAATACGACTGTATATAAGTTTTTATTAAATTTTTTAATAAAAGTTTAAGTCCGCAGCATGGGCGGCAGAAATCCGTGAACGATAAATGTTCAACTAATAAGATCGTATTCTCACAAGGAAACGTTCCCAAGCGAAACTCATAGAATTCGATGAAAATTTGACAGGCGTTAGTAGATGGCTCAAAATATCGACAGTGAAAAAATTAGCTGCTGAATTGCAACTGAAAATCTGTAAAAAATTAATAAAAGTCAACATCTTTAATGCCAAATGTAACCCTACTTGGCGAGTGTACATAAAAAAACGGCAAATTCTGAAATGAACTGTCCATGTTTTCTCTGTATGACTTGAAATCTAATGTAGAGTTATTTTTTTATAGTTTGCATTTAAAAGTATTTGAAATTGAGTTTGAATATATATTTTTAGTGTAATCGTGCATTTTTCAAAGTTTTATTATTTTATGTAAGTGGAACAAATTACGGATCTGCTATAATTTGGTGTTGTTTTGTTTAATGCTCAAAAGTCTTGCGCATGAAATTGTTTTTAACACTTTACAACAAAGTTGAAAAGTGTTTATGACTTTGTTCATTCTGTCTGTTTGTCTGTCCGTTAGCACGATAACTGCCGTAAAAATGACTTAATCAAAATGAAATTTTAGTATGTTGTTCAGACGGTCTGTAGGACCTATGGGAATATAAATGAATAATATCACCCAATTAGTTTTGGATTGAACCCGGGTTGAAAAAATGAAATACATTGAGCCCTATGGGACCTAATTTTTCAAACATTTTTTAAGCGAATTTAAAATTCACAAATTGCTTCGAAAATTTTAGGTAATATTCAAATTGTTCCATAAAATGTATAAAAAAAATTCAGCGAAATTTATTCAGTAGTTTTTCAAATAAAAATTAAAATAATAATTACACATCTTATATGAAACGATCACGTGACCATGATATGAAACGATCACATGACCCACTTCAAAATGATATATGGCATCCATCTTGTTTCAAAATCGTGATTTTTTTAAGTTCTTTTTAATTCATATTGAGTGTTGTATCCGTCCTAAAACTACTTTATTTTTGCTTAAATTCTGTGCATCTACATACTGAAACAACGCAATGACAATATATTAGAGTTTAAATGCTCATCTAAATTTGATTATTTCTACAACTAAACCTATTTTTCACCTATGTAAAATGTAAACAGCAAAATATGTAGAATGAGTTGTATTAGAATTCCTGTATTTTTTTAACACAAAATAATTTAGTCCATGGAGTCTGCATGGCTGATATGAATGAAATATTAATTGATTTTATAAAAAGAAGGACGATTTTTTTCGATGAAGTTTTAAGCATAGAGTTTAATTATTTGTAGCTCCATGGTCTTAAATAAAATGTTTAAATAAAATAAATTATTATAGTATTGTGATGAATGAAATGAATGGGAGAAAGTTACGAATGAAATCCTGTTTTTATAGAGAGATCCAGGCGTGTTATTTTTTCTATGACGTCATTTGAATTAATTTCAGTTGTTTTCGATGAAGTTTTCAAATATAATAAATTATCGTAGTATTATGATAATTCTAAAACTATTAGCGAGGAATGTATAACATTTTAAAGATGTTTAAACCAGGCAATTTATATTTCAATGCCGTCATTTGAATGAAGTTCATTTTTTTCGATGAAGTTTTAAGTTTTCAAATATAATAAATTAATGTAGTATTGTGATAATTTAAAAAATATTACCGAGGAATGTATCACATTTTAGAGTCGTTTAAATAAAATTGCATTGAAGTTGGAAAGTGTTTCATAATCAATGCTTTAAGCATGATTGATCTTTCTTGTTTTTTTAATACCTCTATGCTTTTTAATCCATTTCTTTAAACCAGCACTGGCTTTCAAATAGAAAATGCCACCACATGCATGCGTTCAACGTGGTGTTGTTGTTGTTGAAACCCAGACCGTCCGAGCTACCCGGAAGGTGTAAGGTAACTGTTTGGACGGTCGGGAAGTGCTACCCAATTTAGACCGGAACCCAGTGGGGGAGGCATCCACAGGGACCGTACCCTCCTTCCCCTACCACCAACCTCTCGGAAGGACTTTCGGACCCACATGTTTAACGTGATCGTACTCCGCATGAACACGGCGGCAGTTTTGGCAGTGGCTGGAATCGAACCCGGGCCTACCGAGTGCAACTCCAGCGCGCTAACCAATGGGCTACCGCGCCCCGTTCAACGTGGTGTGGATGCTGTACCACGAAGCTGACTGATTTTACAGAAGCCGAAATAAATGTAAAAAATAAAATAATGGAAATTTTGCAAGAACCTGAATCTATTTGGAAAACCTTTGTTAGTGATGAAATGGGAGACACTCTGGATTTCGAGTCATCGGTTGCAGAAAGAGAGTTTGAGGATTCTGATTTTGACATTATAGATGAAAATAATGAAATATTTGTAGATGATGAGGTACAAAATGAGGAAGTCCGCAGTATTTCATTTGAAACTAAACGAACATTTATTGAATGCTGGCGTAGCAGTAAAAAAATGAAACATCGCACACTGCAATCTGTTAAAAGCAGGTATATATTTGTAAAAAGTCTGTCCCAAATGTATTTGTGGGAAAATCAAATCAACAAATTTGGTGATAAGAGGCTCAAACTATGCGAAATTAAAAAATGTGTTTTTAAAAAGTTTCAGTATACAAGGCGCAGGCGTTTAACTGTACATGACTCGAATTTGAAAAGCTGGGCTTGTGATAAAGCTCTTACCCTAAAAATGCCATTCAAAGCTTCCGGTAAATGGCTCCTGATTTTTAAAAAGAAATGTAGAATCGTTCGCAAGAAAATTACTAAAATTGTCTCTCAAAAGCAGATTTATGAAGAGGATCATATTGCAAATGCTTCACAAGCATTTCCTAATGATGTACGCATTTTTTCAAAGATTCACAGTTGAACGATAACCAGCTGTTTAATACTGATCAATCGGGATTTAATAAAGAAATTCATTCGGGGAGAACGCTTGATTTGCTGGGATCAAAACAGATTGAAAGTGCTGCACAATCTTTCCATGCTACGACCCATTCATATACTGTAATGCCAACAATCAGCAAAAATGGAATGCTGCTACCGCCTTTATTTATTGTGTGTTCTGAACCTAAAGGACAATTCGGAACCCAAGTAAGGCAGAAAAATTTTCAAGCTGACAATACTTATACCGTCGCTTCGAAATCTGGGAAAATGGGATCAAAAGAACTCCGCGAATATTTATCGGAAGTGTATTTTAAAAAACGCGTCAGATGAAACCATACTTTTAGTGGATTCTTGGTCACCCTTCAAAAACAACGATTTGATTGATAGTGTTACGCCACCGGATAAAATCGTTCATGTGTTTATCATGTCACCTAAAACCACTCATCTAATACCTCCTCTTGATAGGTACGGCTTTTGAGTCTAGAAAAATTTCGTTCGAAAATTTTCAGATTTAGTTATGACTGCACAAATACAAATCTATTTGATTCATCGAGACAATATCTTTAAAGCACAATCCATTGCACACAACCAGTTCTCTTCACTACTCTACGTTAACATGTGGAAATATTCATGGTATGCATGCTCATACAAAGAAAAACCATCCTGGGTAATTCGAAAATCCTGTTGAGTTCATATTTACTGCAAAAAACGTACTTGAAGCGGAAAACAAAACTGTGCACCCAAAATATTCGCTCGGTGTAGCTGGTGTAAAATATGTTTCTGTTTTATGCATTTCTTCAATGAGCCTCATATTTGTAACACTTTCAATTTATAAAGAAATGAACCCTTTCATTTGACCTCAATTATTTGTCATCAATTATATCTCTTATAAACTATATAGCATAGTACGGATACATGTAATCATAATTTTCTGTTTTTCGAGTGATAGTTTTTAAGAAGCTATTTTTCAAGTATTAACGGCTCTAAATACAGCATAAAACGCGTTTTGATAGTATAAACACATGTGTTCATCAACTTATAAGAATGCAAAGTCGCCAATTGATCCTAACTGTACGGTTTTAGCAACCCAGACCCAATTTTCAACATTATTCTATTCCTCTCTTAATGCAATTCAGCAGCTAATTTTCAAAGTATGTGTGAATTTTCTATAACTTCTTCTAACACCTGTCAAATTTTCGTCGAATTCTATGAGTTTAGCTTGGGAACGTTTCCTTTCCTTGTCAGTAGGGCCGTTTTTTTATCATAGGAAAAGTAGGCAAATGCTGGAGGCCCGAAGGCATTAGGGGCCTATTTTCCTTTACCCCATCCACATGTCGTACACTTTTTTGATATATTTTTTATCCTTTCTTAATAGCACTTTTGGCCCAAAAATATTTAACACATTTTTACATTCTCTACAATACATATTATGCTATGTGTGGAAAAAGTGTCGTAAGAGAATCGGGATTTCAAAATTACGGTTCCCAATTTACTGTTTCATGTGCATGGGCGTATTTAGCGGGGAGATCAGAGGGGTTCCAAAGCACCCCCCCTCCCTCTGGAAAATTGTTAATTTAATTAGAAACCATTCCTTACAGAACATTTTAATGAAATTGCAAGTGAACTTTTAAAAAAAATGGGGTTTGAACACAATTTTGACAAAATTAATATATTTCCGTAATGTTAAAATAATATAATTACAAAAAATCTAATATGAATGTCATGCAATATGAGAGAGAAGAAAATAAAAAAAAAATGCTTTTTGGAATTTGAACATTCAACCTCAACTGTGTGTTTTCTCCCCTGTGCACATTAACAAAAACAATTTAAACATATACTTAAATAGGAAACTTGGATAATTGCATTTAGATATGTTTATGGATGTCTTATTTGCTAATTTGGTTGCTCTGTCTCCAGAATGTTATGAAAAGGGGAATATATTTTAAAGATGGTGCATACTAATTTGTAAAAAATGGTGCATACTAATTTGTAAAATATGGTGCATACTAATTTGCAAAAAGTGTTGCATACTAATTTGTAAAAAGTGGTGCATACTCATTTCTAAAAGTACTATAAAATAATTAAACAATTATAATGCTTAACACACTAACTTTTAAAATGTGATACTCATACCATCTATTCATATTTACTTTGTAACAATACATATAATCATCCCTTTTATTAACGTTTGTTTTCTTTTAATTCTTTAATTATTTTTATTTTCTTAATCGTGTTGTTGTTGGTGAGACCCAGACCGTCCGACCTACCAGAAGGGTGTAAGGTAACTGTTTGGACGGCAGGGAAGTGCCACCCAACTTAGACCGGAACCCAGTGAGGGAGGCATCCATAGGGACCGTATCTCCTTCCCCTACCACCAACCTCTCGGAGGGACTTACGGACCCACATGTTTAACGTGATCGTACTCCGCGTGAACACGGCGGTAGGTTTGGCTGTGACGAGAATCGAACCCGGGCCTACCGAGTGCAACTCCCGCGCGCTAACCACTGGGCTACAGCTCCCTCTTCTAAATATGTAATCATTTTAGTAATCAAATCGCTATAACTTTTTTTCATAGTTATTTTCAAAATCTTCGGATGACATACTGTGTAAGGGCACCTTGTTTGTTGTGTTTGCACCTCTCTGCCAGCCCTTGTCTGTCTTTTTATTCTAAAGATGGCTTGTTTTGCTCCAAGATTAAAATAAATAGATCAGTTGATACCTTTATATTTTTGGTGACGAAGGTTTAGTCCATTATAAATAATCGCAATTTTGGCAAATAATTAGAATAAATGGATTTTAATTTGTGATTGTTCATAAAACATTGTCCTAGAAGATATTGGGCAATCTTTTACCATAAGCAAATTAGGCAAATGCTGAAGCCATGGAGTTTTTAAAGTGACCATTTCTATAACATCACCAACATTTCTAATAACTTTTGGAATAGTATTTTCCCTTTGTTTAATAGATCTTTGGTTTCTGTGAAAGGCGGTTTGTCTCATATTCTCTCATCGCCTTTATCTAATCGAGCCGAAATATACCTGCTATTTTCCATGTTTAGGTTAGTATTCCTAAAAGCTGTTTTAGAATTTTTCATTCATTTTTTCTTCCAAAACTAAGAAAAAAAACTGAAATTTTAATTTTTACCGCCTTTCTCAGTGCAGTAGAAAAAGAAAATGTTTTTTCTCCATGTTTCATAAGTCCTTTTTGTTGATAATCTATTTGTTTATATGTATTTTATTATTTTACTGATTTTTGCTGGCACCTCTCCCCCCATCCGTAAATTTAAAGCTTTTGAATTTTTAGAAGTTTGTTGTTATTGTATCTCTAAATCTGCATTTGCATGTCAACTTTCAAAGTTGTTAAATGAACAGAGATTTAAAATATTGGGGGGGAGGTGTGCTAATACAGGCATCTGTAAACGGCATTACTGTTTTTTAATGTCGAAACTCTAAAAATAAAAGGTTGGTTTTAATTTTCTCATTTTGAATGCAATTGATTTTACACCACCGTGGAGAAAATCCTGCATACGCTCATGTCCATGTGTAACTTTTGAAGGACATTTTATGTAGCCGCCTAATAATCAACACAAAAGTACGGGGGATTTACTTTTGTGTTAATCACACAAAAGTAAAGTCCCCTTTAAACAAAATAAAGTCCCCTTACACAAAAGTAAAGGGACTTTACTTTTGTGTCAGTGTCCATGCAAAAGCTGCAGTGGCCCTGCTTCCACTATGAATTTTAACAACTTGAAAATTCTGATAATTATGTTGAATTATAGACATTATACATTAATTTAGAAAATATATGCAAAATTTCATTGTGAATAGCTGGGATATGGGAAAATGTGGGAAAAAGTTAAACAGATTTTGGGTGTGATATTCATTCTGGCACTAATTTTACCATTTTAGGCCTAAATTACATTTTATTCTATTTATAGCCCGACAAGTCATATGTAGACGGAAACCATTTGAACAGCCCTTAGTTAAAGTAATAATATTCTAATAACAATAAAAGGATTTTTTCTTTTTTGTATATTTTCTACATACACCAATAATATTATAATAGTCTATTTTATATGAAATATGATTTCGTTTAATCACACGTTGAGGTCTTAAAATCGTTATCTAATCCAGAAAGCGGCACAAAAGGAGGCCGCAGATTACTGAAGCAGGTGGAGAAGATTATCGCAGACAACACTGACTGGTTGTAGGGAAATGTGGTAATCTTGGTCTTAAGCGGCAATAAAATCTAAGTGTACGATGTCGAGGTGCTTTCTGGGCCGCAATGCGATTTAATTTTGAAACCAATCCAACACCCTTTTTACATTTTTATCAAACTATGTGAATTTTCGACAATTTCTTACTCCTATCCTTATATTTTTCAGAACTAATACGACTAAATAAAACGGTAATAGTAGAATGGGCAGGTGTAAACTTAAATTCATGACAAAATTAAATCAGAGGACGAAAAATCGTCGGATGCCACACATGATGGACACACATAGTGATTTTCGGCCGTCCAAATAGTTGCTCTTAGTCCTCTGGACGAGTCGGACGGTCTGGGTCTTCTACACATAGTGACTTCATCCGGCCGCCTACTAAACTGTTCTATGTCCAAGGATGAGCTGATCGGTCTGGGCTTTCGACACACAGTGACATCCGAAAGCGCTCTGGATTTGTAATTTTGAGTTCATCATAAATGGTGTTAATATTAAAGACATTTTAATTTGGCAAATTTGGTTGTCTTTATTTTATTTTTAAGTTTCAGGAAAGATATAGACTAAATTAATACCATATCCCTTTCAATTTAAGGCCCCATGAGAAACAGAAATAAAAATCTGATGTGGGCAGCACATGACTTTCCCTGCAGATTCAAATTCATTTTATCTTTATTTCTTTAATAATTCATTAAATTGAGTTTAATTTCACAAAATAACTATAAATTTGCATTTTTAATTCAATTTCTGTTATTATTTAGTAATTGGATATTTAGCCAAAAGTGGCATAACTAAATGCCAAAAAATCTCAAATGTCTCAAGAACGGTTAGTCCTAGAGTAATACAGTTGTTCTTATTCTTTTCCTCATCAAAAGTTACGTATAAAACAATCATTTAATTGATATATTTGAACATAGGTACCCTTTTTTTAGATTTTGGCCATTTTTTAGGGCCATTTCGTAATAAAAGGCAGGTTGTTCTTTTCCGAATCGTACCAAAATCTAACCAGCACCAAAGTATCCCACATGTGATTTATCTACCAAATTTTGTGAAATTTCGTCAATTTGTATTTAAGCTAGAGTGAATACATGGTATTTTTTTGCTGCCCATTTCGCAAAAAAAAGGTGGGTTCTTTTTTTCCGAATTGTACAAAAAACTAATCATTACTGTATCGTACAAGTAACGTATCTACCAAATTTTGTGAAATTTGGTCATTTAGTATTTTAGCTAGAGTGGATACGTGAAATTTTTACGGGCAATTTTGCAAAAAAAAGGCTGGTTTTGTTTTTACGAATCGTACCAAAAACTAATCAGCACCAGGCTCATACCCAAGAGACTTGTTACCTACCAAATTTTATGAAATTCGGTCCGTAAGTTTTTGAGTTAGAGTGGATACATACATTGTACAGACACACAGACAGACACACAGATAGACACACAGACAGACAGATAGATACACAGACACACACACAGACGTCACGCTGAAAATAGTTTTTTCGTATTCTAGAGGTCTCGAAACGTGTAGATCAGTCGAAAACTCGAGTTGCGATTTTCGACATGATTCCAATACTTTCCCTATACATTGCCATGTATTGCAGGGAAAGTAAAAATTAACATATCTAGTGAAAATTAGTTAAAATTTTACATATTTAAACCACTATGTGAATCGGGATAAAAGAAAGGGCCCTACCTCTGAAACTGAGTTCATTGTTCACAAGACATTAGTTTAAACACTATATATCGCTTTTGCAGTTAAGTAGCCTCTTGAAAAATTATATTTCCCTAGAGAAATATTAAAAGATGTTACCAAGTAATTTGCATATGTAGAGAAAGATCTTGGACTGGTGTTACCCGCTATTAACGTTGAACGACTCAACAAGAATCAGACACACAAAACTAACATATTGTTGGGAAATTGTAATATTCCCTCACTGGCGTCTCCCGTCTTGTCTTTTGTCTCTTTCGCAGACCAAAGGGCTTCATCCGGGCGTTTTCTCCAGAAGTCGGCGGTCAGAGCATTCTTTGCCATGACGTCATTCTAGAGTTGCCACTTTCGGAACTTAGGAGTAGGGTTGTTAGATTTGGCGATTTATCACCAATTTGGCGACATTTGACGACTTCCGGAATATTCGAGAAAGACCACGAAATAACTAATAGTCAACGAGATATTAAATAATTCTAGAAGTTTCTACAGAGAAAGGAGTCATCACTCAGCGGGAGTTCAGTTGACAAGATGCCAGCTACAGTGAACTGTGACTTTTGTCAATGTTTAGAGAATAATGGCGCCTGTTTCGTGAAATAATTTTCGTCAGTATTCTACGAATAATATCGGTTATTTTGTGAAATTAGTAGAGCATTTAAGTGATGTTTGTCTGTATATTATTCCTGTTTACGTTGTACTTGTGAATAAACGTTAGTTATCCAAAAACTTGGACTCATTCTTCTATCTTGCGTGTACACCCATGATAACAGAGGATGCGTTCTTAACAATATTTCAACTATTAACACTAGCATTACCATGATTTCAAAACTCCTTTGAAGCTTCTTTTTTTAGCTTCTTGGAAAAAGTTCTGAACATTATTCTTGTGTACATAATTAGCGTCAAATAAATATACGAAATTTGGACACTAAAAGATATGGCAGATTGGTCGATTGACGAAAATATTATCACAATTGCAAAAATCTGATGTGGACAGCACATGAATTTCCCTGCAGACTTATATTTACGTTCTCTTTATTTTCATTAAATTTTATTCGCTATCAATTCAATTTTCGTTCTCATTTGGTAACTGGACTTATTTTCAGAGGTGGAGTAGAGAATAAACGAAAATATCTCGAGAACGGCTAGTCCTAGTGTTATGGGGTTGGTCTTATTCTTTTCTTCGTTAAAAATTGCGTATAAAACAAGGATTTAAGGGATATATTTCAGCATACGTAGCTTTTATTTTAGATTTTGTCGATTTTTGAAGGGCCATTTTGCAGAAAAAGGCAGGTTATTTTTTTCCGAATCGTACCAAAATCTAATCAGCACCAGGGTGACCTACAAGCGACTCATCTACTAAATTTTGTGAAATTCGGTCCATTAGATTTTCAACTAGAGTGGGTACAAGCTTTTGAGGGCCATTTCGAAAAAAAGGCGGGTTCTTTTATCCCGAATCGTACCCCAAACTAATCAGCACCAGATTCGTCCACAAGTGACTTACCTACGAAATTTTATGAAATTCAGTCAATTAGTTTTTAGTCCCTGCAGACTTATATTTACGTTCTCTTTATTTTCATTAAATTTTATTCACTATCAATTCAATTTTCGTTCTCATTTGGTAACTGAACTTATTTTCAGAGGTGGAGTAGAGAATAAACGAAAATATCTCGAGAACGGCTAGTCCTAGTGTTATGGGGTTGGTCTTATTCTTTTCTTCGTTAAAAATTGCGTATAAAACACGGATTTAATTTATATATTTCAGCATACGTAGTTTTTATTTTAGATTTTGTCGATTTTTGAAGGGCCATTTTGCAGAAAAAGGCAGGTTATTTTTTTCCGAATCGTACCAAAACCTAATCAGCACCAGGGTGACCTACAAGCGACTTATCTACTAAATTTTGTGAAATTCGGTCCATTAGATTTTCAACTAGAGTGGGTACAAGCTTTTGAGGGCCATTTCGAAAAAAAGGCGGGTTCTTTTATCCCGAATCGTACCCCAAACTAATCAGCACCAGATTCGTCCACAAGTGACTTACCTACGAAATTTTATGAAATTCAGTCAATTAGTTTTTAGTCCCTGCAGACTTATATTTACGTTCTCTTTATTTTCATTAAATTTTATTCACTATCAATTCAATTTTCGTTCTCATTTGGTAACTGGACTTATTTTCAGAGATGGAGTAGTGAATAAACGAAAATATCTCGAGAACGGCTAGTCCTAGTGTTATGGGGTTGGTCTTATTCTTTTCTTCGTTAAAAATTGCGTATAAAACAAGGATTTAATGAATATATTTCAGCATACGTAGTTTTTATTTTAGATTTTGTCGATTTTTGAAGGGCCATTTTGCAGAAAAAGGCAGGTTATTTTTTTCCGAATCGTACCAAAATCTAATCAGCACCAGGGTGACCTACAAGCGACTATCTACTAAATTTTGTGAAATTCGGTCCATTAGATTTTCAACTAGAATGGGTACAAGCTTTTGAGGGCCATTTCGAAAAAATGGCGGGTTCTTTTATCCCGAATCGTACCCAAAACTAATCAGCACCAGATTCGTCCACAAGTGACTTATCTACCAAATTTTATGAAACTCAGTCAATTAGTTTTTAGTTAGAGTGGATACAAAATCTTCACAGACAGACACACAGACAGACACACAGACAGACACACAGACTGACAGACGGACATACAGACACAAACACAGACGTCACGCTAAAAATAGCTTTTTCGTATTCTAGAGGTCTCGAAAGCTGTAGATCCGTCGAAAACTCGAGTTGCGATTTTCGACATGATTCCAATAATTTTCTATACATTACCATGTATTGCAGGGAAAGTAAAAATGACGCCTAATTGATGAATTTCAGGTCAAAATTTTCGAAAATTCCCCCCCCCCCCAAAAGTAATATAAACATCATAACATATGTAAACGGTAAGGAAATAGATATTTAATTAACTGAAATGTCATCACTTATTGAAGGTCGTTCTTGAGATATTTTATGCTTTTGATCTAAAATGGAACAATTAAAAAAAATAAAATAAGCTCACTATTATCAATTGCGTGAATGCTTTATAAACAGTTTAAATCCAAAATGAACAGACATCATTATTTAAAAATTATCCTTAGATGCTGTCAAGATATTAAAATTTTTGTTATTTTTCTATATGGAGTTTAATCTCTTGAGCAAATTGAACAAATCGAATAAAATTCTGCGTAATTATTTCAATCGATGAACATCAGAGACCTATTCAGTTTTGGAGTTCATGGAAAATGCTATCCATTTTTGGAACATCGTTTCTAGAAAATAAATCGAATGAACATTATGAAAACATGACAGAGGAAAATGTTACGAAAATAGGTATTTAATATGAGATTTCTATTTAAATGCGAATGTTATCATTTATAAAAATATAACATGTGCCGTCCTTGGGATATTTAATATGTTTATTACTTTCCTTATATACATAATGCATAAGGAAAGTATTGTGACGGGGTCGAAAATTCGAATTCGAGTTTTCGACGGATGAGCACGTTTCAAGCATATCCCTGATCACGAATCGAACATTTTTGAGGTGATGTCTGTCTGTGTGTGTGTGTGTGTAAGTGAATCTGTGGAGACAATATCTCACGAATGAATGGAACGATTCGAATGAAATTTGGTACAAAAATTACAATCCGTGAATACTGGAAGCCTATTGTTTTAAAACACAATCAAATGTTCAACACCCCCCCCCCCCCTAAATTTTCGAGTGAAGTTTTGAAAACATCATCAAAATATCAAAATCTTTAATAAAGCAAATAAACATGTCTTATGTAATGTTTCCTTAGAAATCAATTGACATAAACCTTAGACCGCTAGCATGAACCGTTCTTGAGATATTGCACATTTTTCAAATAAATTTATAAAAAAATCCCATAAATGAAAAAAAATATTAACTGTTAAGAAACCTGTTTACTCTTCATATGTAATATCATGCTACAAATTTGGTGACATCGTTCTCGGGGATCTAACTCGTTTCATTCACGAGGAAATATACTTTGGGTAATACTTTTGTATTTGAACGTCAATAGTCATTTATCTGCTGTAAGAATAACTTATTTCTCCGTCCATAACGCTTAGCGAGATTTTGGTGACGAATTTGGCGGAATATCGCCAATTAGGCGACATTTTAAAATGTTGCCAAATTAACGAAAATCTCGCCAAATAGATAAAAATGACTCTATATCAATGAAAATGACAACTAATTGAAAAAAATTCAATATCTTGTAAAGAATATGAGCATCTACTGTAAGAATAACATTTTTTTTAACTGTAAAAGTAGTAAATTCATTGCATTGTATAAGGAAAGACATGTGCTGCCCACATTAGATTTTATTTTTTTTTCATTGGAAATAAAATAAAGAAACTCACTATTATCAAATGAGTGAATATTTAGCACATACATACTTTAAGCTCAATGGAAATGAATGGATGCAATTATTAATTCTAGAAATATGCAAGAGCCGTCCTCGAGGTATCGGAAATTTTATTTTTTCTACAATTAACGTAACGTCTCTTTAGCAAATAAAGCAAATAGAATAAAATTTTATGCGACTTTTCCAAGTAATATATGACAGTGGCCAGCTGATTATCGGGAAGCTATGCATGAAAACACCTTCAGCGTGTCGAACATTTATTTTAAATCGAAAAAATACTAAAACATAATTATGTTACAATTTACTGCAAATCATCATCATTTTACGGGTATTTATTTTTATTTGAAAACAAATAACATAACTTTCAGAATAATAACATACGCCGTTCTTCTTAAGATATTGCATGCTTTTGGTCTAATTCAAAGAAAATCTTGTTAATCGTGTAATAAGTAACAACAATATACCTGTTGATCTTCAGCAAATCTACACTGTTAAAAATGGGTATTCAAAAAAATAAATAAAAGTAGAATGTACTCATTTTCAAGCTCTTTGCATGCTTAGAATAGCTCCAAGTAACCATGTTTCAATTTTGAAAAACGCATGTACTCATTTCTGAGTATATCAAAGAATTAAATTTTAAGCATATTTAGGTTCAAATTGTAAATACTATGTACTCATTTATGAGTATGGGAGAATCAAATTTAAGCATAATTGTAAATACTATGTACTCATTTATGAGTATGGGAGACTCAAATTTAAGCATAATTGTAAATACTATGTACTCATTTATGAGTATATGGGAGAATCACTTTTAAGCATCATTGTAAATACTATGTACTCATTTTTGAGTATATGAGAGATTCAACTATATTTTTTATTTTTCAATTATATTCTTAAACTGTAAATAAATGATGAATGATAAACAGCGCATATGCATAAGACAAGCAATGCTTATTGCGTGTCCGTATTCTACCACCACATTAAAGAAAAAACACACGACCGCATAGCACCGTACGTGAAATATATACATCCGCCATCGTAATTCTTATGATATAGTTCTTTAATTTCGAGGCTATAACTTTTATTTTTCGAAATATTTGCACAAAAAATTTCAGAATTATAATTGCACATTTATTACACGATTTTTAATGAAATCAAAATGAAATAATAGGTTTATTTATTGAAATGTTCATCTTCAAGCAAGAGTGGTTATTTATATTTCAGTATGTCACCTACTCGTTTATGGTGCCATTGCACTCAAATGAAAACGAGTACGTTGTAGTTTTCGTTTTTAAGTACTTTAGTTTTTACAGTGTAGCAATAACATAATCGGTATTGTTCTTCTCTCACCAGTAAAACATTTGTGAATCTACAGGGAAAGTCCTGTGTTGGCACTTTTATATTTTTACGAAACTATAAATGAAGAGTAGAGGAGCGCTTGCATTAAATATCACCTCAGGCTCTAAATTTATCTTGTCGGAGGCCTGCAGAAAACGCCCGTCGCAAGCAAGAAATCCATGAAAGGTAAATGCTCAACTAATCCACTAAAAGGAAGATCGCATTCTCAATAGGGCTGTCATTTTACTATACACAAAGAAGGAAAAATGCAGAAGACTTATTTACCTTACCCCATCCATATTTCGTTAATTTTTTTAAAATCGCTTTTACCACTTTCAACAGCAAATTTGAACTCAAGAACTCAGCTGTGAAGCAATGAACTTCAAAATATTTTACAATTCTTTGTATTCCATATAATACATAAAATGGTATGTGTAGGAAAAGTATTGTAACGAAGTTGAGTATTCAAAATCGAGTTTTTTTTTTTTTAATTTATTCCTTTTATAGATATTTAAGGACGATTCAACTATTTTTGGAGGTACGACTGATTTTGCATATGCGCCTGTGGTGTGTCTATCCGTGCAATTGAAATGTGATGTAAGTATGTCTCACCCTTTAACTCAAGAACTATCAGATTTTCATAAAATGTACAGTTGCTGACTTACTTTGGTACCAATTAGATTTTCTTTAAAACCGAATAATAATAATAATAATAAATAATTCCTACTTTATGACCTGGAAACATTAAAAAAAAATTGAATAAAATATCAAATATACACATCTATATTTACCAAATCATTGTCTTCTGTGAAATTTTTGATGAAAAATGTCCATCAAATAATTCAAATATGCTAATATAATCCCTTTGGTCGAAGTTTCCGTTTATGGGATTTCACGTCAATAAAAAATTTACAACCTGCAAAGTAAAAATTAATTGATAAAAACATGTGCTACAACTTAAAGTAAATTTCTATGTTATATAATAAAGGGGACATATACTAATTCGCTTTATATGCGATAGCAAAAGAGAAAGAGACAAAATTAAGATATACAGACATTTATTTACTGGTCACATTATTTATTTCATTTATTTATCAGCTAAATCGTTTGAAAAAAAAAATTACACTACATCGAAATTTGTACTGCCCAGCGTTTTGAAAGTTTCAATCTTTTTACAGAGTTAAATTAAATATATAAATTTATTTTTATAGAACTTGATTGATTATCATTACTTTGATTTATTACTTTTTAAGTCAGCTGCGGTTCTTATATTTAAGCTTTTTATAATAATCAATCAAAAATTTCGTTTAAATAACTTAATTAATTTTAAAAACAATGTTGTTCACACACTCACCTACACAATTACATTGACTCAAAAACATTTGATTTGTAGTCTGTTATAGCGAAAAGAATTTCAATTGTCAAACTCTGGAGTTACAAATTTCGTCAGCGTCATATCATATTTTTTAACACATATATTATAAGTATGATACTTATTATAATAATCAAGCAAAATTTTGTTTAAATAACTTGATTTATTTTAAAAACAATGTTGTTCACACATTCACCTGCCGGCCACACACTTAGCTACAGTAAACCTTCGGGTCTGTCGTGTGGTCTGGGTTTTCAACACATTCACCTGCACAATTACATTGACTCAAAAACATTCGATTTGTGGTCAGTCATGGCGAAAAAAACGTTTAATTGTCAAACTCTGAAGTTATAAATTTTAACAACGCCATATCATACTTTTTAAGCATGCATTATAAGCATAATACTTATTATAATATGCAAGCAAAAATTTCGTTTAAATAATTTAATTTGCTTTAAAAACAATGTTATTCACACACTCACCTTCACAATTACATTAACTCAAAAACATTCGATTCATGCATTTTCATTAATTCAAAAACATTCGGTCAGTCATGCCGAAAAAATGTTTAATTGTCAAACTTTTAAGTTATAAATTTTGTCAGCTTCATATCATATTTTATACGCATGTATTATAAGAATAATTCTTATATAGGTATTATACTTATACGAATTCACTTTATAGTAAAAACGAAAGGGACAAAATTAATATATATGGACATATTATTTGCTTGTTACATAATTTATTTCATCTATTTATTAGCTAAATATTTGGAAAAAAACTTGCAGCACCTCGAAATTTGTACTGCCCAGCGTTTTGTAACTTTCAATCTTTTTACAGAGTATAATTAAATATATAAATTGATTATTTAAAGAACCTGATTGATTATCAATATTTTTATTTATTACTTTTTAAGCCAGCTGTAGTTCTTACTCTTATACATATTGTAATAATCAAGCAAAAATTTCGTGTCGGTCGTAATTCATTTAAAAAAAAAATATTGTTCATATTCTCACATACACATTTACGTCTACTCAGAAACATTGGATTTGTGGTCAGTCATGCCGAAAAAATGTTTAATTGTTAAGTTCTTAAATTATAACATTTGACAGCGTCATATCATATTTTTTTACACATGTATTATAAGTATAATACTAATAATAATCAAGCAAAAATTTCGTTTAAATAACTTAATGTGTCGTAAAAACAATGGTGTTCATACACTCACCTACACAATTACATTGACTCAAAAACATTCGATTTGTGATCAGTCATACCGAAAAAATGTTTAATTGTCAAACTTTGAAGTTATAAATTTTCTCAGTGTCATATCATATTTTTTATATATGTATTAGAAGTACTTATACGAATATATTATTCGTATAATTATTCGAATAATACTTATACGAATTCGTATAATACTTACACGATTCGTATTATACTTATAGGAATTTATTTCCTATAAGTATAATACGAAGTAATAGGAGCATAATACGAATGAGAAGTATAATACGAAGTGAGTATAATACGAATTTAATTTTCGTATTATACTTATACTTATTACATTATCCGTATAATATACGAATTCCTTTTATCGTAAAAACGAAAGGGACAAAATTAATATATATGGACATATTATTTGCTTTTTACATAATTTATTTCATCTATTTATTAGCTAAATACTTGGAGAAAAAAAACTTACACTACCTCGAAATTTGTGCTGGCCAGCGTTTTGAAACTTTCAATCTTTTTACAGAGTAAAATTAAATATATAAATTGTATAAATAATATATCATTATTTTGATTTATTACTTTCAAAACCAGCTGTGGTTCCTACATTTATACTTATTATAATAATCAAACAAAGATTTCGTTTAAATAACTTAATTTGCTTTAAAAACAATGTTGTTCATACACTCACCTACCTTCACATTCATTTTTCTCTTTTCTTTTTTTTTTTTTTTCAAATGGCTAGGCACTTTGACCTTCGTCATTCGCTTTTATTACAGCGGCCAGACTGTGAACCATTTAGCCGTCCATTGACGTTGCCCCAAGCGCACCAGAGGGGGCGGATCACATTGCGCCCACAACACAAACATCCATGCATTACGTGGGGCTCGAACCCACAACGTGGCGGTCGAGCGATTGCTACGGAAACGCTTGCCTTGACCACTCGACAACCACGCCGGCTTATTTATCCCTTTTGATGTGAATAACATCTATGGCTACGGTTTCTCTTACGGAAAAAACGGAGTGTTACGAAGCATGTAAACACTTTGGACGCTTATATCCCCGAAACTAACACATAAAAATGTAAATGATTTTTCTTGTTTTGTCTGAAATAGTATACAAAAATCGCTTCAATATTTTGAATATATTTTATTGAAAAAACTTTAAAAAGCAGTTTCCGACTGAGTGTTTTTCATTTTTCTAACTCGAAATATATAGTAAACTATAAAAGATAGATATAAATAGTAAAGGAGAAAAATGCGCATAAGAAAATATAGTATTGAAATCTATATTTATTGTTTAAAAAAAGAGTTATGTTTTCGAGTAATCGTCTTATCAGCTTGAAGAAGATTGAAAATGTTCCTTTCCTCAAGTTTGTAATTCTTATATCTCAAAAACTAAAAGAGTGAACAATAAGCAATAATTTGTACCTCTTTGAAATTCCTACAAGTAGATATAATTGGATTTTGGATAGAGCGCTATATTTTTGGGGGAAAAAAAATTTAAAATTACCTGTCCGAAAGAGTTTTTTTTTTTTTGTCATTTTCATGCGTCTATTCGAAATATCTTTGAAACTATAAAGTATAGATATAAAGAGTAAGAGACAAAAATATGTATGAAGAAATTAAGTTTCTAAATATATATATATATATATATATATACATATATATATATAAAATTAAATACAAAAACAGATTGAAAAAAGATGGGGGGAGGCACAAAGGAAGGGGGTAAATGAATGGAGAGTGTTTACAGGAACGACAGAAAAAGGGTTGGGGGGGATTGTGACCCCCCGTTCCAGGTTAAAGCGCTTTTACTCCAGAAACACTCCCGGTGCCTCTGTCTTCCCGAAGCACTCCTTCGTCCGATGAAATTAATTTCCCTTCATTTCCCCCCTTCCTTTGTGCCTCCCCCTCATCTTTTTTCAATCTGTTTTTAACACTTTACAACAAAGTTGAAAAGTGTTTATGACTTTGTTCATTCTGTCTGTCAGTCTGTCTGTCTGTTTGTCCGTTAGCACGATAACTGCCGTAAAAATGACTTAATCAAAATGAAATTTTAGTATGTTGTTCAGACGGTCTGTAGAACCTATGGAAATATAAATGAATAATATTACCCAATTAGTTTTGGATTGAACCCGGGTCGAAAAAATGAAATACATTGAGCCCTATGGGACCTAATTTTTCAAACATTTTTTAAGCAGATTTAAAATTCACAAATTGCTTCGAAAATTTTAGGTAATATTCAAATTGTTCCATAAAATATACAAAAAAAATTCAGCAAAATATATTCAGTAGTTTTTTAAATAAAAATTAAAATAATAATTACACCTCTTACATGAAACGATCACGTGGCCATGATATGAAACGATCACATGACCCACTTCAAAATGATATATGGCATCCATCTTGTTTCAAAATCGTGATTTAAGTTCTTTTTACTTCATATTGAGTGTTGTATCCGTCCTAAAACTACTTTATTTTTGCTTAAATTCTGTGCATCTACATACTGAAACAACGCAATGACGATATATTTGAGTATAAATGCTCATCTAAATTTGATTATTTCTACAACTAAGCCTATTTTTCACCTATGTAAAATGTAAACAGCAAAATATATAGAATGAGTTGTATTAGAATTCCTGTATTTTTTTAACACAAAATAATTTAGTCCATCGAGTCTGCATGGCTGATATGAAAGAAAAAATAATTGATTTCATAAAGAGAAGGACGATTTTTTTCGATGACGTTTCAAGCGTAGAGTTTAATTTTTTGTAGCTCCATGGTCTTAAACAAAATGTTTCAATAAAATAAATTATTATAGTATTGTGATGAATGAAATGAATTGGAGAAAGTTATGAATGAAATCCTGTTTTTATAGAGAGATCCAGGCGTGTTATTTTTTCTATGATGTCATTTGAATTAATTTCAGTTGTTTTCGATGAAGTTTTCAAATATAATAAATTATCGTAGTATTATGATAATTCTAAAACTATTACCGAGGAATGTATAACATTTTAGAGATGTTTAAACCAGGCAATTTATATTTCAATGCCGTCATTTAAATGAAGTTCATTTTTTTCGATGAAAGTTTAAGTTTTCAAATATAATAAATTAATGCAGTATTGTGATAAGTTTCAAAATAATACCTAGGAATGTATTGCATTTTAGACTTGTTTAAATAAAATTGCATTGAAGTTGGAAAGTGTTTCGTAATCAATGCTTTAAGCATGATTGATCTTTCTTGTTGTATTTACTTTTATATACCTGCTAAACATGAAATTGCGGCATTGCGCCTTAATATTATGCAGTGTTATGATTATGTATTTTATGTATCGTATTTTTAGATATTTTTCTTATATATATATATATATATATATATAATCGTTCTTTAAGTTCAAGAAGTGTGAAAACTTTATGTTATCAAGTTTGTAATGTCTTAAAAACTAAAAGTGATAGCTATAAACAGTAAGAAAGAATTTGAAACTCTTTGAAAGCCCTATAAGTTCATATAATCAGATTTTGGATTAAGGTATTTTCTTTTTCTCGATGATAAAAAAGTTGCGTTTAATTTTACAAAATGTTATTCTGACAAAACTATTTCGGCTCCATCGAACTGGAGCCTCCGCCGATTTTTTTCTATAATATTCCTGATTATACATTCCCTGCAAACCAGTAGTGATACTCAACATATTTTATGTGACAACTATACAGATAAACAGAGTATTTATCTCTGCTTTCCTTTTTAATCCAAAAAGATGTTAACTGTCATATATTTCTTTGGAAATACATCAAACCTCCCCGTTTAGTATTCGTATTTTTTGTAAGAGGAAAAAGTGAATGCTAAAACATAGTTCATTTGTTCTATCACAAAAATAGGAATTTTAAATACTACTTAACAAACAATAACTCCAAGCTGCAAATGGGGAAGCTAAAGCTTCCCCATTTGCAGCTTGGAGTGACGTCATGTTCGTTCTGTCTAAGGCTCCTCTATATACTCCTCTATAAGGCTCCTCTATATGTAGTAGAGGAGCTCTATTCTGTCTGTGGAGTGACGTCCCAAACGTCCCAAAGCTGTTTTGCGAACGGTTTGTTGTCCCAAATTACTGTCGTGTAATAGGGGCAACAACTCCAGGGGGGTCGACAAGCAACTTCAGTCGATACCTGCTTTATCATAGGTGGCGAAGGTTTACCCTTCCCACGTTTTTCCTTGCAGAAAAACCAACGTAAATTAATTTTAAAAAATCCAATAATTCAAAATTAATTTGACAAGACTGAAACTTTTTCTGAAACTTTTGCTTATGATGATTAAATAGGATGATGTACATAAAATTTTTTGCAAACATGAGAAAAGAATTGAAAATATTAGAATAACATAAACGAAGTTTGCAATGTATTATTTCGTAGGAGCAGATAGATATTCTCAGTTATAGGGATTCCTAGGAGCAGATAGATATTCCTAGTTATAGGGATTCCTAGGAGCAGATAGATATTCCTAGTTATAGGGATTCCTAGGAGCAGATAGATATTCCTAGTTATAGGGAATCCTAGGAGCAGATAGATATTCCTAGTTATAGGGCTTCCTAGGAGCAGATAGATATTCCTAGTTATAGGGATTCCTAGGAGCAGATAGATATTCCTTGTTATAGGGATCAGTAGCAGACGTCTACAAGTCGTTATCGCTAGGGTACACCAATTAGCTTCCCTGTACACCGTTACACATATATGTACCAAAATATGTAAGGAAATAAGGCTCAAAATAGCTCAAAAATTTTTCTTTCGTATCTCTAAGCATTGACCAAATTTCAATACATAAAATCGCATCTCGATGCCTTCCAGTCACGTACTTATGCAATTTGGTGAAAAACTAGAAGATCAATATTTGGCGATTGGGAGTCGCCGGGCCCCGAACTAGGGACTCTTTGCTTACAAGACCGACATAATACGATTAGAGTAAAAGCTAGCTTCTCCTCCGTTCTTATAATTCAGGTACAGGTTCCAAGCATCTTTGATCAGATGTCTTTGCTGCCGCACACTCCCTCACCTCACGGAGTCAGAGGCCTTGCCATTCCCTTCCTGGTTGACCACGACAGACGTCATGCCCGAGGTAACACGCCTCCCGGCCTTTAGCCCCTCAACTGCATTTCGGGGGGACACGCGGGGGTTTTATCAGCGGCCCCCTTCTCGCCGAAATTAAACTGAGGCGTTCATCAGGTGAGGGAGTGTGCGGCAGCAAAGACATCTGATCAAAGATGCTTGGAACCTGTACCCGAATTATAAGAACGGAGGAGAAGCTAGCTTTTGCTCTAATCGTATAATGTCGGTCTTGTAAGCAAAGAGTCCCTGGTTCGGGTCCCGGCGACTCCCAATCGCTACAAATATATTTTTCTTTTAGACTAAACTTGTAGTTTAATTCTCTTATAATTTTGCTAAAAATCTTTATTACTAAACCACTAAACGGCATAAACAAATATGTAATCAAAGCCTGGCTTACTGTAGATAAATATGGCTTATTGATGATAAAAATCTTTATTACTAAACCACTAAATGGCATACACAAATATGTAATCAAGGCCTGGCTTGCTGTAGATGAGGCACAGGGTCTAGTTAGTTCTGGGGGCTCCCTATAAATTTTATTTTCAAAATTTACTTGCACCGCCAGTAGTAGATACATGTTTGAAATTAATATGAGATGTAAAAAACAGCACGCCATATGTCGATAATTACAGCGATATAAATTTAAGTTTGATTCACATTAAAAACAAATAAATAAATAAATTAGAAAAACAAATGTCAATTGATTTTTCTTATGATATTGAAGCAAATATATCAGGTTATTTCAATACATCTTAAAATACATTTAAAACATTTGTAAAATTCTGCCGCCTAGGACTAAGACTACTGTGATCTGTGGTCCAATCATAATGAACCTCTTTTGGGGTAAGAGAAATATAGTAGTTACAATTGAAAAAGTAGGAAACAGTTGGTTGAATATCTGTTTAGAGGTTTAAGTATTTTACAAACAGTTTTCTTTAGCTAATTCATTATTTTTTGTAAATTACTTTAATTTATTTTAAATCATGCAACTGCTGCTGCTTTAACAAACTAAAAAATTTAAAATTTCACTAATTGTACACATATTTCTTCATCATCACATACAATTCACAGTAGATGTTTTAAACTTCATTGTTTTCAATTTTTCAATATGTTTAGAACTAATGAGTTTGTTAAAATTTAATTAAACGTAGTCCAAAATAATAAAAGATCATAAAAAAGATAAATTATATTATTTCCGCTTGATTAAATTTATCTTGTGACTTTTTCTGCAAACATTAGTAAAAAATTATATCGGTTCACTTATTAAATTTTCTGAAAGCGTTTTCATTTGACCCTTAAGCGGATCAGTGTTTTCAGTGTTCGTAATTAATTAAGAATGTCAAACTGTATGCCAAAAGGAATTCATTCTAAGAGCATTTAAGCTTTTAGTAAGGTTAGCGATACATAAAATATCCTTCCTTCTTTTAAGTACTTTATCTCTAAGATTTTGAAAAAAATTAAAAAAAAATAATCGAACAAAATATTACGCTAATCCAACGCGTAATTATATTTTAAGATAAATAATAATTACAAAATGAAATAGCAGAAGGCTTACAACTTTTCTGAAATAGTTCTGTTTATTTCAAAACAAATAACAAAGAATGAAGAAGTGCAAAAAGAATGAAGTCTTTATTCTAGAATAATTATTAATAACTATTTTAGAAAGGACTACGTTTTACTTTTCATCTGCATGCCATCCTAATTTAATTTTTTGGTTTGGTTTTAAAATTGAAATCGATTAAAACACATTAATGTACAGGCGTGACTGTCTATGATGCTTAATTTAAGTTGCCAACATTAGCTGTTAAATTCTTTGAAGCAATTGAATAATTCAGCAAAGAGTTGTGTTTGCACGTAACAAAGAATTGGAATTTATTTACAAAATTGCATACAACACCTTTAAAAAATTCTAACTTTGAAGGCCCATGACTTTTCTTACAGGAATAAATTAATTTTTCTTTCTTCAATACTGTATAGAAAGTATCTCTATACAGCAGCGACGTACCAGGAATTTTAGTCATTAAGAAAATTTGTAGAATCCCTTCCTCAAATTTTAGTTTTGTCCTCAGAAAATGAAAACATTTAAGAATATGTCTTTATTATTTATTATTATTATTATTTATTTTTTTTTTTTGGGGGGGGGGGAGATTTTACAAATAAATAAATTTGGAATTTTTGGTATTTTCTTTAATTTCTCTTCTTTCTTATTTGTTCTGATTTATGAAGCCACCCTAGTTTTACTTAAATTTTTGTCAGCCATAGGTCATTGAATAAAATTTGTTTAAATACCTACGATTTTAGTTTATATTAAAATTTTTTTGGAATTATAGAGCATTTGAACATCGTGTGCTATTCTTCGTTGTGAAATGAAGTCATCGTTCGGCTTCGTCTGGCTAGACGATGCCCCATCCATTGAGCTGTTGGGATGATACTCTTCACTTCAATATATAAACAAGAAAGATCAATCATGCTTAAAGCATTGATTATGAAACACTTTCCAACTTCAATGGAATTTTATTTAAACACCCCTAAAATGCAATACATTCCTAAGTAATATTTTAAAACTTATCAAAATACTACATTGATTTATTATATTTGAAAACTTAAACCTTCGCCGAAAAAAATGAACTTCATTCAAATGACGGCATTGAAATATAAATTGCCTGGTTTAAACATTTCTAAAATGCGATACATTCCTCGGTAACATTTTTAAAATCATCATAATACTACAATAATTTATTATATTTGAAAACTTCATCGAAAGCAACTGACATTCATTCAAATGATGTCATAGAAAAAATAACACGCCTGGCCCTCTCTATAAAAGCAGCATTTCATTCATAGCATTTTTCCAATCATTTCATTCATCACAGTACTGCAATAATTTATTTTATTTAAAAACTTAAGACCATGGAGATACAAGTAATTAAACTCTATGCTTAAAACTCCATCGAAAAAAATCGTCCTTCTTCTCTCTGTAAAATCGATGATTATTTCATTTATATCAGCTATGCAGACTCCATGAGCTAAATACTTTTGCGTTAAAAAAATACAGCAATTCTTATACAACTCATCCTGCATATTTTGCTGTTTACATTTTGCATAAGTGAAACATAGGCTTCGTTGTAGAAATAATCAAATTTGGATGATCATTTAAACTCAAATATATTGTCATTGCGTTGTTTCAGTATGTAGATGCACAGAATTTAAGCAAAAATAAAGCGGTTTTAGGAAGAATACAACACTCAATATGAATTAAAAAGAATAAAAATCATGATTTTAAGACAAGATGGATGACATATTCTATTTTGAAGTGGGTCACGTGATCTTTTTATATCATGGTCACGTGGCCGCTTCATATAAGAGGTGTAATTATTATTTTTATTTTTATTTAAAAACTACTGAATATATTTTGCTCAAATTTTTTTTTATATATTTTATGTAATAATTTGAATATTACCTAAAATTTTTGAAGCAATTTGTGAAATTTAAATCCGCTTAAAAATGTTTGAAAAATTAGGTCCCATAGGGATCAATGTATTTCATTCTTTCAACTCGAGTTCAATCCAAAACTAATTGGGTGATATTATTCATTTATATTCCAATAGATCCTACAGACCGTCTGATCAACATACTAAAATTTCATTTTGATTACTAAGTCATTTTTATGGCAGTTATCGTGCTAACGGACATACAGACAGACAGAACGAATGAATGAACAAAGTCATAAGCACTTTTCAACTTTGGTGTAAAGTGTTAATAAAAATCGTCCGAACTGCTATTTAAAATTATCTGAAATAAAAGTACAGGGTCATCGAAAAGTTCACGATATCAAAATTTTCAAATCATGTAATCGACCGAGGAATTGAAATAGTAGAATACTTTTTAAGTTTGGTGGCACTAATATACCCTTAAATATATATAACAAAAATATTGTCTACTAATGGCTAGAGAATATAAAATAAAATTCTTTCAATGTGGAAAACAGAATATTTTACGATTAATAAAAAAACATAACTCTGAAGTTATTGTCTGACGTATTCGAATTTAAGTAACGCAGTCTCTATTTCAGACACTTTGACTGATTTAAAATGGATAACTGTTTGTTTTCGTGTTACCTGCAACATATCCAGTTTCTGAAAAACGTTTTACTATCTTCGTAATTGCTGAATTTTAAAGGATTTATTGTATAAGTATTTCTTCTAAAATTCTTCAAAGACATTCTCATAAGAATGACTGGAGATATATTGATCTAAAATAAAATTCATCCACCGTGGGAAAACGGATTATTTTACGATTGATAAAAAGTGAGCTCTGCAAATATCATCTGACATATTAAATACAGCAGACTCTATTTTTGTTCTATTTTTAAGGGTATAATTGCTCTAGGAAACTAAACAAAATTCTAATTTTTATATTTATCTGTGCATTATATGATTTTAATATTGGATGTGCGTGATTTTTTGATGACTTTGCACCACGTTAGTAACAGTATAAGCAATTGATTAAGAGTATCAACCAGTTACGTTGGCAAAATGTATCCCCCTTCATCCGTATAAAAAGACAGAGCTACACACCACAATTAGGCAATACAGACGTTTAAATAGTATGAAATATTAATGTAGCCTTATACTCTGGAATCTTAATTAAGATCCTTTCATAAATCGTTTCAAAATCTTTTCACACACTCAATTGAACCGGAGGAATCTTATTCAGTACTTAAGTTCCATTGCTGGAATATTTTCCCGCTGTTCCCAAGAAGGACGCAAAAAAAAAAATAAATACGCTTTCATTAGACATGTATGTTGAGAGCACTTATTTCTACCCTTTAGCTCTCCAAGAGAGAAAATTTCCCAGGGTTCTATAAAATAAGTTGAAGTTTTATCGGTATTCTTTGGGCTTTATGCTCAATATTTAGCTCCTGACACTTTTTGTTGACATTTTATACAACTTGGCTCGCTTTGGTTTATATGAGTTAACTTTCCTCATGCTTTGGAATTTTTACTTCCTCGCCAAAGACACACTTCACTCTTCAGATCATCTCCCAAAGGAAATATAAGTTTGCAACATTCGGTAGATGGAAGAGTATAAAAATACTGGAAATCGAAGTTTTAGAGGTGTTTAAAGGGATATGGTTTATATTACAGTGCGAAACATGAAATCGATTAAAGATTTTTATAGATGGCGATCTAGTTATACTTTTGTGTATTTGAATACCTGTTATACAGAGTGATAGAATAATAAATGTTAATAATAAATTTTAAACTTATATAATGCATCGGATAATTGAAGCAATAGAATTTTTTCAGTTAGGTAGTATTAATATATCTTCAAAAGTGTATCAGAAATATCGTCTATTGTTGGACACTGTAGACCAAGTTTCGATCCTCACTGTTCAAAAATATCTCCATGTCCACGCGGAGTATGTGCACGTAAGTCCGAAATTTCTTCCGAGAACTAATGGGTAATGTAAAGAATGGTACGGTCCCTGTGGTTGCTACCTCTATTGGGTTCTGCTCTAAATTGGGTGGCACTGAACCAGTCGTCCAACATAGTTACTTTGACCGTCGGTGATTGGACAGTTTGGGTGTGAAAAAAATCTTAATATATGATCAGAAGAAAAATTGCATATTAAATTCGGCTTATTTAAGTATTTTACAAACTGTTTTCTTTAGCTAATCATTATTTTTTTATAAATTACTCTAATTATTTTTTAAATCATGCAACTGTTGCTGCTTTAACAAATTAAAAAATTTAAAATTTCACTAATTGTACAAATATTTTTTCATACATCATATACAATTCACAGTAGATGTTTTAAACTTCATTATTCTCAATTTTTCAAGATGCTTAAAACTAATGGGTTTGTTAAAATTTAATTAAACGTAGTCCAAAATAATAAAAGCCCATAAAAAAGAAAAATTATGTTATTTCCACTTGATTAAATTTATTTTGTGACTTTTTCTGTAAACATAAGTAAAAAATTATATCGGTTCACTTATTAAATTTTCTGAAAGAGTTTTCATTTGACCCTTAAGCAGATCATGTGTTTTCAGTGTTCGTAATTAATTAAGAACGACAAACTGTATGCAAAAAGGAAATCATTCTAAGAACATTTAACTTTTTGTAAGATTAGCGATACGTAAAATATCCTTCCTTCTTTTAAGTACTTTATCTCTAAGATTTTGAAAAAAATTAAAAAAAAATAATCGAACAAAATATTACGCTAATCCAACGCGTAATTATATTTTAAGATAAATAATAATAAATAATAGCAGAAGGCTTACAACTTTTCTGAAATAGTTCTGTTTATTTCAAAACAAATAACAAAGAATGAAGAAGTGCAAAAAGAATGAAGTCTTTATTCTAGAATAATTATTAATAACTATTTTAGAAAGGACTACGTTTTACTTTTCATCTGCATGCCATGCTAATTTAATTTTGTGGTTTGGTTTTAAAATTGAAATCAATTAGAACACATTAATGTATAGGCGTGACTGTCTATGATACTTAATTTAAGTTGCCAACATTGGCTGTTAAATTCTTTGAAGCAATTTGAATAATTCATCTAGCTAAGAATCGTGTTTGCATTTAAAAAAGAATTGAAATTTATTTACAAAATTGCATGCAAGTCCTTTAAAAATTCTAACCTTGAAAGCCCACAACTTTTTTTACAGGCATAAATTAACTTTTCTGTCTTTAATACTGTATAAAATGTATCTCTATACAGAGCAGCGACGTACCAGGAATTTTAGAATTATTAAGAAAATTTGTGGAATCCCTTCTTCCAAATTTTAGTTTTGTCCTCAAAAAATGAAAACTTTTAAGAATACGTCTTTATTTTATTTATTTATTATTATTTTTTTAGGGGGGGGGGAGATTTTACAAATAAATAAATTTGAAATTTTTGGTATTTTCTTTAATTTCTCTTCTTTCTTATTTGTTCTGATTTATAAAGCTTCCGTAGTTTTACTTAAATTTTTGACAGCTCTAGGTCATTGAATAAAATTTGTTTAACTACTTACGATTTCAGTTTATATTAAAAATCTTTTGGAATCTTAGAGCATTTGAACATCGTGTGCTATTCTTCGTTTTGAAATGAAGCCATCATTCGGCTTTGCCTGGCTAGACGATGCCCCATCCATTGAGCTGTTGAGATGATACTCTTCACTTCTATATATAAAAAATTGTCCGAACTGCTATTCTAAATTATCTGAAATAAAAGTACAGGGTCATCGAAAAGTCCACGAGATCAAAATTTTAAAATCATGTAATCAACCGAGGAATTGAAATGGTAGAATATTTTTTAAGTTTGGTGGCACTAATATACCCTTAAAAATATATAACAAAAATATTGTCTAAGAATGGCTAGAGAGTATAAAGTAAAATTCCTTCAATGTGGAAAAACAGAATATTCTACGATTAATAAAAAAAAATAACCCTGAAATTATCGTCTGACGTATTCGAATCTGAGTAACGCAGTCTCTATTTCAGACACTTTGTGTGATTTAAAATGGAGAGCTGTCTGTTTTCGTGTTGCCTGCAACAGATCCAGTTTCTCGAAAACGTTTTACTATCCTCCTAATTTCTGAATGTTAAAAGATGGGTATTTCTTCTAAAACTCTTCAAAGACATTCTCATAAGAATGATTGGAGATATATTGATCTAAAATAAAATTCATCCACCGTGGGAAAACGGAATATTTTACGATTGATAAAAAGTGAGTTCTGCAAATATCGTCTGACGTATTAAATACAGCAGACTCTTTTGTTCTATTTTTAAGGGTATAATTGCGCTACATAACTAAACAAAATTCTAATTTTTAAATTTCTCTGTGCGTTATATGATTTTAATATCAGATGTGCATGATTTTTTGATGACTTTGCACTACGTTAGTAACAGTATAAGAAATTGATTAAGAGTATCAATCGATTAGGTTGGCAAAATGTGCTCCCTTCATCCGTATAAAGAGACAGAGTTACTCACCGCAATTAGGCAAGACAAACGTTTAAATAGTATGAAATATCAATGTAGCCGTATACTCTAGAATCTTAATTAAGATCCTTTCATAAATCGTTTCAAAATCGTTTCACACTCTCAATTGGACAGGAGGAATCTTATCCAGTCCTTTCGTTCCATTGCCAGATAATATTTTCCCGCTGTTCCCAAAAAGGCAGCAATAAAAATAAATACGCATTCATTAGGCATGTACTTTCAGAGCACTTATTTCTACCCTTTAGCTCTCCAAGAGAGAAAATTTCCCAGAGTTCTATAAAATAAGTTGAAGTTTTATCGGTATTCTTTGGGCTTTATGCTCAATATTTAGCTCCTGGCACTTTTTGTAGACATTTTATACAACTTGGCTCGCTTCGGTTTATATGAGTTAACTTTCCTCATGCTTTGGAATTTTCACTTCCTCGCCAAGGACACACTTCACTCTTCAGATCATCTCCCAAAGGAGATATAAGTTTGTAACATTCGGTAGATGGAAGAGTATAAAAATACTGGAAAACAAAGTTTTAGAGGTGTTTAAAGGGATACGGTCTAAATTACAGTGCGAAACATGAAATCGATTAAAGATTATTATAGATGGCGATCTAGTTTTATTTTTGTGTATTTTAATACCTGTTATACAGAGTGATAGAATAATAAATGTTAATAATAAATTTTAATTTTATATAATGCATCGGATAATGGAAGCAATAGAATTTTTTTAGTTAGGTAATATTAATATATACTCAAACGTGTATCAGAAATATCGTCTATTCTTGGACACTGTAGACCAAGTTTCGATCTTCGCCGTTCAAAAATATCTCCATGTCTACGAGGAGTATGTGCATGTAGATCCGAAATTCCATCCCAGAAGTAATGGGTTATGTGAAGAATGGTACTGTCCCTATAGTTGCTGCCTCTATTGAGTTCTGCTCTAAATTGGATGGCACTGACCCAGTCGTTCAACATAGCTACTGTGTTGGATATAGCGTCGGTGATTGGATAGTTTGGGTGTGAAAAATTTTTTAAAGGATATATATATTAAGAAGAAAAATTGAATATTGAATTCGGCTTATACTTTTACTGGTATTGTGTAAAAAACTCAGGTGAACGATAATATATATACACATATATATATATCCTATAAAATACCACAATCCAAAGTATAATATAAAAGGTGAAATGAGTATAGGCGCGATTTGCAGCTCTTAACACTCATCTCAAAAATATTACAAAAGAAAGATCTAGGAAATGTACACGGAAGATTATGAAACACAAGAAACAACTGAAACAAATAAACAATTAAAGGAGTGCAAACGGGGTATCAGTAATGTCTAGGGGGATTGTGACCCCTATACCTGGTTAACGCGTGCTTTTATACCCGGGAAACACTCCCAGAAACAACCGATCGCCCGAAGCAGCACCAATCCGTGCGTACAGGAAAAACAGAATCCTAAGGGAAAATCAAAACCTTAAAATCAAAAGAGAAACTATATAAGAATCACAGGACTTCCCTAATGGAAAAGGGGATCCAGAGTCCATACACATATAAGAATTAAAAGCACAAAGTTACAGTGAAGGAAGAGATTCAAACAAGTCATATGGCAACAAGTCTTGGAAATTAGCATAAATTACATCATCATTACGTAGTTTTTTACAAAATGCCAAGTAATAAGTTTTTAGAAAGCCTATAGGAAAACCGTTCTTTAATGCTTCCTTTATCAAATGTCTTTCACATATGTTTCGCTGTTCATTGGTAGAATTTAATTTACCATATCTTACAAAATGATTAACAATCAAATTTCTCATTACACCAATACTCACATTACTACTCCAAGGAGTGATGTAATTAATATTACAGTTGAAACTTTTACGTTTATCATACATTCTGTAACATAGATGATCTTGAGAATTTCTATATATTGAGATATCCAAAAATACCACTTCACCATTATTATCTACAGTTTCAATAAGTTCAAGGTTACTGGGGTAAAAAGTAAAGTCAAATTGAAAATCTTTATCAAGATGGCCGATCAAGATGTCATCCACGAAACGTAAATACATAATCTCATTGAGAGTATGTGTACCGTTTTCATAACTGTATAAATATAAATCCGCCAGTAGCGACGAACAGCCATCACCCATAGGTATTCCTTTGATTTGTTTAAAGAAATCAGTTCCATTGAACAAAATGTTCTCAAACAAGACCAATTTTATCAAAAATTTAAACTTATCATAGTCGTAGGATAAAAGTTGAGTATTTCTATTATATGTATCCTTTAAAATATCATATAGATCCTTTAAGTGGATGCAGTTGAATAAATCTTTAAAATCGAAACTCTTAAAGTATAACTTGTCCGGAGTTTGTTTCAGACGTGTTATTACGTCATAACCATTATTGATCATTACTGAATCACTTGATTTTATCTTCTTCATTACTGGTGTTAATATATTAGCTAATATTGCATTTGCCTTTGTCAAATATGAGCCACATCCAACCGTGACCGGTCTGAATTTCACTGGCTGTTTATGTAACTCAGGTATAAGTACCAAATAAGGGAATCGAACATATTTAATCTCATGACCTATACGCTTGTATAATGCTACAATTCTGTTCTTGTTCACCTCATATATATATATACCTTTTGTGAAAAATTCTAAAAGAGTTCGAAGCCAATTTACAAAATTCGCAAAATTACCAGAACTCACCAAAAGTCGCCATGTTGGCAATATTTCGCCAGATTCGTACAAAAGTTCATCGCATTTTTCGCCAAGGTAAAGTAACCCAGACCTTCAATTTATGTCAATTACTTCATCTTGGTATTCGTAGATACAAAAAATATCGGAAATAAAAAAATAAATAAATCTTCTCTACATAGCTGACTTCAAACTGGCAGCCAACCTGTTATGGATTTTCAACTTTCTAAGGATGGCTGTTGGAGGAACTGAAGCTGAATTCCAATTCCCTTTACATACTCAAATTGCATTCGCTATATCATACATATGAAATAAATTTTTACGGCCCATGATATTTACAATTGCTTCAAGTATATTATTTTCATCGTACATGCTATTTGCAATTAAAAAAATCTATTTTAGATAGATCGATACATTACTGATCACACCATGATAACAACAGAGGTTTGATGCGTTATTACATACAAAACACTTATATGTAATCCAAAGGGTCTAAGATAAAATTATTGTAAACTGGCAGTCAACATATATTTTATACAAATTTCTTTTTTTGTTGTATATTTTCCTACCTTTTTGACATTACTAATACCTACTGTAAGTGAAATCAGTAAGGCACAGCTCAGAGTAGTTTATGATATAACTGTGCGGTAATTATCTTAAATCTTTCGTTGTTTCATCATTAACGGGAAATGCATAGAAACTCTATACGTAATAAATGGAAAAAGGAATAGCCATCTTCGTCAGGACTACAAGAATTTCACTTAGCAGAGTCAAACCGGCATCGGTAGCAAGTTTAGCGGCGGTGTGTGTATATTCACAGCCGGTCTACACAGTGTAGACCGGCTGTGGTATATGCCAAATTTGAAAAGAGATTTCATTTTAAATCTGTTTGCAGATTTTTCCTGACTAATATATCTGACAATAGATCATCTCAATAAAACTGAAAATTGTTGCATCGTTAATATTCAAAATTTCTACACTTTTTCATTTCTTTTTTTCAAAATCCTACTTAAAACGCTTTTAAATAACTATTTTGGCTTTAAAGTTAAGTGATTTTATAAACCATAAAATGTTTTTGCTTATGGAAGACATTTGTTTAAAATGAAAAGTTTATTGTTGGAACAAAATTATTTCTTAAAATTTAATTAAAAACATTCTGAATTATTAAGAACAGATAAATGCAAAAAAAAAAAACTACAATTTTACTTGACTAAATTCGCTTTGTGACTTTTGTGCAAACAAACGCAAAAAAAAAAGTAATAATATATATTGTTCACTTATTAGGTTTTCTAAAAGCATTTTCAATTGATCTGAAAGCGGATTGGTCAATATTTCCATTTCATGTAATTAATTGCTGGCGCCGAATTTTATGCTAAAATACATTCATTCCAAAATACTTTTTAGATTGTGAAATGCGAAATTCGTTTCTTTCTTTCTCCAATTAAACCATCTGACATTTTTTTAATTAATTTCAAGAAAAGAACTCATAAATATTGTGTTAATCTGGCGTTTAATTTTAAGCGAAAATAAGTAATTCTAAAATAAAATGCTGCACGCGAAGAAGACAGTTTCTTCGAATCGTTTCAATATTTACATTCAGAAAAAAATGGCGATGTTAGCATAAGCAGAATTAAGTCTTTTTTATGTAGAACTTCTTACAACTAATTTTGGAAGAACAATATCTGTATTATTGTCCCGTATTAATTATTAATTATGGTTTAGAATTAAAATGGATTACATTTCATGTATTGCTTTTCAGAATGTTTGTTAATGATGTTTTATTTATGTTTTTACTTTCCTTATAATACATTATAATGTATAGGGAAATATTGAATGCAGGATGTTTAAAATCGCATTGAGAAATTGAAATAATAGAATATTTTTCTATCCCCAAATTTTTTTCTATTCACAAATTTCAGAATTGTCTGGCGAGTACTAGATAAAGTTATATATACACACTTACATATGAATACATATACACTTACTTGCTTGTATGCATATATACATGCACGATACATATATCTTTTATAAGAAAGGAAGAAGTATGTGTGTCTGTCTGTCCGTCTATGCAGTCTTTATCTGCATATCTAAGCGTTGTATGCGGCCATAAATTTTGGTACGCAGTTACTTTTCAATGTACACATATGAACCTAGGGATTATTATTTTTTTTAATTTGATTTAGTTTTTGAGTTCGTACGATTTTGAACGATTTTCCGACAAATCGGTTCCTTAGAGTCAACAAATTTTATCACAAACTTTTCGTCTTAACATCATCCGAAAGATAAAACAAGTAAGATCAATCATGCATAGATCATTGATTATGAAACACTTTCCACCTGAAATGCAATTTTATTTAAACATTTCAAAATGCGATACATTCAGCGCTGATATTCTTTTAATTATCACAGATCTACAATAATTTATTTTACTTGAAAACTTCAAATTTCATCGAAAAAAATAAACTTTATTCCAATGACGTCATCGAAATATAAATCGTCTGGCTCTCTATGTAAAAGCAATGAATATTTCATTCATGCACTTTTATTTCAGACTTCAGAGCTAAATAATTCTGCATTAAAAAATTCAGCAATTGTTATACAACTCATCTTACAATCACATATTTACATTCTGCATCCATTACAATTAAGCTTCTTTGTAGAAATAATCAATGTTTGATGATCATTTAAACTAAAAAGTATTGTAATTATGTTGGTACAGTACACAATGCCAACACATTGTACAGAACAACTTAGATGTACAGAAATTACGCAAAAATAAAGAAGCTTTATGACGGATGCAGCACTAAAGATAAATTTAAAAGAACTTTAAAAATCACGCTTTTAACGCTAGGAAAAGAAAAAGATGGATGCCATATTTTATTTTAAAGTGGGTCACGTGATCTCTTCATATGAGTGCAATTATTATTTTAATTTTTATATAAAAAACTATTGAACATATTTTGCTGAAATTGTTTTTGATATATTTTATGGGATAATTTGAATATTTCCTAAAATTTTCGAAACAATTTGTGAATTTTGACTTTGCTTAAAAATTGTTTGATTAATTAGGTCCCACAGTGTTCAATGTATTTCATTTTCTTCAACCCGGATTCAATCCAAAACTGATTGAGTGAAATTATTCATTTATATTCCCATACGTACCACATACAGTCTCAACGGCATACTAAAATTTCGTTTTGATAAAGTCATTTTTAAGTCAGTTATCGTGCGAACAGATAGACAGACAGATAGACAGACAGAATGAGCAAAGTCATAAACACTTTTCAACTATGTTGCAAAGTGTTAAAAAACAATCTTTCAAACAAACTTTGAACCGAATCCATACGATTAATATCTTTCGTGAATTAAAAAAAATGCATTTACTTCTCGTGTGTTAAGATCTCGTTTGCATAATCTCCCGTGGTAAGATGCACCCGGGACATTCTCGAAAGGTTTCTATCTTAGCACCATTGGCACAGCGGTTTGGCACAGCGGTCACACTTTACAACATAGTTGAAAATTGTTTAGGACTTTGTTCATTCTGTCTGCCTGTATGTCTGTCTTCTGTCCTTCTGTCATTCTGTCCTTCTGTCATTCTGTCTGCCTGTATGTCTGTCTTCATAATAACTGCTGTAAAAATGTTAGACATATTATGTCGTCTTCTTGGTTCGATTGATGTGGTAGTTGTTCGGTGTTGGCAATAGTGGATCAGAGAAGCCATATGTAACTGTCGCAGAGGCTTAGGACGCCCCAGACAGACAACTCCTACAAAGAATCGTGCAGTCAGGCGAGAAGCCATGTCCACACCAATGGTGTCAGTATCAGCCATTCGAAGGCATTTGTGCTATCCTCCATGATTCCTCTATCAAGTAATATTATTTGAAGATGACTGACAAAAGGTGGAATTAGCTGTCGACGTCCATTAAGGCACCTGCCACAAGTGTCCTAATGGAGACATGTTGCCTTTAGCGACGAATCCGGCTTCTGTCGCATCGCTGATGACAGGTGCATACGTGTGTGGAGAGAAACCGGTCAGCATTCCAATCTCGCATTTCTTGTCGAACGGTACATAGCCTTCGCATATGGCGCAACATCTGGGAAGCCATATCTTAGGACTGCCGATGTCCTCTAATTGTGCTGCAAGCCAACATGACAGCTTGCTTGTACGTCGTCGACATTCTGTAACCGATTGTTCTGCTCATGCTGTCATGCCTCCCAGATTCCATTTATTAACAAGATAACGCTCGACTACGCACTGCACGACTTTCTGAGTAACAGCGTTAGAGAATTTAATCCCCTCCTATGGCCATCCAGGTCCCGAGATCTATCATCAATAGAACACATCTGGGACATGGCGGGATGGCAAATGCCGTCTTCTCACCCCTACTCTGATTAAAACTCCCCTACTCTGAGCTCTCTATAGATCGAACTACTCAGTGCAAAGGCTCCAAAATTGTTGAACATACTATTCAAGACATGGGGAAAGGGATTACGCGAAAAAAAAATTGTTCCAGAAACACCGATAGGTGGCGCTGTACAACAGAAAATATGCTGAAAAGACACAAAATACACATTTGTAACACATTTTATTCGAACGTACCAAACATTCATATCACAAGGACCTTATCGATGCAGGGAATGCTGCGTATAACGTTATCCATTGATTGTTCATCTATAGCGGTGGCAACATCGTCAACGACATCTGAACGAATCGATTTGCATCCTCGACCCGGCTGAACTCCAAGACGTCCAGTTTTCTCGAATCGAGCGATCATTCTCCTGAGAGCTTGTGGAAGTAATGGTCCTTTGCGCAAATTCAAGTCGACGAAACTCTCGAAGTGCAGCTGCATCATGGCCTTTGTTTTCATAAAACAGCTTCACAAGCAAAGCGCGTTCTGGCAGTGTGACAGCCATCGCTGATAGGAATGAAAATTTCCCAGTTAAATCCCCTTTTATGCCCAGAATATAGTAGCTGCAAACCAAGGGTATATGCAAATTTTTGTGCTTACAGTGCGAAATTGCAGTTACAATGACAGTTTAAGTTTCTTCACTTTTTTATCTTCTTTTTTTTCATATAAGCAAAAGAAATTAAAAAGGAAAAATTCCATATCGCATGTGTTTGTTTTTTTGTGATTATTTTGTGTCTTTTCAGCATATTTTGTGTTGTACAGCGCCGCCTATCGGTGTTTCTGGAACTAATTTTTTTTTTGCATAATCCCTTTCCCCATGTCTTGAATAGTAGGTTCAACAATTTACACTGAGTAGTTCGATGTATAGATAGCTCAGAGTAGGGGTGTTTTAATTCTGACCTCCCGGTATGTAAGGATATAAGGGAAAAGTTAGCTTTTAAAGTCTTTTTGCGTATTTTCAAACATTCGTCATACATTATCAATTATCTTTTTTGTACACTGTTACACTAATAGTTATTGAAATATGTAAGGAATAAGCAAATATTTAGCTTAAAGTCTTTTTGTGTATTTTTAAGCATTGGTGTGTGTCATCAACGCATAAAACCGCAACTCGATGCCTTCAAGACACATACTTCACGTATTTTGGGGAAAGACTGACTGATCAATATATTTTTCGTTTAAAATAGTTCTCTCGTACTGCTGTTAAAAAAATCACTAAGCGTCTTAAAAAATGTAATCAAGACCTGACGTATCTTAGATAGGATGCAGGGTCTAATTTGTTTTGTGGACAGCCTACAAATTTTATAATCTAGACTTACAAATTTTAGATCTAAATTTACTTGTGACGTCAGTAGATACATCACAATCAATATATATATGTTTGAAATGAATATATAAAACAGCACTTCAGATATCGATTATTACAGCAAAAAAATTTAATTTTAAATCAGAGTTAAAACAAATAAATAAAAAAATTATACAAAAAAATTAATTCAACTTATTATGATACTTTTAATCAGGCTTTTCGATAATTCTCTAAAAAATTCAGACTTTAATTCGGAGGCTTATGTATAATCAGTCCCGATGATCTGTGCATAATAAGGCCCTGAATGCATGATGATTTTTAAAGGCAAGGGAAATAAAGTAGTTACAGATAAGGGAAATAATGTACTTTCTCATGCAAAAGCCGGTAACCTTTCATTCAATATCTATTTAGATGTCGAAGTATTTTACAAAATGCTTTCTTTTTAGTTATTTCATTATTTATATAAATTACTTTGAATTTTTTTAATCCTGTAATTGCTGCTTAAACAAACTAGGAAATTTAAAAGTTTACTAATTATATAAATATTTCTTCATTCATAACATGCAATTAATGGTAAATATTTTAAACTTCGTTGTTCTCAAATGTTCAATGTGTTTAGAACTAAAGAGTTTATTAAAATTTAATTAAACGTACTGCGTCATAATAAAAGCCCACAAAAAAAGATAAGCGGTATTATTTCTACTTGATTAAATTTCTCCTGTGACTTTTTGTGAGAACATTATTAAAAAATTATTATCCATTCACTTTGTGCCGATTCTTAATTTTGTTGATTAAAATTAATATTGTCAAAAATGCATTTTACATTAAATTAATTATTTATTAGTATATTAATTATACATGTAATCTGTTCTAAAACTTACTGCTGTGTACATTGCGTTGGTGGCCGCAAAACCCACCTATTTCTGTGCTTAACGGGATACTAAGTTAACAAACTAAAAATTAAGGTTAATAGTAAAGGAACAAACATTTATTTATCACATACTCAATTTACACTCTTTAGTTTTACAAATTAAATAAATATCACAATAGTGGAATACATCTCAATGGTAGTTCGGGGGGTGTAATGCCAGATGAATTGATATTTGGTTGGAGCACGTGGTGGGATGCATTAATTAGCTTTTCCTTAAAAACACAAATTTAGACAAAGAGGTTATCCTCATATAGTTTAATTGTACGGTACCTGATCTTCGTTCATATAACTTGGGTAACACCGATGCTTTGTCACACTTTACACTTGCAATACCAGATGAACATGAGCTCTCCTTCGAATTCCTATATCAGAGACGCACACACAACTCTTAACTCTGCTACCGCCGCTTCTTCTTGACTAGTCTAACTCCAACAGCCTGCCTTGACCAATTCTGACTCCCACTTCGAGCAACTCTCACTTATATCCCTTTTTCGGTCCGCGGTCCACGTGCTGAAATGCAGAGCTGAGGGCTAATCCGTAGACATGGCGTCGCCGTCTCGGTTGCCGCCAACCGGCTTAGCGTGGTATGTAAACATGGGCGTGGTATGTAAGATATGGGGCCACCTGTATATTATCGCCCATCTGCTTAGCGTGGGGATAATCCGCACGCATTCCTGGTTCCATTATTTTTTAATCCTTCCAAATATTTATTACTTTACATTTCTGGCATTACATTCTCACCCCCCCGGGAAAAAAAAGTCCAAAAGTTACTCTCCCACAGTTTCACCCCAGTGGTAAGAAATTAAGTTCACAATGGTTCCTCGCAAACACATATGTTCATCCATCGTGAGAAAGGCTGAGTTCCACTTTTTAGCCTCGTACAACTCATAGCTTTGATAGTTCTTTGTAGTTTCTTGATAGTTCCCTGTCAAGTTAGTCCATTATTCATAATTGACATAATGTACCATAAATTACATGAGGATTACCAACATTCACATTATTATTAAATTGTAAATTTTGATATATATTATTTGCAATGCATAATTTTCATTTCTCCTTTTACATAATTATTTACATACGACATATCATTACATAACAGCATTCATTACTTTATTATTATTATACATTTTCTTGTTATCATTTCATTTTGTAACATATTGTAGTAGTGCAACTATCAACTTCCGATTCTTGGTTATGGTTGAATTCCATACCACCATATTATTTATAAATTACTTTGTTATTTCACTTTTTTTTTTTTTTTTTTTTTTTTTTTTTTTTTGAACTTGCCATATATGTAATGTCAGAAATACATAACATACTTTTTGAAATATACTTATATCCACAATTTAAAACATAAAAACATATACATATACACTCAATTATCACTTTCTATTTATGACATTAATTACAAACTTTTTACATATTTTTCATATTCTTTGTTTTATGAAATTACTATTTACAACAATTCGAGGGCGAAAATTATACCCTCTGGCATTATAACAAACCTCATCATCATTTCTATTATTTTCACAGTTTAATTGCTTTTCTTTAGTGACCTTCCCTTCCTTAATTTGACTTTGATCATTATTTCTAATCACTTTCTCATTTTGATTTTTTTCTTTGTCCTGTGTGTGTGTGTGGTTTGATTCGCTTTCGTCACTATCTTTCAAATATTGTTTTCGCTCCGCTGCCATGTATAGTTTATTTATGTGCACTTTATAAGTTTTATTTTCATCACTTTTAAGACATATTATAACATTATTATTTCGGACTAATTTCGTAATTCTAAATGGTCCATCATATCGATCCTCTAATACCCTTGGTTTTAGGAACTTTTTTAGGTACACTGTCGCTCCTATAAATATATCGTTTTTTCTCACTATTTTATATTTCTTTATTTGTTTGTCATTTACCAGCTTTTGTTGTTCCGATGCGTCTTTCACTACTTTATCTATATTTTTTAAATGCTGTGCCACATAATTTTTATAATTATTTACCTCACTATACATTATATCTATTTCTTCCTTACTTGGTATGTTTGTTTGTTTAATATTTTCAAATGGCAATGATAAATCTCTAAGATAGAACAGGAATGAAGGCTCAAATCCTGTATTACTGTTAATAGTGTTATTCACATAAAACTTAAACCATTTTAAAGATTCATCCCATTCAAACGTAGTCTTTGACAAACACATTATACATTGTTTCATGTCTCTGTGTATTCTTTCACAACGACCTAAAGAACTTGGGAAATAAACCGAACTGTATCGCCTTTCAATATTTAATGCATTTGTAAAATCTATGTATTCTTTACTTTTAAAAATTTGAGCATTATCGCTTTGAATAATAATTGGAACTCCATAAGTTGTCACGAAGTTTGTTAGCTTATTCACTATTGTTTTAGCAGTAATGTCTCTGACTGCATAGGCCTCAAAGTATCGTGAAAACATGTCTACAATTGTAATTACAAAATTATTTCCTCCATTACTGCGCGGTAGTTTTCCTACGCAATCCAGTTGTAAATATATTCCTGGTTTTAATATTTCTGGCATAGCCTGAAGTCTGGCTGGTGGTATATTTTTGTGTTTTACTAATAAGCATTGATTACAAGACTTACAAAAATTTTCCACGTCTTGGAAAGCCCCTATCCAAAAATATTTTCTTGAAAGTAATTGGTATGTCTTTTTTACTCCGAAATGAGGGAAATGTGCTATCTCTATTATCTTTCCCTTTAGCGAGTGCGGTATTACAATCTTATTCTCATTTATTTTCCTATACGTTTGTCTTTTATTTTCCTTCTTTACCATTAACAGTTTATTTTGGCTATCAATATAGTATACCTTGTTATTGTGATATCGGTTTCTTCCTTTTTGTAATTCCTCTCTAATTTTACTTAATTTTTCATCTACCATTTGTTGCTCTAATATTTTCTCCACATTTATCTCATCATTTTTAATTAAAGTATTTACATATTTGATTTGGTTATCATTGTCAAATACATATCTCGAGCAATAATCACTTGCGTTATTTTCACCTTTTTGATATTTGAATTTAAAATCATACTGACTTATGTCAATTAGCCACCTCGATATGATATTTGGCATTTTATCTAATTTTATGTGGTACATAAGGGATTTTGCGTCACTCAGCAAGGTGAAACTCCTTCCGAACAGATATTCTCTGAAGTGTTGTAAGGATGCGTGTATAGCTAGCAATTCTAGCTTTATTGCAGGATAACGCTTCTCTGCCGGGTTCACAGGTCTTGAATAAAATTCGATAACATGATCGACTCCATTTACCCTTTGCATCAAAATACTACTAATTCCCTTACCTGAGCCATCCGTAGTTAAGACAAACGGGTTTACTTCATCAGGCTGTCTTACAACTGGTTCTTTAAAAATTGCATTTTTTAATTTTTCAAAAGCTTTTCTACATTCATTATTCCACTCGAACCTAACATTCTTTTTTGTCAAATTTACCAACGGTTCTGCAATTTGTGCATAATTTTTTATCAGACCTCTAAAATAGTTTGTTGTCCCAAGAAAGCTTTTTACTTGTTTAACCGTTTGGGGTTGTTTGAAATTTTGCACTTTTGCACAGTTTTTTATTGATGGGCTTATACCATTCGCATTTACTTTATATCCTAAAAATTCAATTTGCGATTTGCATATCTGTAACTTCGCCGGGTCGAGTGTTAAATTATTTTCTTTCAATCTTTGGAAAACAATTTTGATTTTCTCTAACATTTCGTCGTTATTTTGTGCGCATATGACTAAGTCATCTAAGTAAAAGTATATTTTTAACTCTGATAGATCTCCTAACACTTTGTTCATTAAAAGTTGAAAATATGCTCCTGAGTTTTTAAGACCAAACGGAATTCTTTTAGGATTAAAATTTCCCATAAAAGTTGTGAACGTTAAGGCCTTTCTATCTTGTTTTCTTAGTTCGATCTGAAAAAACGCCGCCTTCAAATCCATAACTGTATAAATTTTACTACCAGCGATATTTTGTAATATATCCTTCACCTTTGGTAAGTTTATTGGCAAAAGTGGTAAATACGCGTTTATGGCCCTATAATCAATAGCAAGTCTATATTTAGGTTCTTCATTTGGTTTACTTGGTTTCTTTACAAGAATTATGGGACTAGCGTACGTGCTTTGTGAACTTTCAATAATGTCATTTTCCAATAATTCCCTAATTTCTTTTTGCGCAATTTCTCGTACTGCTCTCGGAATTGGGTATGGTCGACTCTGAATAGGATAATTGTGCATGAGTTCGATTTTCGGTACTATTGCTGATGTTTTACCTAGGGTAGCATATGACTTTGAAAAAACCTCTGTATTGGTCATCATTAATGCAATAACTTTATTTCTATCTTCCTTATTTAAGTGCTGTACTTGAAAATCGTCTGGAGATATTTCTTTCTTTCTTAATTCCCGAATTTGTTGATAATCTGTTTTATTTAAATTTTGAATATTATTAATTTCCAACGTGGGTTTACTGCTTTTATTTTTTGTATCAACAATTTCGATTTGTTCTGTTATTATACCCACGTTCATATTTTTATTAAGTGTAATTTGGCAATTTTTTTCATTGTATAACAACATTCTAATCTTATTTTTATTTTCTATACTTTGGATCGCTTCATCCGTGATTAATGTTCTTGCCATTTTTATTGGAGAAAATAAAACATCCTGTCCCTCATTTAATTCCTGTGACAAAATCAATTGGACTATTTCTGACTCCCCTGGCTTTAATGTTATTTTTCTTTTCAATTTTGCGAAAATCTGCTTTTCCTCTTTCTTTTTAACATTCTTATTCTTATTACTTTCATTAGAACTTGGTAACCATTTTCCATCATTTACATTATCGCGAGTGCTACAATTTTGCATATTAGAGTCTTTTCTATCGTTATCGCTTTCATTATCCTCGCTTATTCTACCTTCATTCTCATTATTGAATTCATTACAACAATTATTTATTTCCTCATATTCGTCGTCATCATTATCATCGCTTATTCTATCTTCATTCTCATTATTGGATTCATTATAACAACTATTTATTTCCTCATATTCGTCGTCATCAGTATTATAATTTTCATAATTACTATTATATCTATTTTCATCGCGAATTCCCTGGCTTTGTGGTTTTTGTTTTGAATTCTGTATTGGGTTTGTATTTTCACTTTTATACAATTTAATCGCAGTATTCCCAAATTGTACTTCGTTATCTTTTGTATTTAAAATTGCTTTATGTGAGGATAAAAAGTCGTAGCCTAAAAGCATTTTATATTGCCCCTGAAAGTTCTGTTTTGTCACGAAAAAATAATTTTTGCATGCCTTTTCCCCAATTCTAAATGAAAATTGAATGCAATTTAAAAATTCTATATTTTCTTTAGTAAACGTCTGAAGTATTACTCTTCTGGTTATGTATTTTATTTTTACATTTCTATTCTGTTTTAGTTTTTGAAATGTTTCCAAATCTATAATACTAACTTGAGCCCCACTATCAATTACACTTATTATTTTTATTCCTTTGCAATCTATTTCTACCATCGGTAATTGTGGGCTAGATACGTTTTCACATTCGCTTGAAAGGATACTTTTGGTATCATATTTTGCTTTATCATTATTTTCATAATATTGTCCTCTCTTCAAATTTGTATAGTTTTGCCAGTCATCTCCATTTTTGTTATTTCTATATGTTTGTGAACCGAATTTATTTATTTCTCTGGAATTTGTACGATTCGTTCCTTGGTCCCAAATTCCAGCTCTTAGTTTAAATTACTATTATTATTGTTTCTCTCATATGTGTTTGATCTTATAGTTCTTCCGTTGCGCCCCCTAAAATTTCCTCTTATACTTTGCCTCTCTCTATTTTCTACGTTGGTTTCTAATTGATCGCAATAATTTCTTTGATCATTATTATTTCCTTGATATTCCCTATTATTTCTATCATATCCTCCTCGTTCAAAATTTCTGAGATTTTCGTTTCTGTTTCCTCTGATATAATTTGTTTGCTCCAACCCATATTGCTGATACTTCCTTCGTTTGGGATTCCTTGCAAATGCAGTATTACACTCATTGTACCAGCAATCTGAGAAATAATGTCCATTTTTTCCGCACCCTATGCAAAAAACAGCCCGTTCCATGGATTGATTTGGTATATTTTGCAATTTTAATTTATTAATTTCTAAAGTCAAATCTTGAACCTGTGTTGTAAGTAACATTTCTTTCAGTTCGTTATGTGATTCTTCTGGAGTCCTATCATTAAGAATTATTTCAAACAGTTCGGCATCTTTTATGGCATCTTCAAACCGCTGCGGATCTTTTTTCTTCACTTCAATTGCCAAATCAGGGCGTAATGCGCTAATGAATTTTCCCAACATTATTTTATTGGTTATTTTCTCTACCTCTCCATCTGTTGTATCCTTAAGGTTCAAAAATTTACGCGCTGCGTTTTTTATTTTTAGCACAAGCTCGTCCACTGACATATCAGGCGTTTGTTTTATTTTATTGAAAGCGTCCTGTTCTTGCGTTATCGTTATTCTGTTTGAAAATTTATTTATTAGTAATATTTTTATTTTATCAAACTCCTTTTCGTTTTGTAATTCAGGGTTTTGAATTAAAAACTGCATAGCCTTATCTTTTAATCTGGTTTTAATGATAGCCACTTTATGCTCTTCCTTCCAACTTGCTAACTCCGCTAATTCATCAAATTGTTTTATAAAGAAATTTATATCTTCCTCCTTACTCCCACAAAATAATGGCAGGATCTGCATTACTGGAATATCCATATTTTTATTATTTCTATCCAATTTAGTATAATTTTTATTTGATATTTTTGAATCTTCTTTCAAACTTGAACTCCTTGTTATAATTGAACTTTTCACCACTTTTTTAACTGGTCCCATTCCTATATCCCATTTTTCTAATTATACCTTCGATCTCATTTAGAAGAACCATTTTTTCCATTTCATTGATAAAACTTTACATAATCATACATATAACATAAGGAGAAATGAGAATTGTGCACAATATTTTCACAATCATCTATGTCGCCACCAGTTGTCCAACCTTATCAATATTTATTTTTTATTATTATTATTCCTTTTATTTTTATTAATTTCATAAATCCTTATTTTATTCCCGTTACTGCTAAAGTCACGAGCACCAAATGTGCCGATTCTTAATTTTGTTGATTAAAATTAATATTGTCAAAAATGCATTTTACATTAAATTAATTATTTATTAGTATATTAATTATACATGTAATCTGTTCTAAAACTTACTGCTGTGTACATTGCGTTGGTGGCCGCAAAACCCACCTATTTCTGTGCTTAACGGGATACTAAGTTAACAAACTAAAAATTAAGGTTAATAGTAAAGGAACAAACATTTATTTATCACATACTCAATTTACACTCTTTAGTTTTACAAATTAAATAAATATCACAATAGTGGAATACATCTCAATGGTAGTTCGGGGGGTGTAATGCCAGATGAATTGATATTTGGTTGGAGCACGTGGTGGGATGCATTAATTAGCTTTTCCTTAAAAACACAAATTTAGACAAAGAGGTTATCCTCATATAGTTTAATTGTACGGTACCTGATCTTCGTTCATATAACTTGGGTAACACCGATGCTTTGTCACACTTTACACTTGCAATACCAGATGAACATGAGCTCTCCTTCGAATTCCTATATCAGAGACGCACACACAACTCTTAACTCTGCTACCGCCGCTTCTTCTTGACTAGTCTAACTCCAACAGCCTGCCTTGACCAATTCTGACTCCCACTTCGAGCAACTCTCACTTATATCCCTTTTTCGGTCCGCGGTCCACGTGCTGAAATGCAGAGCTGAGGGCTAATCCGTAGACATGGCGTCGCCGTCTCGGTTGCCGCCAACCGGCTTAGCGTGGTATGTAAACATGGGCGTGGTATGTAAGATATGGGGCCACCTGTATATTATCGCCCATCTGCTTAGCGTGGGGATAATCCGCACGCATTCCTGGTTCCATTATTTTTTAATCCTTCCAAATATTTATTACTTTACATTTCTGGCATTACACACTTATTAAATTTTCCAAAAGTATTTTCAGTTAACCCTTAAGAGGATCAGTGTTTTTACTGTTCGTTATTAATTAAGAACGTCAAACTCTATGCAAGAAGGAATTTATTCTAGGAACACTTAAGTTTTTCTTAAGGATAGCGATATGTAAAGTACTCTTCCTTTATTTAGGTACTTTATCTCTGTGTTTTAGAAAACATTAAAGAAAAATAGAGGAACAAAATATTACGCTAATCTGACGTGTAATTATATTTCAATATAAATAATAATTCCAAAATGAAATGCTGAAGGCTTACAACTTTTCTAAAATAATTTTGTTTATTTCAAAACAACGAATCGTGGTGTGTGGAAAGAATCTTTATTTTCGAATAATTTTTAAAACCTATTTTATCATTACACCTTCAGATAGGTCGGACGGTCTGGGTCGAAGAAGGAGAATAACTATTTTAGAAAGGAAAGGAATAATTTATTTTACAGTCTGCATGTCATGGTAATTTCATTTTATAGTTTGGTTTTAAAGCTGAAAATTAAAATATGTTACATTTCAAAAATTAATTTATGGATGTATCTGTCTATGATATTCAATTTAAATTGCCAATATTAGCAGCTCTATTCTTTGAAACAACTCCGACAGTTCATCTAAGAAAGAGTTGTACTTATATTTCTGAAACAATTATAATTTATTTTTCAATTTGTACGCACGACCCAATAGTATGTAAGATTCCTAATTAAGATCCTGTGGTGGAACAGAAATCGTTTTATTCACCTTTCATTCCCGCCATCAATGGGAGAGGAGGAATCTTTTCCAATACTTTCTCTTCATTGCTGCATTATATTTTCCCACCGGCTCCCAAGGTAGACGCAATAAAAATAAATATGCTATATTAGGCAGACACGTTGAGTGCACTTATTTATACCCTTTAGCTCTCCAAGACAGAATTTTCCCATATATATATATATATATATATTTAAGTTTTATCGAAATTCTTTGGGGATTATGCTCAATATTCAGTTCTTGGCATTTTTTGTGGGTTTTTTTATAAGCCATCGTTCGCTTCGGTTTGTATGAGTAAGTTTTCCTCATGTTTTGAATTTTTCCTTCCTTGTCAAGTATAAGGACATACATCCTATATCAAAAAGACAGACTTTTTGGATGAAAATTTCTGAATCATGAATGTCAATGTAAATAATTAACTACTAAAGTCAAAACAGAATGAAGTAAAGTTTTTATAGAACTGAAACAAATTATGGTGACAAAAATTCAAGACCATACCTAAGACGAAATTATAATTTTAAACATTACGTCGCTTTGAAATGAAGGTTGCCAAATTGTTTATTTAATTGTAAAAAAAAAAATAACAAATAAATTTACGATGAAAGGAGTTTAAACTGTCTAGAACTTATACTTTATATTCCACGATGAGAAATAAAGATGGTACCTTGAAACATTTTTGTCAAATTAAAATATTGAGCAATGTAAATATTGACGGAAAAGCGGGAATTTTCATCAAAATTGGTGAGATTCTTTTAAAGGAATCTGGGTCTTTTAGGTAATCAGTGCGATTATTTTCCAGGGTGTACTTATACAATCAGTACTTATATAGTACTGTTATAGTACTGTTACAATCTTATGTTTAAAATTCCTAAAAATACGGGTCATGCAATCTCAATCTGTAAAACTCGGTATTTTAAAATTCTGCTTTTTATCTCCAATACCACTTTCCGGTAGCAATCTTGAGAAAAAAAAATGTTTTTCGATTCGCATTACAGAAAGCCAGACATGTCGCTCCGGATCTTCACCTTTTGTTCAGGGCGCTTAACGGTGGTTTTCGAGATTTTTAAAAATCTATAATAAAACCTCTCGACTTTATCAACATTCCGGATTCTAGAGGTTTTTAGAAAGTTATTTGCCTCCCGTTCACATAAGAAAAAAACGAGATTCTACATTTTTTTTAGTAGGAGATGCGTTTCTCCCGCATCCCTGTCTTTACCCTAAAAGAAAAAAGCTTTTTTATAAGTAGTTAAAACTTTATCAAATGTTTTTTTTTTTTATTACGCTTCGGCGACATCTTCGGCTTAATACTTACGTTTGAAAACAACCCCGAGCTTCTTAGCCAAGTAGGAGCTTCAGAATAGTGGTTACATACACACAATACAGGTTTCAATCGGAAATAAGTTTTTTAACAAATATTTAAAAATCTGTCAAATTTTTCGAATTTTTGAAAATTACGATACGATCTTTGGTTCGATACCGACGTTAAATAAAATTCGCGAGATTCTAGACCTACGAGGAGATTCACAATAATGGCTGTACAATACTATTCAGGTTTCAATGGAAAAAGAGGTTTTTATAACACTTATAAAAGCTATCAACAAGTTCGAACTTTGGAGAGATTCGGCACCATCTTCGGTTCGACACTTGCGTTAAGTAGAAACAGAGAGATTCTATGACATGACGAATAACAGCTTTAAAATACTGGGAGAAAACATACCTACATGATCAAGTTTGAATAGTATAGATAATTTATCTGGAAAGAGAAACAATAGATTTTTCGTTAGGTAGAATCATCATATCTTCAGAAGAATATCAGAAATATCGTCTGCTGTTGGATACGGTAGACTAAGGTTCTATTCCTGCCGTCCAAAACTATCTTCTTGCTAACGCTGAGTAAGTGCACGTAGGTTCAAATATTCACCGAGAAGTAATGGGTTAGGAGAAGGATAATACAGACCCAGTGGTTGACACCCCTATTGGGTTTTGCTCTAAATTAGGTGGCACTGATGTCCAAATTATTACCTTATACCATCGGATAGGTTGGACTGCCTAGGTGTGACTTAAAGGCAAACTTTAAAGCTATGTATTATAGGCTAAGTTTAGAAAAATTGCATATTGAGTTCGGCATATACTTTTACTCGTTCCGTACCGAGTCAACAATTCAACTAAACGATTATTATATACATATCCTCTGTGAAAAATATGAAAATGCAAGTAAGTCGTGAAGGTCTTTGCCAGTATAGCCAGATTCGTAACCACAGTTATCGAATGTGACTGCAATGTCAAACGACCCGGACCTGTAAATTATAACACTGTTTTCCACTTTAGTTTTCGCAACAATATGATGCTTTATCGGTTACATACTCCAGTCTCATCCTCGTTAAATTCTTTTCATGATTTAATCCGTACCCCGAATCATACATTTCTTACTCATTTGAGGTTGAAACATGAAAGTTTGACATCGGATGAAATGTATTTTGAGTATATTGAAAATGCAAAATACGTTTAAAATGTATTTTCGAGACATTACCAAAATACATTAGTTATTTTAATTTAAAATACAAAATACAAATATATTTTGTATTTAATATTAAAATACAAATATAATTTGTATTTAAGATTAAAATACAAATGTAGTTTCAAATTGTATTTCAAATACATGTATTTTCGATAATACCCAACTCTGATTTGGCCCCTCTATGCATCATTAAGAATGTCATTGAATCTTTCATTTGATGCAATTTATGTATGATTAAAGTCCTATATGCTTCATATGTTTTATGTCTTTAAAGTTTGTGTAATTAAATAAAAAAGCGTATTTTCCTGTGGAGTCTGGTGTCGATCGTAGCAGAAATTGATGAATTGTGTTCAATTTGCTGTCCCTTGCATAACTTTTGGAAGGCAGTTTATATAATCTTCTAATAATTGTAAGGAGGGCTTTACTTTTGCACAGGATCTCAGGGAAAGGGCAGCGGCAGCACTATGCCTCCTATAAGAATTTAAACAATTGAAAAATTTTATAATTATATTCAATTATACAAAATATGTATTATTTTGAAAATATGCACGAGATTCAATTTTGAATAGTTGCGACATTCATAAATTGTATATATGGTCACGCCTACATTTGTCGCCCACAATAGCATTATCGCTCACAATAGCATTATAGTTATTGAAATAGGATATGTTTGCAATAAATATAAAAGAGAGGGGGATTTTAAGCAGAAGCTTGTGTACTAAATCTCTGTTTCCGCAGACGTTGAAATGACAAAGGAAACATGTGGAAATTCATAATGCATTTGGTGTGGATTTCACATTGCCACTATTTCTGCCATTTCGGGTCTACATTTTATTTTATTTTATTTATTGCTTAATAGGTTATAGGTTGACAGCAGCCATGTTTACAACCCTTTGTTAAACGGATAAAAATATTCTATCTCCTCAAGAATGAGATTGCGAAAAATCAAAAGTAAGATACTTTTTGCCTACTCTTCATATTCTCCAATAAAAAGATAATATAATTAAATATATATAATAGGATTTCGATTGATAACCAGGATATCTTAGGTTTCGGCTCATTGCTAGAATGCTGCGTTCATGTAGGTCGCAGTGAAATGAAATAAGAGGAACAAAGTGGTTATAGAGATACGTGTTAATATTTGTGTTGGGCTGAATAAAAATCCCCTCTATTTGGTTGCTTAACATTTCGGCAAAGTTAATTGATTTTGAGCAGTTGACTGCTACTTCGTTTATTATGCATGCATTATACTACATGTCTGATGAATTGAATAGCTGCGAAATTTTTTAATTGCGTATATGGCCGCATCAACATTTGTTGCTCACAGTAGCATTATAGGTATTGAAATAGAATATACTTGCAATTAATTCAAAAGACTGCCGGGGCAGGAATTTTAAGCAAATGCCCGCATGTCAAATCACTATTTCCGTAGATGATAAAATGACAAAGGAAATATATGAAAATTCATGAGGATTTTGGTTTGGATTTCATATTGACACTATTTCTGCCATTTCTGGTCAAAATTTTATTTTATTCTATTTATAGCTCGATAGGTTATAGGTAGACGGCAGTCAATTGGACAGCCCTATGTTTAAAAGGATACAATATTCTATTATTCTATCTTCTCAAGAAGTATAAGATCGCGAAAAATCAAAAGTGCCCTTTTGCTAACTCTTTATATTCACCACTAATAAAATTACACAAACATATATTTAAAATATGATTTCGTTTAATAAATATGAAACGTCTTCCTCATCTATTAATCCAGAACACTGCTTCCATGAAGGTCGCAGTCGAATGAAATAAGTGGAACTAAGTTCCGCATAAAACTCTTCCTGGTTACAGAGAAATGTGTTAACCTTTGTGTTGCGCTACGTAAAAAACCACGCTATTGGGATGCTTAAAATTTCGACAACGTAATTTATTTGAAGCATTTGACTGCTACTTCGTTTATTATGCTCTAACCGCCTTCGGCGACCAGCCTGTTCGCCACCCTTAAAAATTCTGACCGTGGCAAACTCGCTTGTGCTATAACCCCATGGAGTTGTTGTTGAGACCCAGACCATCCGACCTACCAGAAAGATGTAACGTAACTTTTTGAACGGCCAGGAAGTGCCACCCAATTTAGACCGGAACCCAGTGGGGGAAGCATCCACAGGGACCGTACTCTCCTTCCCCTCCCACCAACTTCTCGGAAGGACTTACGGACCCACATGTTTAACGTGATCGTACTCCGCGTGAACACTGCGGCAATTTTGGCAGTGGCGGGAATCGAACCCGGGCCTACCGAGTGCAATTCCCGCGCGCTAACCACTGGCTACCGCGCCCTCAACCCCGTGGAGTTAACAAAGTTTGGTTTAGTTTAGTGTCGTTAAAACTAATAATGAAATTTTAAGGCACCGCGACAATCTCCATAACTTTCTTTTTATTTATTTTTTTACTTCTTCAGTGTTTAAGTTTTTTCATTGTGGTCCCAACCACCACCCGATGTAAACAATACATCGCCACAATTCAATCCAGCCCAATGAGCCAAAAACCTTATAAAAACAAACACTAATTCGGTTTTTAATCCTTTCTAGGCCAAAAACCGTACAAAAAGCAAACAGTTATTCGGTTTTTAATTGTCCCTAGGCCTAAAACCATATAAAAACCAATTACTGATGACATTTGCAAATATAATTTAATACCCATGCGAATATCCTCATCAGGATAAATATATCAGTCAGATACTACCAAACATCTGCTAGGCCAAAAACATCTGCTAGGCCTTTTTGCCGAGAAACTGAAAATCATGACTTCCTTAAAATCGGATCCTGAAGCAATTTTTTATATTTCATGACCAGATTAAACTTGTAAGAATGCCTGATATTTGAGCTTTCTAAAAATTTAAATTATTAGTTGAAATTGTCGGTACTTTTCCCGATGCCAGGATTTAAAAACGAAAGTTGGTTTCTTTGGGCCGAAAGTGGCTTTTGTTTTAAAATCTTTAAAAAATATTAGAATTTGTCGCTGAGATTTGAAATTGATATATATTTACTCGCAATTGTCTGCTCTTTCCGGTTGTGTGATTTGTTTGGTGGTGTCTTGTGATTTGTCTGGATGGTGAAGAAAAAAGTGGAAAAACGAAAAAAATAAACGTTCGAAGTTGCATAAAACATTAAACAACAACAAAAAATTCAAATTTTGAAAAACGGTTTTTACGTGTCACCTCCCCCCCCCCCCCGGGTCTCTGATTGCCAAATTTCGTAGCTCTGTTTTCCAAATTTCGTAGCGGTCGCTGAGCCTATAGTGTATAAGACAGACACACAGACATTGCCTTTTATTATATAGATACATTACACTACAAGTCTCTACTTCTGCAAGGTTGTCCAGTCGATTTCCAATCAACGGGCTGCGTCCTCACTGTGAAATAAATTTGTAAATAATGATTCCAACACTTTTTTACATGTTAAGAAAATTATTTGATTTTTTACGATTTCCTGAATGAAGTTTTAACATAAAGGTGTCAACACCACCGAGGCGTGACCTTTAACAGGGGCGTGTTGGAATGTATTAAACAGGGCGTGTCGATATGTATTATTTTCTTAAATCGAAATCACCTCTGTTGGGAAAGTTGTGTATTAATATCAAATGGTGGTAAAACGTTTTTGTTTTAATTAACATATATTTAAGTCCCCACCAGTCCCTTGAAATTTTACAAAAAGTATAATGTACAAATATTATTTTTTATTACTTATCAAAATTTTTAATCTCCTGTACTGGAAATGGTTGCGTAATGCTTTGTTTGTGAAATAAATGTATATCTTTATCGTATAATATTTAAACCCCACATCAGGTCATTGAAATTTGTACTGTTTGTATTTTAATTATATTTTAAAGTAGATCTTTCTGAATCATTTTCTGTAGCCTTTAAAATTAGAGTTCGAATTAGTTTTAAATATTGATAGGATCTGCTCATTTGAGTTAGACAAGTAATAAATAAAGTCCAAAATTTCGACAACTGGTAACAGTAAATTAGACCGTGAAAGGAAGACTTGCAGAAAAGATTTGTGGAAGATAATTCTGCGTTGCATCACTATATTTCTACGGAAAAAAGATCCCAACCATGGCAATTGCGAAAGAGATGGTATTTCATACTGAAAAACTAAAGTGAAAAGTGTATGGTCTTATTGAAAGATCTAGGAAACAATTTCTTCAGTCATGTATTATCAGAAGATGGTAGCGCTAATGACGTACTGTACAGCATTCTAGATAATGTGAAAGAAATTCAGTTAGCTACTATGGATTTAGTCGCAATGGGATCGGATGGGACACCTGTCATCACTGGTGTGAAAGGTGGCGTTATACGATTGTTCGACTTGCATATAAGAAGACTGTTGCAGTGACTGATATGCTAGTTGAACTCGAACCAGCTAAATTTACGTCATTTGATACGGCATCAAAATATAAACACTACTGGCTTTTTTACGTATTGTGGTCATATAGGAAATTTTCTCGACTCATTTGAAAAAATACCAGTTGTGAAGTTTAACACTAGACAGACAAATGTAGTCATTTTGGCAGTTTCAGATTTACTTTCGAGCGATACGTCTTTTTTGTGACCTCAGGATTAAATTTTATGAATTTTCCTAATTTTACGGAAAGGATATGGGGACATTTCAAAGACTTTAATTATCATTATTATTATTTTTTATTATGTTGTATACTCTTTCAATCTATAACCGTCCTTTTGACGACAGTAAAGAAAACAAACAGAAATATGCAAAGCAATCACTTGTAAATGCTATTTGCTTTAATAAATTTTATTGACATTTGAAAAAAATATAGCGTTTTCTTTCTTGCACACTTTGTACAAAAGATAAGAAAAATTTAAGCGACATATAAAAGCACAAGCAACACAAAACTAATCCTTCTAAACTAATCACAAAACTAATCCTCCTAACTGAAACTAATCCTTCATGTACAGCCGGTTCACAGTATTTTTGGGAAGTTATTCATTATTCAAGATATCTGAGCGATAAGCTGAAATTAGTAGTGGGTCCTGTAATCCAAAGGAATACTATTTATGATTACCAAGTGAACTTGCGGATTGCCATGATCGCTGTATGAGAAATTTAGAATTAAGAAGAATCATGAATGGCCTAACACATCTTAAAGAAGAAACAATTCATGATTTTATCGTTCCTCTTCGCAATATTCAGAAAAATGAATATACAGAATTCTCCAAATGAGCCTTTGAATTCCCCAATGAACCTTTACTGACTCAACATATACCCAGTGCAGCACTTATCTGGAAAGAGAAACAATAGCTTTTTTCGTTAGGTAGAATCATCATATCCTCAGAAGAATATCAGAAATATCGTCTGCTGTTGGACACGGTAGACTAAGGTTCTATTCCTGCCGTCCAAAACTATCTTCTTGCTAACGCGGAGTAAGTGCACGTAGGTTCAAATATTCACCGAGAAGTAATGGGTTAGGAGAAGTATAATAAAGACCCCGTGGTTGTCACCCCTATTGTGTTTTGCTCTAAATTAGGTGGCACTGATGTTCAAACAATTACCTTGCACCTTCGGTAGGTTGGAGTGTCTAGGTGTGACAGACAAACTGAAAACTGTATTACAGGCTAAATTTAGAAAAATTGCATATCGAGTCCTGTATATATTTTTATCGCTCCGTACCACGTCAACTATTCAACTAAATGATTATTATATACATACCCTATTATATACATACCCATATTATTATATATATACATAGGACACGGTAGACTAATTCTTCCTGCCGTCCAAAACTATCTTCTTGTTAACGTGGAGTAAGTGCACGTAGGTCCAAAAATTCATCGAGAAGTAATGGGCTAGGAGAAGGATAATGCAGACCCAGTGGTTGACACCCCTATTGGGTTTTGCTCTAAATTAGGTGGCACTGAAGTCCAAATGATTACCTTATAACATCGGATAGGTTGGACTGCCTAGGTGTGACTTAAAGGAAAACTTAAAAGCTATGTATTATAGGCTAAGTTTAGAAAAATTGCATATTGAGTTCGGCATATACTTTTACTCGTACCGTACCGCGTCAACAATTCAACTAAACGATTATTATATACATACCCTCTATGAAAATTATGAAAATGCAAGTAAGTCGTGAAGGTCTTTGCCAATATAGCCAGATTCGTAACCACAGTTATCAAATGTGACTGCAATGTTAAATGACCCGGACCTGCAAATTATAACACTGTTTTCCACTTTAGTTTTCGTAACAATATGATGCTACATCCGTTACATATCCCAGTCTCATCCTCGTTAAATTCTATTCATGATTTATTCCGTACCCCGAATCATACATTTGTCACACATTTGAGGTTCAAACATGAAAGTTTGACATCGGATAAAATGTATTTTGAGTATTTTTAAAATGCAAAATTCTTTTAAAAGGTATTTTAGAGACATTACCAAAATACATTAGTTATTTTAATTTAAAATACAAAACATAAAATACAAATAAATTTTGTATTTCAGGTTAAAATACAAATGTAGTTTAAAATTGTATTTTAAATACATGCATTTTCGATACTACACAACTGTGATTTGGCCCTTCTATGCATCATTAAGAATGTCATTGCATCTTTCATTTGATGCAATTTACGTATGATTAAAGTCCTATATGCTGTATATGTTTTATGTCTTTAATGTTTGTGTAATTAAATAACGAAGAGTATTTTCCTGTGGAATCTGGTGTCGATCGTTGCAGAAATTGATGAATTTTGTTCAGTTTGTTGTCCCTTGCATAACTTTTGGAACGCAGTTTATATAACCTTCTAATTATTGCAAAGAGGGTTTTACTTTTGCACAGGAACGTAGGGAACGGCAACGGCGGCACCATGCCCTTATAAGAATTTAAACAATTGAAAGTTCTTATAATTATATTCCATTATACAAAATATGTATTATTTTGAAAATATCCACGTGATTCAATTTTGAATAGCAGCGACATACATAAATTGTATATATGGAAACGCCTACATTTGGCGCCCACAATAGCATTATCGCTCACAATAGCATTACAGTTATTGAAATAGGATATGTTTGCAGTAACTATAAAAGAAAGGGGGATTTTAAGCAGATGCTCGCGTACCAAATCACTGCTTCCACAGACGCTGAAATGACAAAGGAAATATGTGGAAATTCATAAAGCTTTTGGTGTGGATTTCACATTGTCACTATTTCTGCCATTTCAGGTCTAAATTTTATTTTATTCTATTTATTGCTTAACAGGTTATAGGTTGACAGCAGCCATGTTTACAGACCTTTGTTAAACGGCTGACAACATTCTATCTCCTGAAGAATGAGATTGCGAAAAATTAAAAGTTATATACTTTTTTCTCACTTTTCATAGTCACCAATAATAATATAATATATTTTCGTATATGAAATATGATCTCTGTTAACAGGTAGATGATGCTCGGTCAGAATTGGTTTCCAGAACACTACGTCCGTAAAGGTCGCAGTCGAATGAAATAAGTGGACCAAAATTCCGCATATAACTCATCCTGGTTACGGTGATATGTGTTAACCTTTGTCTTGGGTTGTATAAAAATTTCGTTAATTGATTTGGAGCATTTGACTGCTACTTCGTTTATTTTGATTGCATTATACTACATGTCTGATGAATTGAATAGCTGCGAAATTTTTTAATTGTTTATATGGCCGCGTCAACATTTGGAGCTCACAATATCTTTATAGGTATTGAAGTAGAATATATTTGCAATTAATATAAAAGACTCAGCGGGGGGGGGGGAAATTTTAAGCAGATGCCCGCATACGTAATCACTGTAGATGACAAAACGACAAAGGAAATATATGAAAATTCATGAGGATTTTTATTTAGATTTCATATTGGCACTATTTCTTCCATTTCTGGTCCAAATGTTATTTTATTCTATTTATAGCTCGACAGGTTATAAGTAGACGGCAGGCATTTGGACAGTCCTATGTTTAAAAGGCTTCAATATTCTGTTATTCTATTGCGGGATTTATGTTTGTTTGTTTGTGTAAGCTGAACCTGACATGCGGTATTAATGCCCAGCACATTCCCCCGACTTGTTGTTGTTTTGTTCTCTATGCAGAAAGTTAACTTGCGTAAAATAACATTTATTTACATTAAATTTTACAAATATATATACAGCATACTAATACTTTGCTGAGAGATTCTGCGGCTAGCGGATAAATCCTGATTGTTGGAACGTTAAGTTCGAAGCTGTCGAAAGGAGGTTTCGACTGCGTAGTTCCAAAGTTCGAAAGCCAGTCGACCGATCGAGTCGAGATTTTAGGAGCGAGTCTCTGTCCGAAAAGATGAAAATTCTTTTCTAAACTGAATTTTGTAAACGCCCCAGAAGGAGTGACCGATCATCTTATTGGTCGTCGTCGGTCTTGGGCTCATTAATGGGGTGCCTCCCATGCACGCCACGTGTTTTCGGTGTGCACCATCGTATTGTTTTTCACACATGCCGGTGACGAAAATTATGGCATTCACATGCCAACATACTGTCACCGGCGTTAAAGTTATGTGTAAATCCCCATCGGGAATCTTTGGAAGTCACGCGTTTCAAAAAAGGAAATGGTATGCGGTTTCCTCAGTTATCAGATACACAGAGAAAAGCCGCTTCTAGTTCGTTTTGGTGCAGGTGGCATAAATGGCGATAGTTAACCGCCACACACTGCCCTCCTTAAAGGTTTCCAGTGAAACCATAACGAACCGTAAGACGAACACGACGGCCTGTCGTAATTTTCGGAGGCATATTTGGCACTGATGATGCTTGAGTGGTTGAAACCGGTTGGCCGGTTGTTGCCGGTGCATGTACTTCATCATTATTCACATAAAATGCCGGTTTATTACGATCAAGTGCAATGTTCACTTTCCTACCTTTGATATCGATTTTAAAAAAAATTATCGTTTCTCTTTAAAACCTGATATGGTCCATCGTATGGAGCTTGTAGTGGAGCTTTAACCGCATCATTACGCACAAATACATGCGACGCTGTGTGAAGAGCGGGTGGGAGAAAAATTCTCGGTTTCCGATGGTGAGAGGTGTTGGGGGGACGAAGGTCCCGCATTGACTCTCTCAGCTGCACTATGAAGTCTGAGGGGTCAGTGACTTGGGAGCTATTGGGGAAAAAATCGCCTGCCAGACGCAGTGTTTCTCCGTAGAGAAGCTCAGCTGGCGTTGAACCTATGTCCGGTTTGATTGTAGATCGAAGCCCCAGCAAAACTATTGTCAGTGTCTTAGTCCACTGTTTATTACCGTGTGCTTTTAAGGCTGCTTTCAGCGGCCATTGGAAATTTTTTATAATTCCATTGCTAGAAGGATGGTAAGCAGTTGTGCGTATTCGCTGGACTCCCAAGCACTGTGCTAAAGACTGAAAAAGTCTAGATTCAAATTGTCGGCCTTGGTTACTGGTGATTCTGGAAGGAACACCGAAACGAGAAATCCATTGGTCGATCAGAGTTTGTGCCACTGTAGAAGCCGTGATGTCTGGAATTGGGATTGCCTCCGGCCATCTTGTGAACCGGTCAATCATAGACAGTACATAGGTCATTCCTTCAGATGGGGGCAAGGGGCCCACGAGATCGATATGTATGTGTTCGAACCTCTGAGAAGTTTTGGGGAAAAAACCAATGGGTGGGACAGTGTGTCGTTGAATTTTACTCTTTTGACAAGGGATGCATTTTCTCGCCCAATCGTTAATATCTTTATTCATATTTGGCCAGACAAAACGATCGCGGACTAACTTCGAAGTTTTTCTTATACTTGGATGAAATAAATTATGTAAATTTGAAAAAACGTTGAATCTCATAAGCTTCGGTACATATGGACGCGCCGTACCCGTGGATACGTCGCAAAATAATTTAGCTGACGCATTTGAAATACCGATTTGCTTTAAGTCGATCGAGGATGTTCCTTTTAAAATATCTTGAAGCTCCGGATCGTTGCATTGTAAATCTGCGATTTCGTCATAATCAATTGGACCAGGTACCGTAATCATATTTATGCGAGACATTACGTCGGTAGGGATGTTATTAGTACCTTCTGTATGACGTATATCAGTAGTGAATTCCGAAATAAATGCGAGTTGCCGATTTTGGCGAGACGAGCATTTGTCCAATTTTTGTTGAAATACGAACGTTAGCGGCTTGTGGTCGGTAAACAGGGTAAAATTTCGCGCTTCCAGCATATGCTTAAAGTACTTGATAGCCAAATACGCAGCTAAAAGTTCTCTGTCGTAAGTACTGTATCTTGTCTCTGCCGGGGATAATTTCCGCGAGAAGAAGGCCTGGGGTTCGATACCCGTATAAAGAACGTGATTCAAAGAACCACCTATCGCAAAATTTGATGCATCGACGAATAAAATTAAATTCGCATCTTTAGCAGGGTGCGCGAGTAGCGTTGCCTCAGCTAATTGATTTTTACATGCTAAAAATGCGTCTGTAGCCTCATTAGTCCAATTAACTTTTCTCTTATCGTTGTTTCGTGCCCCCTTTAGATACCCATTGAGGGGCTTTTGCGTATGCGCTGCATGGGGTAGGTGTCTCCGATAAAAATTCATCATGCCGAGAAATGCGCATAAATCCTTAATTGTTTCAGGTTGCTTGACATTCAATATCGCTTGTACTTTACCGGGCAAGGGTTCAGTGCCTTTAGAATTTATGAGATGGCCTAAAAATGATACCTCTGATACTCCCAGAACGCATTTAGAAATGTTTAGGTTAATTCCGTAGTTATCTAGACGTTGGAATATCTGTTTTAGATGGAGATCGTGCTCTTGTTCACTCTAAAAAAAACCCAAAATGTCATCTAAATAAGCAAAACAAAAATTTAGATCCCCTAGAATTTCATCTGTGAAACGTTGGAAAGTTTGAACTGCGTTACATAATCCAAAATTAAGATAGGGAAACTCGTATAGGCCAAATGGTGTCGTTATTGCCGTTGTAGGAATGTCAGGTTCGTAAACTGGAATGGCGTGATATGCGCGAAAAATATCTAGTTTAGAAAATACTCGCTTGCCATTTAGAGCGTTCGAAAAATCTAAACTGTTCCTTATCGGATAACGGTCAGGTAAAGACACCTGATTTAAACGACGATAATCTCCTACTTTAGGCACTACGTGGAGGGGCGACGACCAATTTATTTAGACTGCCGGCAGATCCCGCGCTCTAGCATAAATTCAAATTCCTTCTTTAGATTCGTACAGCTTCGGATGTAATCGTCTGGGTCGTGCATAAACTGGTGGTCCTGAAGTTTCGATATAATGTACCGTCTTATGTTTTACATTTTTGAATTTAGGAGTTGGGTTAGCAATATCTGGGTATTGTCGGAGAATTTGGTGGAAACGCGTGTCGCCTGAAATCAATTTGATTTCAGTAACGCTACCTTTCGTTAATTTGCCTGGTATGTGCACCTTTGTATTGGAATCTATTAGTTTCTTTTGTTTTAGATCCACAAGAAGTCAAAATTCTTTCAAAAAATCTGCCCCGATAATGGCTTGGGATACAGATGCGATGACAAATTCCCAGCGAAATGCGCGTCTTAGACCTAAATCTGTATCTACTAATTTTGTTCCGAAAGTTTGGATTTTCGAGTTATTTGCCGCGAAATGTTCCAACGAAGATGGTTGAAGTTTTTTATTTAGCGGTTTTGGTATAATTGAAATGTCTCTACCAGTGTCAATTAAAAACTTGCAATTTGTTTTGCGGTCATATACATGGAGTCTACTAGCAGGATCTATTTTAATTTCCGCTGTCATTCCTATGTTTGGAATGACCGGCTTTACAAGTTTTTTTGGTCGGCAAATTTGCAAGGGGTATGGCATTTATATGCTTCTTTACAGAAACGTTTATGGTAGAAGCAAAAATCGCTATTCCTTCTTACGTCGTTTCCCTTGTGATGATTTCTGAAAGATCGGGCGTTGTTACGCGATTTTGAGCGTAGTCTATTATCACGAAATTGATCTCGAGTATGATCTTGATCTAGATAGGCGCTCGATCTGGGAGGCTAAGTCAGCTATCTTCAACTGCATGCTCGATAGCTCCGTTAATGCAGTATTTTCATTACGCGATGCTACTGCGCAAATATTTTCCGAGCTTGCCGTAACTTCGTATATTTTATCTACCAAATTTGCCAATTGGCTTAAATTTTCCGTGCTTGCCGTAAGAATTGCGGGGACGTTTGACGGTAAGCGATCTAGCCATAACGATTTTAGAAATCCTCGTTCACTTTATTCAGAGCTAATTCTCTCATTTGCCTCAATAATGCGGATGGTTTGAGGTCCCCTAGTTGCAATTCTGATAGAAGTTTTCTCGTTTGCGTTAATTCCGAATTTGCAAATTCTGTAATTAGCCTATCTTTTAAGGTACTGAATTTGTTTTCCTGCGGTGGATTCAAGATTACATCACTTACATGGGATAATGCTTCCGAGTCTATCGCCGCTACGAGATATGCATATGTCGTCTCGTCCTTCGTGATATGCGAAATTTGGAATGCATTCTCAACCTGAGCTAGCCATAGGGTTACATTCTTTTTCCAAAAAGGAGGGATTTTGCATGTAACCCTATTAATTTGGGGTTGCCCGTCGTTTCCATCCATGCTTAAGATATAGAAATATATATAATTAAAATACAAAATAATAGAATATAAACAATTTTTACACAGGGTTCCCTAGCACGCGTAAGTTTGCGAATTAGCGATAATAACGTGAATACACACTGTCCCGAAATAAAAATAATTTTGAGGGAAGGGAAAATAGGAACTGACCTCTGCTGACCTTAATGAACTGCAGTCGTTTCGGAGGATCCTGCCTTTCAGCGACGTCTGTGTTGGCATGGAAGGGGAGAGCTCTTAGCCGCCGTAAAGGATCTCTTTTAAAAGTCCGGAGTTGAATAGCCGGGGTCCGAGGAAGACGAAGTTGCTCCACGGGGATTCTCCAGGGTTGACTTTCCGTTCATTACTTGTAATCGGAAGCGGTCTTTCATCGTGTCAGGAAGGGACTCAGTTGCTTTGCGAAGTCAGCATCAGCTGTTGGGTAGCACTATTTGCGTCTCCGAGCATGCTTGTCTCTGAGAGCAGTCTTATATGAGCAGAGATTTATTGCTGTTAGCTAGTAGAGTATTGCTCCATTATTGGCATCCGTATAGAATTGTTCCATATGCTCGGGTGTTCAGGTCCATAGAATCACCATTGCGGGCTTTATGTTTGTTTGTTTGTGTGGGCTGAACCTGGCATGCGGTATTAATGCCCAGCACAATCCCCCGACATTTGTTGCTGTTGTTTTGTTCTCTAGGCAGAACGTTAACTTGCGTAAAATAACATTTATTTACATTAAATTTTACAAATATATATACAGCATACTAATACTTTGCAGAGAGATTCTGCGGCAAGCGGATAAATCCTGATTGTTGGAACGTTACGTTCGAAGCAGTCGAAAGGAGGTTTCGACTGCGTAGTTCCAAAGTTCGAAAGCCAGTCGACCGATCGAGTCGAGATTATAGGAGCGAGTCTCTGTCCGAAAAGATGAAAGTTCTTTTCTAAACTGAATTTTATAAACGCCCCAGAAGGAGTGACCGACCATCTTATTGGTCGTCGTCGGTCTGGGGTTCATTAATGGGGGTGCCTCCCATGCACGCCACGTGTTTTCGGTGTGCACCATCGTATTGTTTTTCACACATGCCGGTGACGAAAATTATGGCTTTCACATGCCAACATACTGTCCCCGGCGTTAAAGTTATGTGTAAATCCCCATCGGGAATCTTTGGAAGTCAGGCGTCCCAAAACAGGAAATGGTCTGCGGTTTCCTCAGTTATCAGATACACAGAGAAAAGCCGCTTCTACTTCGTTTTGGTGCAGGTGGCATAAATGGCGATAGTTAACCGCCACACTATCTCCTCAAGAAGTATGATGTTGCGAAAAATCAAAAGTGGAATGTTTTGGTTATAGTCACCACTCTTTACAGTCACCACTAATAAGATAACATAATCATATATTTAAAATATAATATCCTTTGAACAATGAAAGAGAATTAAATAGTTCTTAAATCTAGAATGCTCCTTCCATGAAGGTAGCAGTTGAATGAAATAAGTAAAACTAAGTTCCGTTTACAACTCTTTCTGGTTTCAGAGAAATTTTTAAACCTTTGTGTTGGCGTACATAAAAATCTACTCTATTGGGTTGCTTAAAATTTTGACAACGATAATTGATTTGGAGCATTTGACTGCTACTTCGTTTATTATGCATACATTATACTAGATGTCTCTACTTCTGCAAGGTTGTCCAGTCGAATTCCAATCAACGGGCTGCGTCTTTACTGTGAAATAAATTTGTAAATAATGATTCCAACACTTTTTTACATGTTAAATAAATTATTTGATTTTATTTTCGATTTCCTGAATGAAGTTTTAACATAAAGGAATCAACACCACCCAGGCTTGACCTTCAACAGGGGCGTGTTGGAATGTAATAAACAGGGTGTGTCGATATGTATTATTTTCTTAAATCGAAATCACCTCTGTTGGGAAAGTTTCTTTTTGATATCAAATGTTGGTGAAACTTTTTTGTGTTAAATAAAATATATTCAAATCCCCACCAGGTCCTTTAATTTTGCAAAAAAATATAAAGTACAAATATTATTTTTTATTACTTATCAAAATTATAATCTCCTGTACTGAAAATGTTTGCATAATGCCTTTGTTTGTGAAAAAAAATATATTTTGATATCGTATAATATTTAAACTCCACATCACGTCTTTGAGATTTGTACTATTTGTTACTTTTATTATTTTTTAAAGTAGCTCCTTCTGATGCATTTTCTGTAGCCTTTAACATTAGAGTTCAAATTAGTTTGCAGAAACTTGCAGAAAATATTTAGTGGAAAATAATGCAGCGTTGCAGCACTATATTTCTAGGGAAGAAAGGTCTAAACCAGTGGTTCTTAACCTTTTTAAGCCGCGACCGAAATTTGAGAAATATGTTCATGTCGCGACCCAAAAAAAAGTCAAAATTTTTCCATTGCTTTATTTTAGATCGTATTTTTAAAAAATCTTCAATCCTACGATGATGATTTTTTTTAACTTACAAATTTTTTATTTATTTTTTTTAATAATAAAGATAAACAAAAGTACTTTTCTATCCAAGGAAAATTTAATTAATAATCAAGTGTTTTTAATAATTTTTATTGACCAAATTAAAATATATTTATAACTTTTTGAAAATAATTGACATTTTAACTTATTCCTAAAAAAAAAAAAAATATCAATACATATGTTAAGTCTTTTAAATTTTAAATGCACGCCATACAGTTTTAATGAGAACCTTGTGCTTGAATACATTTTGAAAGATCTTCAAACCTCGGTTGAATGCTTGTCAAGGAGCACTTTATATCTATTTCAGGATTTAACTTGTTCCGGTAATTGTTTTTGATTACACACAGAGCCGAAAAACCAGCCTCACACATATATGTTGTTGAAAAGGGCAATAATACTTTTAGGGCTTCTTTAACAATTATTGGCTTTTCGGTTTTTAATTTTAACCAGAAAGCACATAAAGATTCAGTGTTTTTGTAGAAATTGTATCGAAGTGCTTGGTCACTTTGTATTTCTATTAATTGTTCTTGAAATTGATTAATATTAACAAATTCCTCATGCAAATCACTTACATCAAAATTAAATGGCGTTCGAACCCAATTATATTTGAAAACATCGTCTGCAGGGAAATATCGATCAAAGTCTGCTTTTAGTTTTTCTAAATGATTAATAATAATTTTCTGTATTTCAAAATCTGTGATATCAATATTATTGTCTTCAACAAGTAAATTAAGAGTCGGGAATGAAGCAAGTTTCTTTACTTCAACCTTATTTCTCCATAATTTGAGTTTATTTTTAAAACATGTAATTTTTTCAGTTAATTCAATAATAGTATGATTACGTCCTTGCATAGACGTATTTAGATTATTTATTTCAAATAAAATATCTGACAAATAAGCAACTTGAGTAATCCACTTCAACTCGGAGAATTTAGATGCTAATGGGTGTTTCTTTTCTCTCAAAAATAATTCGACTTCTGTCCGTAATGATAAGGTTAAAATATTTACCGAGAAGTAATGGGTTAGGAGAAGTATAATAAAGACCCAATGGTTGTCACCCCTATTGGGTTTTGCTCTAAATTAGGAGGCACTGATATTCAAACAATTGCCTTGCACCTTCGGTAGGTTGGAGTGTCTAGGTGTGACAGACAAACTGAAAACTGTATTACAGGCTAAATTTAGAAAAATTCCATATTGAGTTCTGTACATATTTTTATCGCTCCGTACCACGTCAACTATTCAACTAAACGATTATTATATACATACCCTCTGTGAAAAATATGAAAATGCAAGTAAGTCGTGAAGGTCTTTGCCAATATAGCCAGATTCGTAACCACCGTTATCTAATCTGACTGCAATGTTAAATGACCCGGACCTGCAAATTATAACACTGTTTTCCACTTTAGTTTTCGTAACAATATGATGCTACATCCGTTATATATCCCAGTCTCATCCTCGTTAAATTCTATTCATGATTTATTCCGTACCCTGAATCATACATTTGTCACACATTTGAGGTTCAAACATGAAAGTTTGACATCGGATAAAATGTATTTTGAGTATATTGAAATAGCAAAATTCTTTTAAAATGTATTTCCGAGACATTACCGAAATACATTTGTTATTTTAATTTAAAATACAAAACACAAAATACAAATAAATTTTGTATTTCAGGTTAAAATACCAATGTAGTTTCAAATTGTATTTCAAATACATGCATTATCGATACTACACAACTCTGATTTGTCCCCTCTATGCATCATTAAGAATGTCATTGCATCTTTCATTTGATGCAATTTACGTATAATTAAAGTCCTATATGCTGTATATGTTTTATGTCTTTAATGTTTATGTAATTAAATAACGAAGAGTGTTTTCCTGTGGAATCTGGTGTCGATCGTGGCAGAAATTGATGAATTTTGTTCAGTTTGCTGTCCCTTGGCATAACTTTTGGAACGCAGTTTATATAATCTTCTAATTATTGCAGAGATGGTTTTACTTTTGCTACACACACACACACACAAGAACGTAGTGACCCATTTACTACACAAGAACGTAGGGAACGGCAACGGCGGCTCCATGCCCTTATAAGAATTTAAACAATTGAAAATTCTTATAATTATATTCAATTATACAAAATATGTATTATTTTGAAAATATCCACGTGATTCAATTTTGAATAGCTGCGACATACATAAATTGTATATATGGAAACGCCTACATTTGGCTCCCACAATAGCATTATCGCTCACAATAGCATTATAGTTATTGAAATAGGATATGTTTGCAATAAATATAAAAGAAAGTGGGATTTTAAGCAGATGCTGGCGTACCAAATCACTGTTTCCGCAGACCCTGAAATGACAAAGGAAATATGTGGAAATTCATAAAGCTTTTGGTGTGGAATTCACATTGTCTCTATTTCTGGCATTTCAGGTCTAAATTTTATTTTATTCTATTTATTGCTTAACAGGTTATAGTTTGACAGCAGCCATGTTTACAGCCCTTTGTTAAACGGCTGACAACATTCTATCTCCTCAAAAATGAGATTGCGAAAATCAAAAGTTATATACTTTTTTCTCACTTTTCATAGTCACCAATAATAATATAATATATTTATGTATATGAACTATGATCTCTGTTAACAGATAGTCGATTCCGAGTCTGAACTGGTTTCCAGAATGCTACTTCCATGAAGGTCGCAGTCGAATGATATAAATGGACCAAATTTCCGCATACAACTCTTCCTGGTTACGGTGATATGTGTTAACCTTTGTCTTGGGTTGTATAAAAATTGTGTGTGCTCTATTTGGTTGCTTAAAATTTCGACAACGTTAATTGATTTGGAGCATTTGACTGCTACTTCCTTTATTTTGAATGCATTATACTACATGTCTGATGAATTGAGTAGCTGCGAAATTTTTTAATTGTGAATTGAATAGCTGCGAAGTTTTTTAATTGTTTATATGGCCACGTCAACATTTGGAGCTCACAATATCTTTATAGGTATTGAAATAGAATATAATTGCAATTCATATAAAAGACTCAGCGGGGGGGGGGGGGGGGAGAAATTTTAAGCAGATGCCCGCATACGTAATCACTGTAGATGACAAAACGACAAAGGAAATATATGGAAATTCATGAGGATTTCTGTTTAGATTTCATATTGGTACTATTTCTGCCATTTCTGGTCCAAAGTTTATTTTATTCTATTTATAGCTCGACAGGTTATAGGTAGACGGCAGGCATTTGGACAGTCCTATGTTTGAAAGGCTTCAATATTCTGTTATTCTATTGCGGGATTTATGTTTGTTTATTTGTGTGGGCTGAACCTGGCATGCGGTATTAATGCCCAGCACAATCCCCCGGCATTTGTTGTTGTTGTTTTGTTCTCTAGGCAGAACGTTAACTTGCGTAAAATAACATTTATTTACATTAAATTTTCCAAATATATATACAGCATACTAATACTTTGCAGAGAGATTCTGCGGCAAGCGGATAAATCCTGATTGTTGGAACGTTAAGTTCGAAGCAGTCGAAAGGAGGTTTCGACTGCGTAGTTCCAAAGTTCGAAAGCAAGTCGACCGAGAGTCGACCAATCGAGTCGAGATTTTAGGAGCGAGTCTCTGTCCGAAAAGATGAAAGTTCTTTTCTAAACTGAATTTTGTAAACGCCCCAGAAGGAGTGACCGACCATCTTATTGGTCATCGTCGGTCTTGGGCTCATTAATGGGGTGCCTCCCATGCACGCACGTGTTTTCGGTGTGCACCATCGTATTGTTTTTCACACAAGCCGGTGACGCAACTTATGGCTTTCACATGCCAGCATACTGTCACCGGCGTTTAAGTTATGTATAAATCCCCATCGGGAATCTTTGGAAGTCACGCGTTCCAAAACAGGAAATGCTATGCGGTTTCCTCAGTTATCAGATACACAGAGAAAAGCCGTTTCTAGTTCGTTTTGGTGCAGGTGGCATAAATGGCGATAGTTAACCGCCACACACTCCCCTTCTTAAAGGTTTCCAGTGAAACCATAACGAACCGTGAGACGAACACGACGGCCTGTCGTAATTTTCGGAGGCATATTTGGCACTGATGATGCTTGAGTGGTTGAAACCGGTTGTTGCCGGTGCATGTACTTCATCATTATTCACATAAAATGCCGGTTTATTACGATCAAGTGCAATGTTCACTTTACTACCTTTGATATCGATTTTAAAAAAATTATCGTTTCTCTTTAAAACCTGATATGGTCCATCGTATGGAGCTTGTAGTGGAGCTTTAACGCATCATTACGCACAAACACATGCGACGCTGTGTGAAGATGGTGAAGAGCGGGTGGGAGAAAAATTCTCGGTTTCCGATGGTGAGAGGTGTTGGGGGGACGAAGGTCCCGCATTGACTCCCTCAGCTGCACTATGAAGTCTGAAGGGTCAGTGACTTGGGAGCTATTGGGGAAAAAATCGCCTGGCAGACGCAGTGTTTCTCCGTAAAGAAGCTCAGCTGGCGTTGAACCTATGTCCGGTTTGATTGTAGATCGAAGCCCCAGCAAAACTATTGTCAGTGTCTTAGTCCACTGCTTATTACCGTGTGCTTTTAAGGCTGCTTTCAGCGGCCGGTGGAAATTTTCTATAATTCCATTGCTAGAAGGATGGTAAGCTGTTGTGCGTATTCGCTGGACTCCCAAGCACTGTGCTAAAGACTGAAAAAGTCTAGATTCAAATTATCGGCCTTGGTCACTGGTGATTCTGAACACCGAAACGAGAAATCCATTGGTCGATCAGGGTTTGTGCCACTGTAGAAGCCGTGATGTCTGGAATTGGGATTGCCTCCGGCCATCTTGTGAACCGGTCAATCGTAGACAGTACATAGGTCATTCCTTCAGATAGGGGCAAGGAGCCCACGAGGTCGATATGTATGTCTTCGAACCTCTGAGAAGTTTTGGGGAAAAAACCAATGGGTGGGACAGTGTGTCGTTAAATTTTACTCTTTTGACAAAGGATGCATTTTCTCGCCCAATCGTTAATACCTTTATTCATATTTGACCAGACAAAACGATCGCGGACTAACTTCGAAGTTTTTCTTATACTTGGATGAGATAAATTATGTAAATTTGAAAAAACGTTGAATCTCATAAGCTTCGGTACATAAGGACGCGCCGTACCCGTGGATACGTCGCAAAATAATTTAGCTGACGCATTTGGAATAGCGATTTGCTTTAAGTCGATCGAGGATGTTCCTTTTAAAATATCTTGAAGCTCCGGATCGTTGCTTTGTAAATCTGCGATTTCTTCATAATCAATTGGACCAGGTACCGTAATCATATTTATGCGAGACATTACGTCGGTGGGGATGTTATTAGTACCTTCTATATGACGTATATCAGTAGTGAATTCCGAAATAAATTCGAGTTGCCGATTTTGGCGAGGCGAGCATTTGTCCAATTTTTGTTGAAAGGCGAACGTTAGCGGCTTGTGGTCGGTAAACAGGGTAAAATTTCGCGCTTCCAGCATATGCCTAAAGTACTTGATAGCCAAATACGCAGCTAAAAGTTCTCTGTCGTAAGTACTGTATCTTGTCTCTGCCGGGGATAATTTCTGCGAGAAGAAGGCCAGGGGTTCGATACCCGTATCGAGAACGTGATTCAAAGAACCACCTATTGCAAAATTTGATGCATCGACGAATAAAATTAAATTCGCATCTTTAGCAGGGTGCGCGAGTAGCGTTGCCTCAGCTAATTGATTTTTACATGCTAAAAATGCGTCTGTAGCCTCATTAGTCCAATTAACTTTTCTCTTATCGCTGTTTCGTGCCCCCTTTAGATACCCATTGAGGGGCTTTTGCGTATGCGCTGCATGGGGTAGGTGTCTCCGATAAAAATTCATCATGCCGAGAAATGCGCGTAAATCCTTAATTGTTACAGGTTACTTGACATTCAATATCGCTTGTACTTTATCGGGAAAGGGTTCAGTGCCTTTAGAATTTATGAGATGGCCTAAAAATGATACCTCGGATATTCCCAGAACGCATTTAGAAATGTTTAGGTTAATTCCGTAGTTATTTAGACGTTGGAATATCTGTTTTAGATGGAGCTCGTGCTCTTCTTCACTCTCAGAAAAAACCAAAGTGTCATCTAAATAAACAAAACAGAAATTTAGATCCCCTAGAATTTCATCTGTGAAACGCTGGAAAGTTTGAGCTGCGTTACATAATCCAAAATTAAGATAGGGAAACTCGTATAGGCCAAATGGTGTCGTTATTGCTGTTGTAGGAATGTCAGGTTCGTAAACTGGAATGGCGTGATGTGCGCGAAAAATATCTAGTTTAGAAAATACTCGCTTACCATTTAGAGCGTCAGAAAAATCTAAACTGTTCCTTATCGGATAACGATCAGGTAAAGACACCTGATTTAAACGAGGATAATCTCTTACGCAGCGAATTTCGCCGGAACCTTTAGGCACTACGTGGAGGGGCGATGACCAATTTGATTTAGACTGCCGACAGATCCCGCGCTCTAGCATAAATTCAAATTCCTTCTTTGTAGATTCGTACAGCTTCGGATGTAATCATCTGGGTCGTACATAAACTGGTGGTCCTGAAGTTTCGATACAATGTACCGTCTTATGTTTTACATTTTTGAATTTAGGAGTTGGGTTAGCAATATCTGGGTATTGTCGGAGAATTTGGTGGAAATGCGTGACGCCTGAAATCAATTTGATTTCAGTAACGCTACCATTCGTTAATTTGCCTGGTATGAGCAACTTTGTATTGGAATCTATTAGTTTCTTTTGTTTTAGATCCACAAGAAGTCAAAATTCTTTCAAAAAATCTGCCCCGATAATGGCTTGGGATACAGATGCGATGACAAATTCCCAGCGAAATGCGCGTCTTAGACCTAAATCTGTATCTACTAATTTTGTTCCGAAAGTTTGGATTTTCGAGTTATTTGCCGCGAAAAGTTCCAACGAAGATGGTTGAAGTTTTTTATTTAGCGGTTTTGGTATAATTGAAATGTCTCTACCAGTGTCAATTAAAAACTTGCAATTTGTTTTGCGGTCATATACATGGAGTCTACTAGCAGGATCTATTTTAATTTCCGCTGTCATTCCTATGTTTGGAATGACCGGCTTTACAAGTTTTTTTGGTCGGCAAATTTGCAAGGGGTATGACATTTATATGCTTCTTTACAGAAACGTTTATGGTAGAAGCAAAAATCGCTATTCCTTCTTACGTCGTTTCCCTTGTGATGATTTCTGAAAGATCGGGCGTTGTTACGCGATTTTGAGCGTAGTCTATTATCACGAAATTGATCTCGAGTATGATCTTGATCTAGATAGGCGCTCGATCTGGGAGGCTAAGTCAGCTATCTGCTACTGCATGCTCGATAGCTCCGTTAATGCAGTATTTTCATTACGCGATGCTACTGCGCAAATATTTTCCGAGCTTGCCGTAACTTCGTATATTTTATCTACCAAATTTGCCAATTGGCTTAAATTTTCCGTGTTTGCCGTAAGAATTGCGGGGACGTTTGACGGTAAGCGATCTAGCCATAACGATTTTAGAAATTCTCGTTCACTTTATTCAGAGCTAATTCTCTCATTTGCCTCAAGAATGCGGATGGTTTGAGGTCCCCTAGTTGCAATTCTGATAGAAGTTTTCTCGTTTGCGTTAATTCCGAATCTGCAAATTCTGTAATTAGCCTATCTTTTAAGGTACTGAATTTGTTTTCCTGCGGTGGATTCAAGTTTACATCACTTACATGGGATAATGCTTCCGAGTCTATCGCCGCTACGAGATATGCATATGTCGTCTCGTCCTTCGTGATATGCGAAATTTGGAATGCATTCTCAACCTGAGCTAGCCATAGGGTTACATTCTTTTCCCAAAAAGGAGGGATTTTGCATGTAACCCTATTAATTTGGGGTTGCCCGTCGTTTCCATCCATGCTTAAGATATAGAAATATATATAATTAAAATACAAAATAATAGAATATAAACAATTTTTACACAGGGTTCCCTAGCACGCGTAAGTTTGCGAATTAGCGATAATAACGTGAATACACACTGTCCCGAAATAAAAATAATTTTGAGGGAAGGGAGAAAAGGAACTGACCTCTGCTGACCTTAATGAACTGCAGTCGTTTCGGAGGATCCTGCCTTTCAGCGACGTCTGTGTTGGCATGGAAGGGGAGAGCTCTTAGCCGCCGTAAAGGATCTCTTTTAAAAGTCCGGAGTTGAATAGCCGGGGTCCGAGGAAGACGAAGTTGCTCCACGGGGATTCTCCAGGGTTGGCTTTCCGTTCATTGCTTGTAATCGGAAGCGGTTTTTCATCGTGTCAGGAAGGGACTCAGTTGCTTTGCGAAGTCAGCATCAGCTGTTGGGTAGCACTATTTGCGTCTCCGAGCATGCTTGTCTCTGAGAGCAGTCTTATATGAGCAGAGATTTATTGCTGTTAGCTAGTAGAGTATTGCTCCATTATTGGCATCCGTATAGAATTGTTCCATATGCTCGGGTGTTCAGGTCCATAGGGTCACCATTGCGGGCTTTATGTTTGTTTGTTTGTGTGGGCTGAACCTGGCATGCGGTATTAATGCCCAGCACAATCCCCCGACATTTGTTGCTGTTGTTTTGTTCTCTAGGCAGAACGTTAACTTGCGTAAAATAACATTTATTTACATTAAATTTTCCAAATATATATACAGCATACTAATACTTTGCAGAGAGATTCTGCGGCAAGCGGATAAATCCTGATTGTTGGAACGTTACGTTCGAAGCAGTCGAAAGGAGGTTTCGACTGCGTAGTTCCAAAGTTCTCCAGACAGAGAGTCGACCGATCAAGTCGAGATTTTAGGAGCGAGTCTCTGTCCGAAAAGATGAAAGTTCTTTTCTAAACTGAATTTTGTAAACGCCCCAGAAGGAGTGACCGACCATCTTATTGGTCGTCGTCGGTCTGGGGTTCATTAATGGGGGTGCCTCCCATGCACGCCACGTGTTTTCGGTGTGCACCATCGTATTGTTTTTCACACATGCCGGTGACGAAAATTATGGCTTTCACATGCCAACATACTGTCCCCGGCGTTAAAGTTATGTGTAAATCCCCATCGGGAATCTTTGGAAGTCAGGCGTCCCAAAACAGGAAATGGTCTGCGGTTTCCTCAGTTATCAGATACACAGAGAAAAGCCGCTTCTAGTTCGTTTTTGTGCAGGTGGCATAAATGGCGATAGTTAACCGCCACACTATCTCCTCAAGAAGTATGATGTTGCGAAAAATCAAAAGTGGAATGTTTTGGTTATAGTCACCACTCTTTACAGTCACCACTAATAAGATAACATAATCATATATTTAAAATATAATATCCTTTGAACAATGAAAGAGAATTAAATAGTTCTTAAATCTAGAATGCTCCTTCCATGAAGGTAGCAGTTGAATGAAATAAGTAAAACTTAGTTCCGTTTACAACTCTTTCTGGTTTCAGAGAAATTTTTTAACCTTTGTGTTGGCGTACATAAAAATCTACTCTATTGGGTTGCTTAAAATTTTGACAACGATAATTGATTTGGAGCATTTGACTGCTACTTCGTTTATTATGCATACATTATACTAGATGTCTCTACTTCTGCAAGGTTGTCCAGTCGAATTCCAATCAACGGGCTGCGTCTTTACTGTGAAATAAATTTGCAAATAATGATTCCAACACTTTTTTACATGTTAAATAAATTATTTGATTTTATTTACGATTTCCTGAATGAAGTTTTAACATAAAGGAATCAACACCACCCAGGCTTGACCTTCAACAGGGGCGTGTTGGAATGTAATAAACAGGGTGTGTCGATATGTATTATTTTCTTAAATCGAAATCACCTCTGTTGGGAAAGTTTCTTTTTGATATCAAATGTTGGTGAAACTTTTTTGTGTTAAATAAAATATATTCAAATCCCCACCAGGTCCTTTAATTTTGCAAAAAAATATAAAGTACAAATATTATTTTTTATTACTTATCAAAATTGTAATCTCCTGTACTGAAAATGTTTGCATAATGCCTTTGTTTGTGAAAAAAAATATATTTTGATATCGTATAATATTTAAACTCCACATCACGGCATTGAGATTTGTACTATTTGTTACTTTTATTATTTTTTAAAGTAGCTCCTTCTGATGCATTTTCTGTAGCCTTTAACATTAGAGTTCAAATTAGTTTGCAGAAACTTGCAGAAAATATTTAGTGGAAAATAATGCAGCGTTGCAGCACTATATTTCTAGGGAAGAAAGGTCTAAACCAGTGGTTCTTAACCTTTTTAAGCCGCGACCCAAATTTGAGAAATATGTTCATGTCGCGACCCAAAAAAAAGTCAAAATTTTTCCATTGCTTTATTTTAGATCGTATTTTTAAAAAATCTTCAATCCTACGATGATGATTTTTTTTTAACTTACAAATTTTTTATTTATTTTTTTTAATAATAAAGATAAACAAAAGTACTTTTCGATCCAAGGAAAATTTAATTAATAATCAAGTGTTTTTAATAATTTTTATTGACCAAATTAAAATATATTTATAACTTTTTGAAAATAATTGACATTTTAACTTATTCCTAAAAAAAAAAGAAATATCAATACATATGTTAAGTCTTTTAAATTTTAAATGCACGTCATACAGTTTTAATGAGAACCTTGTGCTTGAATACATTTTGAAAGATCTTCAAACCTCGGTTGAATGCTTGTCAAGGAGCACTTTATATCTATTTCAGGATTTAACTTGTTCCGGTAATTGTTTTTGATTACACACAGAGCCGAAAAACCAGCCTCACACATATATGTTGTTGAAAAGGGCAATAATACTTTTAGGGCTTCTTTAACAATTATTGGCTTTTCGGTTTTTAATTTTAACCAGAAAGCACATAAAGATTCAGTGTTTTTGTAGAAATTGTATCGAAGTGCTTGGTCACTTTGTATTTCTATTAATTGTTCTTGAAATTGATTAATATTAACAAATTCCTCATGCAAATCACTTACATCAAAATTAAATGGCGTTCGAACCCAATTATATTTGAAAACATCGTCTGCAGGGAAATATCGATCAAAGTCTGCTTTTAGTTTTTCTAAATGATTAATAATAATTTTCTGTATTTCAAAATCTGTGATATCAATATTATTGTCTTCAACAAGTAAATTAAGAGTCGGGAATGAAGCAAGTTTCTTTACTTCAACCTTATTTCTCCATAATTTGAGTTTATTTTTAAAACATGTAATTTTTTCAGTTAATTCAATAATAGTATGATTACGTCCTTGCATAGACGTATTTAGATTATTTATTTCAAATAAAATATCTGAAAAATAAGCAACTTGAGTAATCCACTTCAACTCGGAGAATTTAGATGCTAATGGGTGTTTCTTTTCTCTCAAAAATAATTCGACTTCTGTCCGTAATGATAAGGTTCAAATATTTACCGAGAAGTAATGGGTTAGGAGAAGTATAATAAAGACCCAATGGTTGTCACCGCTATTGGGTTTTGCTCTAAATTAGGAGGCACTGATATTCAAACAATTTCCTTGCACCTTCGGTAGGTTGGAGTGTCTAGGTGTGACAGACAAACTGAAAACTGTATTACAGGCTAAATTTAGAAAAATTCCATATTGAGTTCTGTACATAATTTTATCGCTCCGTACCACGTCAACTATTCAACTAAACGATTATTATATACATACCCTCTGTGAAAAATATGAAAATGCAAGTAAGTCGTGAAGGTCTTTGCCAATATAGCCAGATTCGTAACCACCGTTATCTAATCTGACTGCAATGTTAAATGACCCGGACCTGCAAATTATAACACTGTTTTCCACTTTAGTTTTCGTAACAATATGATGCTACATCCGTTATATATCCCAGTCTCATCCTCGTTAAATTCTATTCATGATTTATTCCGTACCCTGAATCATACATTTGTCACACATTTGAGGTTCAAACATGAAAGTTTGACATCGGATAAAATGTATTTTGAGTATATTGAAATAGCAAAATTCTTTTAAAATGTATTTCCGAGACATTACCGAAATACATTTGTTATTTTAATTTAAAATACAAAACACAAAATACAAATAAATTTTGTATTTCAGGTTAAAATACCAATGTAGTTTCAAATTGTATTTCAAATACATGCATTATCGATACTACACAACTCTGATTTGTCCCCTCTATGCATCATTAAGAATGTCATTGCATCTTTCATTTGATGCAATTTACGTATAATTAAAGTCCTATATGCTGTATATGTTTTATGTCTTTAATGTTTATGTAATTAAATAACGAAGAGTGTTTTCCTGTGGAATCTGGTGTCGATCGTGGCAGAAATTGATGAATTTTGTTCAGTTTGCTGTCCCTTGGCATAACTTTTGGAACGCAGTTTATATAATCTTCTAATTATTGCAGAGATGGTTTTACTTTTGCTACACACACACACACACAAGAACGTAGTGACCCATTTACTACACAAGAACGTAGGGAACGGCAACGGCGGCTCCATGCCCTTATAAGAATTTAAACAATTGAAAATTCTTATAATTATATTCAATTATACAAAATATGTATTATTTTGAAAATATCCACGTGATTCAATTTTGAATAGCTGCGACATACATAAATTGTATATATGGAAACGCCTACATTTGGCTCCCACAATAGCATTATCGCTCACAATAGCATTATAGTTATTGAAATAGGATATGTTTGCAATAAATATAAAAGAAAGTGGGATTTTAAGCAGATGCTGGCGTACCAAATCACTGTTTCCGCAGACCCTGAAATGACAAAGGAAATATGTGGAAATTCATAAAGCTTTTGGTGTGGAATTCACATTGTCTCTATTTCTGGCATTTCAGGTCTAAATTTTATTTTATTCTATTTATTGCTTAACAGGTTATAGTTTGACAGCAGCCATGTTTACAGCCCTTTGTTAAACGGCTGACAACATTCTATCTCCTCAAAAATGAGATTGCGAAAATCAAAAGTTATATACTTTTTTCTCACTTTTCATAGTCACCAATAATAATATAATATATTTATGTATATGAACTATGATCTCTGTTAACAGATAGTCGATTCCGAGTCTGAACTGGTTTCCAGAATGCTACTTCCATGAAGGTCGCAGTCGAATGATATAAATGGACCAAATTTCCGCATACAACTCTTCCTGGTTACGGTGATATGTGTTAACCTTTGTCTTGGGTTGTATAAAAATTGTGTGTGCTCTATTTGGTTGCTTAAAATTTCGACAACGTTAATTGATTTGGAGCATTTGACTGCTACTTCCTTTATTTTGAATGCATTATACTACATGTCTGATGAATTGAGTAGCTGCGAAATTTTTTAATTGTGAATTGAATAGCTGCGAAGTTTTTTAATTGTTTATATGGCCACGTCAACATTTGGAGCTCACAATATCTTTATAGGTATTGAAATAGAATATAATTGCAATTCATATAAAAGACTCAGCGGGGGGGGGGGGGGAGAAATTTTAAGCAGATGCCCGCATACGTAATCACTGTAGATGACAAAACGACAAAGGAAATATATGGAAATTCATGAGGATTTCTGTTTAGATTTCATATTGGTACTATTTCTGCCATTTCTGGTCCAAAGTTTATTTTATTCTATTTATAGCTCGACAGGTTATAGGTAGACGGCAGGCATTTGGACAGTCCTATGTTTGAAAGGCTTCAATATTCTGTTATTCTATTGCGGGATTTATGTTTGTTTATTTGTGTGGGCTGAACCTGGCATGCGGTATTAATGCCCAGCACAATCCCCCGGCATTTGTTGTTGTTGTTTTGTTCTCTAGGCAGAACGTTAACTTGCGTAAAATAACATTTATTTACATTAAATTTTCCAAATATATATACAGCATACTAATACTTTGCAGAGAGATTCTGCGGCAAGCGGATAAATCCTGATTGTTGGAACGTTAAGTTCGAAGCAGTCGAAAGGAGGTTTCGACTGCGTAGTTCCAAAGTTCGAAAGCAAGTCGACCGAGAGTCGACCAATCGAGTCGAGATTTTAGGAGCGAGTCTCTGTCCGAAAAGATGAAAGTTCTTTTCTAAACTGAATTTTGTAAACGCCCCAGAAGGAGTGACCGACCATCTTATTGGTCATCGTCGGTCTTGGGCTCATTAATGGGGTGCCTCCCATGCACGCACGTGTTTTCGGTGTGCACCATCGTATTGTTTTTCACACAAGCCGGTGACGCAACTTATGGCTTTCACATGCCAGCATACTGTCACCGGCGTTTAAGTTATGTATAAATCCCCATCGGGAATCTTTGGAAGTCACGCGTTCCAAAACAGGAAATGCTATGCGGTTTCCTCAGTTATCAGATACACAGAGAAAAGCCGTTTCTAGTTCGTTTTGGTGCAGGTGGCATAAATGGCGATAGTTAACCGCCACACACTCCCCTTCTTAAAGGTTTCCAGTGAAACCATAACGAACCGTGAGACGAACACGACGGCCTGTCGTAATTTTCGGAGGCATATTTGGCACTGATGATGCTTGAGTGGTTGAAACCGGTTGTTGCCGGTGCATGTACTTCATCATTATTCACATAAAATGCCGGTTTATTACGATCAAGTGCAATGTTCACTTTACTACCTTTGATATCGATTTTAAAAAAATTATCGTTTCTCTTTAAAACCTGATATGGTCCATCGTATGGAGCTTGTAGTGGAGCTTTAACGCATCATTACGCACAAACACATGCGACGCTGTGTGAAGATGGTGAAGAGCGGGTGGGAGAAAAATTCTCGGTTTCCGATGGTGAGAGGTGTTGGGGGGACGAAGGTCCCGCATTGACTCCCTCAGCTGCACTATGAAGTCTGAAGGGTCAGTGACTTGGGAGCTATTGGGGAAAAAATCGCCTGGCAGACGCAGTGTTTCTCCGTAAAGAAGCTCAGCTGGCGTTGAACCTATGTCCGGTTTGATTGTAGATCGAAGCCCCAGCAAAACTATTGTCAGTGTCTTAGTCCACTGCTTATTACCGTGTGCTTTTAAGGCTGCTTTCAGCGGCCGGTGGAAATTTTCTATAATTCCATTGCTAGAAGGATGGTAAGCTGTTGTGCGTATTCGCTGGACTCCCAAGCACTGTGCTAAAGACTGAAAAAGTTTAGATTCAAATTATCGGCCTTGGTCACTGGTGATTCTGAACACCGAAACGAGAAATCCATTGGTCGATCAGGGTTTGTGCCACTGTAGAAGCCGTGATGTCTGGAATTGGGATTGCCTCCGGCCATCTTGTGAACCGGTCAATCGTAGACAGTACATAGGTCATTCCTTCAGATAGGGGCAAGGAGCCCACGAGGTCGATATGTATGTCTTCGAACCTCTGAGAAGTTTTGGGGAAAAAACCAATGGGTGGGACAGTGTGTCGTTAAATTTTACTCTTTTGACAAAGGATGCATTTTCTCGCCCAATCGTTAATACCTTTATTCATATTTGACCAGACAAAACGATCGCGGACTAACTTCGAAGTTTTTCTTATACTTGGATGAGATAAATTATGTAAATTTGAAAAAACGTTGAATCTCATAAGCTTCGGTACATAAGGACGCGCCGTACCCGTGGATACGTCGCAAAATAATTTAGCTGACGCATTTGGAATAGCGATTTGCTTTAAGTCGATCGAGGATGTTCCTTTTAAAATATCTTGAAGCTCCGGATCGTTGCTTTGTAAATCTGCGATTTCTTCATAATCAATTGGACCAGGTACCGTAATCATATTTATGCGAGACATTACGTCGGTGGGGATGTTATTAGTACCTTCTATATGACGTATATCAGTAGTGAATTCCGAAATAAATTCGAGTTGCCGATTTTGGCGAGGCGAGCATTTGTCCAATTTTTGTTGAAAGGCGAACGTTAGCGGCTTGTGGTCGGTAAACAGGGTAAAATTTCGCGCTTCCAGCATATGCCTAAAGTACTTGATAGCCAAATACGCAGCTAAAAGTTCTCTGTCGTAAGTACTGTATCTTGTCTCTGCCGGGGATAATTTCTGCGAGAAGAAGGCCAGGGGTTCGATACCCGTATCGAGAACGTGATTCAAAGAACCACCTATTGCAAAATTTGATGCATCGACGAATAAAATTAAATTCGCATCTTTAGCAGGGTGCGCGAGTAGCGTTGCCTCAGCTAATTGATTTTTACATGCTAAAAATGCGTCTGTAGCCTCATTAGTCCAATTAACTTTTCTCTTATCGCTGTTTCGTGCCCCCTTTAGATACCCATTGAGGGGCTTTTGCGTATGCGCTGCATGGGGTAGGTGTCTCCGATAAAAATTCATCATGCCGAGAAATGCGCGTAAATCCTTAATTGTTACAGGTTACTTGACATTCAATATCGCTTGTACTTTATCGGGAAAGGGTTCAGTGCCTTTAGAATTTATGAGATGGCCTAAAAATGATACCTCGGATATTCCCAGAACGCATTTAGAAATGTTTAGGTTAATTCCGTAGTTATTTAGACGTTGGAATATCTGTTTTAGATGGAGCTCGTGCTCTTCTTCACTCTCAGAAAAAACCAAAGTGTCATCTAAATAAACAAAACAGAAATTTAGATCCCCTAGAATTTCATCTGTGAAACGCTGGAAAGTTTGAGCTGCGTTACATAATCCAAAATTAAGATAGGGAAACTCGTATAGGCCAAATGGTGTCGTTATTGCTGTTGTAGGAATGTCAGGTTCGTAAACTGGAATGGCGTGATGTGCGCGAAAAATATCTAGTTTAGAAAATACTCGCTTACCATTTAGAGCGTCAGAAAAATCTAAACTGTTCCTTATCGGATAACGATCAGGTAAAGACACCTGATTTAAACGAGGATAATCTCTTACGCAGCGAATTTCGCCGGAACCTTTAGGCACTACGTGGAGGGGCGATGACCAATTTGATTTAGACTGCCGACAGATCCCGCGCTCTAGCATAAATTCAAATTCCTTCTTTGTAGATTCGTACAGCTTCGGATGTAATCATCTGGGTCGTACATAAACTGGTGGTCCTGAAGTTTCGATACAATGTACCGTCTTATGTTTTACATTTTTGAATTTAGGAGTTGGGTTAGCAATATCTGGGTATTGTCGGAGAATTTGGTGGAAATGCGTGACGCCTGAAATCAATTTGATTTCAGTAACGCTACCATTCGTTAATTTGCCTGGTATGAGCAACTTTGTATTGGAATCTATTAGTTTCTTTTGTTTTAGATCCACAAGAAGTCAAAATTCTTTCAAAAAATCTGCCCCGATAATGGCTTGGGATACAGATGCGATGACAAATTCCCAGCGAAATGCGCGTCTTAGACCTAAATCTGTATCTACTAATTTTGTTCCGAAAGTTTGGATTTTCGAGTTATTTGCCGCGAAAAGTTCCAACGAAGATGGTTGAAGTTTTTTATTTAGCGGTTTTGGTATAATTGAAATGTCTCTACCAGTGTCAATTAAAAACTTGCAATTTGTTTTGCGGTCATATACATGGAGTCTACTAGCAGGATCTATTTTAATTTCCGCTGTCATTCCTATGTTTGGAATGACCGGCTTTACAAGTTTTTTTGGTCGGCAAATTTGCAAGGGGTATGACATTTATATGCTTCTTTACAGAAACGTTTATGGTAGAAGCAAAAATCGCTATTCCTTCTTACGTCGTTTCCCTTGTGATGATTTCTGAAAGATCGGGCGTTGTTACGCGATTTTGAGCGTAGTCTATTATCACGAAATTGATCTCGAGTATGATCTTGATCTAGATAGGCGCTCGATCTGGGAGGCTAAGTCAGCTATCTGCTACTGCATGCTCGATAGCTCCGTTAATGCAGTATTTTCATTACGCGATGCTACTGCGCAAATATTTTCCGAGCTTGCCGTAACTTCGTATATTTTATCTACCAAATTTGCCAATTGGCTTAAATTTTCCGTGTTTGCCGTAAGAATTGCGGGGACGTTTGACGGTAAGCGATCTAGCCATAACGATTTTAGAAATTCTCGTTCACTTTATTCAGAGCTAATTCTCTCATTTGCCTCAAGAATGCGGATGGTTTGAGGTCCCCTAGTTGCAATTCTGATAGAAGTTTTCTCGTTTGCGTTAATTCCGAATCTGCAAATTCTGTAATTAGCCTATCTTTTAAGGTACTGAATTTGTTTTCCTGCGGTGGATTCAAGATTACATCACTTACATGGGATAATGCTTCCGAGTCTATCGCCGCTACGAGATATGCATATGTCGTCTCGTCCTTCGTGATATGCGAAATTTGGAATGCATTCTCAACCTGAGCTAGCCATAGGGTTACATTCTTTTCCCAAAAAGGAGGGATTTTGCATGTAACCCTATTAATTTGGGGTTGCCCGTCGTTTCCATCCATGCTTAAGATATAGAAATATATATAATTAAAATACAAAATAATAGAATATAAACAATTTTTACACAGGGTTCCCTAGCACGCGTAAGTTTGCGAATTAGCGATAATAACGTGAATACACACTGTCCCGAAATAAAAATAATTTTGAGGGAAGGGAGAAAAGGAACTGACCTCTGCTGACCTTAATGAACTGCAGTCGTTTCGGAGGATCCTGCCTTTCAGCGACGTCTGTGTTGGCATGGAAGGGGAGAGCTCTTAGCCGCCGCAAAGGATCTCTTTTAAAAGTCCGGAGTTGAATAGCCGGGGTCCGAGGAAGACGAAGTTGCTCCACGGGGATTCTCCAGGGTTGGCTTTCCGTTCATTGCTTGTAATCGGAAGCGGTTTTTCATCGTGTCAGGAAGGGACTCAGTTGCTTTGCGAAGTCAGCATCAGCTGTTGGGTAGCACTATTTGCGTCTCCGAGCATGCTTGTCTCTGAGAGCAGTCTTATATGAGCAGAGATTTATTGCTGTTAGCTAGTAGAGTATTGCTCCATTATTGTCATCCGTATAGAATTGTTCCATATGCTCGGGTGTTCAGGTCCATAGGGTCACCATTGCGGGCTTTATGTTTGTTTGTTTGTGTGGGCTGAACCTGGCATGCGGTATTAATGCCCAGCACAATCCCCCGACATTTGTTGCTGTTGTTTTGTTCTCTAGGCAGAACGTTAACTTGCGTAAAATAACATTTATTTACATTAAATTTTCCAAATATATATACAGCATACTAATACTTTGCAGAGAGATTCTGCGGCAAGCGGATAAATCCTGATTGTTGGAACGTTACGTTCGAAGCAGTCGAAAGGAGGTTTCGACTGCGTAGTTCCAAAGTTCTCCAGACAGAGAGTCGACCGATCAAGTCGAGATTTTAGGAGCGAGTCTCTGTCCGAAAAGATTAAAGTTCTTTTCTAAACTGAATTTTGTAAACGCCCCAGAAGGAGTGACCGACCATCTTATTGGTCGTCGTCGGTCTGGGGTTCATTAATGGGGGTGCCTCCCATGCACGCCACGTGTTTTCGGTGTGCACCATCGTATTGTTTTTCACACATGCCGGTGACGAAAATTATGGCTTTCACATGCCAACATACTGTCCCCGGCGTTAAAGTTATGTGTAAATCCCCATCGGGAATCTTTGGAAGTCAGGCGTCCCAAAACAGGAAATGGTCTGCGGTTTCCTCAGTTATCAGATACACAGAGAAAAGCCGCTTCTAGTTCGTTTTTGTGCAGGTGGCATAAATGGCGATAGTTAACCGCCACACTATCTCCTCAAGAAGTATGATGTTGCGAAAAATCAAAAGTGGAATGTTTTGGTTATAGTCACCACTCTTTACAGTCACCACTAATAAGATAACATAATCATATATTTAAAATATAATATCCTTTGAACAATGAAAGAGAATTAAATAGTTCTTAAATCTAGAATGCTCCTTCCATGAAGGTAGCAGTTGAATGAAATAAGTAAAACTTAGTTCCGTTTACAACTCTTTCTGGTTTCAGAGAAATTTTTTAACCTTTGTGTTGGCGTACATAAAAATCTACTCTATTGGGTTGCTTAAAATTTTGACAACGATAATTGATTTGGAGCATTTGACTGCTACTTCGTTTATTATGCATACATTATACTAGATGTCTCTACTTCTGCAAGGTTGTCCAGTCGAATTCCAATCAACGGGCTGCGTCTTTACTGTGAAATAAATTTGCAAATAATGATTCCAACACTTTTTTACATGTTAAATAAATTATTTGATTTTATTTACGATTTCCTGAATGAAGTTTTAACATAAAGGAATCAACACCACCCAGGCTTGACCTTCAACAGGGGCGTGTTGGAATGTAATAAACAGGGTGTGTCGATATGTATTATTTTCTTAAATCGAAATCACCTCTGTTGGGAAAGTTTCTTTTTGATATCAAATGTTGGTGAAACTTTTTTGTGTTAAATAAAATATATTCAAATCCCCACCAGGTCCTTTAATTTTGCAAAAAAATATAAAGTACAAATATTATTTTTTATTACTTATCAAAATTGTAATCTCCTGTACTGAAAATGTTTGCATAATGCCTTTGTTTGTGAAAAAAAATATATTTTGATATCGTATAATATTTAAACTCCACATCACGGCATTGAGATTTGTACTATTTGTTACTTTTATTATTTTTTAAAGTAGCTCCTTCTGATGCATTTTCTGTAGCCTTTAACATTAGAGTTCAAATTAGTTTGCAGAAACTTGCAGAAAATATTTAGTGGAAAATAATGCAGCGTTGCAGCACTATATTTCTAGGGAAGAAAGGTCTAAACCAGTGGTTCTTAACCTTTTTAAGCCGCGACCCAAATTTGAGAAATATGTTCATGTCGCGACCCAAAAAAAAGTCAAAATTTTTCCATTGCTTTATTTTAGATCGTATTTTTAAAAAATCTTCAATCCTACGATGATGATTTTTTTTTAACTTACAAATTTTTTATTTATTTTTTTTAATAATAAAGATAAACAAAAGTACTTTTCGATCCAAGGAAAATTTAATTAATAATCAAGTGTTTTTAATAATTTTTATTGACCAAATTAAAATATATTTATAACTTTTTGAAAATAATTGACATTTTAACTTATTCCTAAAAAAAAAAGAAATATCAATACATATGTTAAGTCTTTTAAATTTTAAATGCACGTCATACAGTTTTAATGAGAACCTTGTGCTTGAATACATTTTGAAAGATCTTCAAACCTCGGTTGAATGCTTGTCAAGGAGCACTTTATATCTATTTCAGGATTTAACTTGTTCCGGTAATTGTTTTTGATTACACACAGAGCCGAAAAACCAGCCTCACACATATATGTTGTTGAAAAGGGCAATAATACTTTTAGGGCTTCTTTAACAATTATTGGCTTTTCGGTTTTTAATTTTAACCAGAAAGCACATAAAGATTCAGTGTTTTTGTAGAAATTGTATCGAAGTGCTTGGTCACTTTGTATTTCTATTAATTGTTCTTGAAATTGATTAATATTAACAAATTCCTCATGCAAATCACTTACATCAAAATTAAATGGCGTTCGAACCCAATTATATTTGAAAACATCGTCTGCAGGGAAATATCGATCAAAGTCTGCTTTTAGTTTTTCTAAATGATTAATAATAATTTTCTGTATTTCAAAATCTGTGATATCAATATTATTGTCTTCAACAAGTAAATTAAGAGTCGGGAATGAAGCAAGTTTCTTTACTTCAACCTTATTTCTCAATAATTTGAGTTTATTTTTAAAACATGTAATTTTTTCAGTTAATTCAATAATAGTATGATTACGTCCTTGCATAGACGTATTTAGATTATTTATTTCAAATAAAATATCTGACAAATAAGCAACTTGAGTAATCCACTTCAACTCGGAGAATTTAGATGCTAATGGGTGTTTCTTTTCTCTCAAAAATAATTCGACTTCTGTCCGTAATGATAATACTCTTTGAACAATTTTGCCCCGGGACAGCCATCTAACTTCAGAATAATATAATAAATGTTCGTATTCTGCACCAAATTCGAAACACAGTTCGCGGAAAATTCTACAGTTAAGAGCTCTTGATTTGATAAAATTGACTACCGCAACAATTTCATCCAAAACGATACATAATTCGGGTGATAATTTTTTTGAAGCAAGATTTTGTCTATGTAACAAACAATGAATCGATATAATTTGTGGATTCATTTGTTTTGCTCTTGTCGAAAATCCCTTTTGAGATGCTGTCATGGCAGCTGCACCGTCGGTGCAAATACTGAAACACTGATTCCAATTTAATCCTTCTTCTTTAAAAAACGAATCGACCATAAGAAAAATATCTTCACCTCTAGTTGTTGTTGACATTGGTTTGCAAAATAAAATGTCCTCCTGTATATCTGTTAAACCTGGATACCGCACGTAAACCATGAGTTGAGCATCTTTACTTACATCTGTCGTTTCATCCAGTTGAATACTAAATAAACCAGCAATTTTTATAGCAGAAATAAGTTGATTCTTAATATCAAATGACATATCATTAATTCGTAAACGAATTGTATCATTTGATAATGGTATCTTTTGTAATTTCTTTGAACTTTCATCTCCGCACATGATACGTGCCATGTCAATGGCAGCAGGTTTTATAAGTTTTTCAGCAATATTATGGGGTTTCTTTTGTCTTGCAATATGCCAAGCCACATGAAAAGAAGCAAGTGTAGCTTGTTTGGCAGAATTTATAAAACCACTACTACTTGGTGCATCCAAACGCTGTCTTTTTAAATGGGGTTCTTTTCTTTCGAAAAAAGTACGATCTTTTCCCTCAAAGGAAAAATTTTTATGTTTTGCATCATAATGTCTTTTAAGTTTGTTCGGTTTCATCGATTCATTACTTAATATTTCACTGCACAACACGCATTGCGGCTTGTTCACTCTTCGATCATAAATGCAAGTAAAACCTAATTCTAAAAATGCTTCCTTGTATTCACGTTTTGCCATTATTAGGGTGATTACAATTTTACAATACGCACTGCAGCTTGATCACTCCACTATTAATAATAAGACAAAATTTGTTTCTAAAATGCTTGTATTCACGTTTCACTGTTATTACACGTTTCACGTTTCACTGTTATTCACAACACAATACGCAGAAACGAGTTTTTGACAGAGAGCTTACTGAGTCTGCGCGCACGCAAAGCAATGGCGTGCGTATTACCAACACCTCCTAGAAGAGAAAGCCTCAGGACAGGAATTGGACGTCACTTCCGGAAGGCCATTCGCGAAGAGCGGTAAAACCGAAACATTGATTAGGGAATAACTTGTATTAGGGAATAACTCTTCCAGGAGGTGTTGGTATTACTTATTATTTGGTGTATTACTAACTTTTTGGTTCGACTCAGCGCGACCCAAGAAATATGCTTCGCGACCCATAGGTTAAGAACCGCTGGTCTAAACTATGACAATTGCGAAAGAGATGGTGTTTCATACTGAAAAACTAAATTGAAAAATGTATGGTCTAATTGAAAGAGGTAGAAAGCAATTTCCTCAGTCATGTATCATCAAAAGATGGTAGCGCTAATGACGTAAGGTCCAGCATTTTAGATAATGTGAAAGAAATTCAGTTATCTACTATGGATTTAGTCGCAATGGGATCCGTTGGAACAGCTGTCATCACTGGTGTGAAAGCTGGCGTGATACGACTGTTCGACATGCATACACTAAGAGGATTGTTGCAGTAACTGATATGCTAGTTGAAAGTGAAAGAGCTAAATTTGCGTCATTCCATATGGCATCAAGATAGAAACACCATAGGCTCTTTTACATATTGTTGTCATATAAGGAATCTTCTCGATTCATTTGAAAAAATACCAATTATGAAGTTTAACACTAGACAGGCGAATGTAGTCATTTTGGCAGTTTCGGATTTACTTTTGAGCTTTATGTCTTTATGGGCTCAAGCTGGAATTTTATGAATTCTTCTTTCCTTAGATAAAATCAAGGACAAAGCGTTTTAAAAAACGAAAGTTCTTTTATTTAACACATCCTAAAAGACGTACAAAATATATATTAAAAACTGCCATAGCGCTTTCGGACGTATATACGCCCTTCATCAGTGGCTACATGAATAGTAAAAACATGGAATGTTTATATATAGAGCGACCAGTTAAAAGCAAATTTGCATAAAATAAAAAATGATAAATGAACTTACTAAAAATAATAAAAGAAATATACACGGAAATTACAAAATAAGTTTAAACGCTTACGAATTTTAAATTATTACAAGAAAAGAACTAATACAAATTTTAGAAAACGTCAAGCATGATATTCCTGAGAATGACGTCACAAATAACTTTTAAGAGGTTTGAATTGCATAGAGTCGAAAATGAGTCTCCAAGCATAGCTTAAAATTTGATCAGGATCAAAATTACAAATGGATTCACGGTAAATATAAAAAAGCAGGGATTCATAAAGAAGAATACTATGTGGATTGTTAAAACGAACCAAAAGGAAAGTTTTTCAAAAACGGGAAGAAATTTATCATTAACCCCATATTGAGCAAGAGCCGTAGAAAGTTTACCAGATTTAGCATCGTGAGCATGTTCTGCTAAACGGATGTCAACAGTACGTTTTGTACTACCAATGCAAGGAACACTAGATTAACACTAGTTGGTAAGGAACACTAGATTTATGGACTAAACGATCTTTAATAGCAACAAGTTTAGTATCATATTGAGTAAATTTAAGGCGAACGTAGGCGAAGATCTTATAAATAAATTCAAAAGAATAAGCAGCCTCATGGTCAAGTTTAAAAATAAAATTAATTTCATCAAAGTGGGGATAGAAGAGCAAACATTAAAAGCGCTATAAAAATACGTGTTAAAAAAAGGTTTTTTAGAGGATACAGAATGGAAAGAATTAGCGGGGATACAGGAGTTAGTAAAAGTGGGTTTAGGGAAAACGGAAGTATGAAAACCAAATTCAGAACGGTTGAGCAGAACATCAAGGAAAGGCAATGAACAGTTAGATTCATGCTCAACAGTAGTATTGCGCATGAATCTAACTATTCCTTGTCTTTCCTTGATGTTCTGTTCACCATCTTTGATTTTGAATTTCCTACTTCCGTTTTCCGTAAATCAACTTTTACTAACTCCTGTATCCCTGCTAATTCATTCCATCCTGTATCCTCTAAAAAAGCTGCTTATTCTTTTGAATTTATTTATAAGATCTTCGCCCACGTTCGCCTTAAATTTACTCAATATGATACTAAACTTGTTGCTATTAAAGATCGTTTAGTCCATAAATCTAGTGTTCCTTACCATCCTAAGATTTTCCTTCCTTTTATTAATTTCTATCAACATTTGGTTTCAAACCAGCTCACTCTAATATTTCCACTTTATGTAATCGTATTCGATTCGATAAATTTGGGAATTTTGATGACTTTAAAAGCTTTGCTGGGGTGTATGTCGCTCCCCTGTTATCCCCTGCTGGTGACTATAAATTTTACATTGGTAATACAAAACGTACTCTTGACATCCGTTTAGCAGAACAGGCTCACGATGTCAAATCTTGTAAACTTTCTACTGCTCTTGCTCAATATGTGATTAATGATAAATTTCTTCAAGTTTTTGAAAAACTTTTCTTTTGGTTCGCTGTAACAAACCACGTAGTATTCTTCTTTATGAATCCCTGTTTATTTATATTTACCGTGAATCCTTTTGTAATTTTGATCCTGTTCAAATTTTAAGTTATGCTTGGTGACTCATTCTCGACTCTATGCAATTCAAACCTCTTAAAAGTTATTTATGACGTCATTCCCAGGACGTTGATTCATGCTTGACGTTTTCTAAAATTTGTATTAGTTCTCTTCTTGTAATAATTTAAAATTTGTAAGGGTTTAAACTTATTTTGTAATTTACATGTATATTTCTTGTATTATTTTTAGTAAGTTCATTTATAATTTTATATTTTATGCAAATTTGCTTTAAACTGGTCTCTCTATATATAAACATTCCATGTTTTTACTATTTATGTAGCCACTGATGAAGGGCGTATATACGTCCGAAAGCGCTCTGGCAGTTTTTAATATATATTTTGTACGTCTTTTAGGATGTGTTAAATAAAAGACATTTCGTTTTTTAAAACGCTTTGTCTTAGATGTTATCTATTGCATGCAGACGTGATACCAATCTTGATTATTTCCTTTCCTTATTTTACGGGAAGGATATACTGACAATTTTAAGTTTTTAATTATTATTATTATTGTTATTATTTAATTGTGTTGGACACTCTTTCAATCTATAACCGTCATTTTGAGGGCAGTAAAGAAAATAAACAGAAATATGCAAAACAATCGCATGTAAATGCTATTTGCGTTAATAAATTTTATTCACATTTGCAAAAAATATAGAATACTCTTTTTTTTGTACACTTCGTGCAAAGATAAGAAAAACTTCAGCAACATATAAAAGCACAATTAACACGAAGCAATGCAGCAAACAGCTGTTTCGAGGATACGCTGGATCCCCTTCAACAGTGGAAGAAGAATGGACGGGAATGCTTTGTTGGTTTCTTTTTTTTTTTTTGCTTTTTGGACTTCGGGTTTGTGGTTATCTTGTGCGGATGAAGAGGATACAGAGTATCCTGGAAACAGTTGTATGCCACATCACTTTGTGTTATTTTTGTTTATATTCGTTGCTCAAGTTTTTCCAAGTATTTGGTTAAGCAAACTGTGTCAATATAATTTTACTATTACTTTAAATGTTTTCATTTTGCATCTTATTATATATGTGCGTAAAAATAATATTATATACAAATGTATTAGAGTTTAATGTTTATCAGTGAGCGATAATTCTAACTTTAAAATATACTACAATTTTTGCTGAAAATATATTATTTTAATCCATTCGTCAAATATGACGGATTGAGACTTTATAGTTAGTAAAAGATTCCGTCTTTTTTGTAGCAAAAATATTTGTACAAAATCTATCAAGCGTTGTTTTTGGAAAAATGGCCAACATTGCTATGCAATAAATCACCAGGAAAGTCTTTTCATGTCAGGTGGCTTCTAATAGCGAACAGGCTGCTTCGTCAATACATTATCACAGAATGTCCATCACTTGAAATCCAGACTATTGAAGAATATATTCTAAAAGTATATGCAAATATCTTACTAAAACTAAGCTCACAAAAACTAAGCCTTCATACACAGCCGGTGCACAGCAATTTTGAGAAATTATTCATTATTCCAGATATCTGAGCGATAAGCTGAAATTAGTAGTGGGTCCTGTAATCCAAAGGAATAATATTTATGGTTACCCAGTGAACCATGCCATAAACAAGCCATTCTTCCATGCCATATTCAAGCTGTTGAAAGGGAATTCAAGTTAATGGCAGTGACATTATCATCTATTTTGGGGGCAAAATGTCCCGAAGGCTTTAAACTCACAACATTGGCTTCCAGAAAGTTGTTACCCAATTTCGAATACAAGGCAAATATATAGAAAGAGACTACAATATCAATAAATATGTAACTGTTCCCATATTTGAATGTGAGGTTCGGTGGTCATGGGTAAACATTGAGTGCAACCATCTCCTCATGGTGGATTCTGGGCTATTCTGACCAAATTTTGGCAAAATAAGAGAAGACCTGTTTGGTAATATAAAAAATAGCAAATAATATATATTTCAAACAAAACTGGTTGCCCTCAGTCAATTTAAGTACTATGTGATATATGGCAATTATACGTATATATACATACAATTTTTTTATATATATACATACAATGTATTTTTCTATGCATCCTTTCCAGTACAGGTGATTAAAAATTCGAATAATTACAATACAATTGTTATTGAACTCCATATATTTGCAATGTTATGTCTGGTCTGGCGGAATGCGTTTCAAATATATTTTAATTTAAAAAACAAATTTGTTACAAACATTTCATTCCAGTACACGACCTTTCCTACCACAGACGATTTCCATTTAAAAAAATAATGAAAATCGCACCTTTTATTTTTTAATTGTAGTTCATATTTTTAGAATATTCGTAAAATGTATTCACACTTCAACATTTTATCATTTTTTCGTTTTAATCTATATTTAAACCATGTTTAATATTTACTATCTGAGGCATCAGGAGTATGAGGCGTACGGTTAATGTTTTAGCGTTCACTTTTTAGGTGTGACTTTTTTAACAGATGCTTTTGTAGCAGTCACAGATAACGATTGAAACGTCCATTGTCAGAGTGCAATGAATGTGCTTACGATGAATACTCAACTAATTTACTAAAATGAAGATCGTATTGTTAATAGGATCGTATTTTATAAGAAACAAAGTACGAAAATATAAAAGGCGCATTTTCCTTACCTATTCATATTTCGTATAATGTTTTAAATAACTTTTATCCTTTGTATCAGAAATACATACCCTACAAACCAGTATATGATCCTCAAGCAATTTTTATATGACCACTATCAAGATAAACAAAGTATTTTCACCTACTTTCCTTTCAAATCCAAAATGATGACAACTGTCATACATTTCTTTGAATATATGATGCACATTATTGTTTGGTATTCGTATCTTTTGTAAGAGAAAATAGTAAAGCAAACAGAAACTAATTTAACATTTCATTACATTTAGCTCAAAAGAGCTATACAATATAAGTCTATAGAATTCAGTTTTATCTCTTACACATTAAAATAATAATTCGAATGTAGAGAATTCACAACACACCAATACAAAAATTTTACAACAGGAAGTCAATATAGAAACTATCATGGGAATGATCCAATTAATTGAAATGATTACACGAACTCGAAAAATTATTATAATTCGCAACAACGAAAATGTAAATTTCAAGTAAAACTTCGGTATAAAGAGATTGAGTAGACGAAGGCAAGTTAATCCACTCACGCTTCCAACAATCAATCGAGACGGACCCTAAATTAAATTAAACAATCCAGTAATTCAAAGTCCATTTGACATATTTATCTCATTTCTAGACCATTTGCTAATGAATGGGATATGCTGTACGAAAATAATTCGAAAGCAAGTGTAAAAAAATTGACAATATTAGAATGACAAAAATTGAATTCACTGAAGTGAATTCAATGTGGTGTACTATTTCTAAAGAGCAGGGATTCATAGGAACCGGCTTCTGCAAATCATTATCGCTAAGCTATCAGTTGGCCTCCTCGTACAACGTTACACATATAGTTATTAAAATATGTAAGGAAATAGGGGAAAATTCAGTTTAAAGTCAATTTTTGTATTTTTAAGCATTGGTCATCAACGCATAAAATCGCATCTCGATGATTTCAAAACACATACTTAACGTATTTTGTGGGAAAACTGACTGATCAAAATATTTTTCGTTTTTAATAATTCTCTCGCATTGTTGCTGAAAAACTCCACTAAACGGCGTAAACAAAAATATATATTCAAGGCCTAATTTACCGCAGAGATGGTGCAGTGCCTATTTTGTTCTGTGGGCTGCATACAAATTTTCTTTTCTGTATTTACTCGTCATGTCAGTAGGTGATGCATCACAACAAATATATACATACTTGAAATGAATTTGTAAAATAGAGTTGCAGATGTAGATAATCACAGCAAATAAATTTAATTTTAAATCACAGTTAAAATAAATAAATGAATAAATAAGATATAAAAAAAATAAAATAAATATTATAAATTTATTTATGATAATTTTAAGAAAATATATCACGCTATTTCAATAATCCTTTGAAAAATGCAGACATACATTATAAAATTCGGTGTCCCAAGGCGTATGTATTATGAGGCCCAATAGTTTGTGCATTGATAAGTGCTAGTCCAATGATAAGTGCATAATCAAAACCAGAATGCATGATGGTTTCCAAAGGCAAGGAAATAAAGTAGTTAGACATACAAAAGCCGTAAACCGTTCATTCAATATCTATTTTGATGTCTAAGTATTTTTCAAAATGCTTTCTGTTTAGTTTTTTCATTATTTTTTATAAATTACTTTACATGTTTTAAATCCTGTAATTGTTGTTTTAACAAATTAGGAAATCTAAAAGTTTACTAATTATATAAATGTTTCTTCATTCATCACATGCAATTAATGGTAAATATTTCAATCTTCATTTTTCTCAAATGTTCAATGTGTTTTGAACTAAATAGTTTATTAAAATTTAATTAAGCGTCGGGCAAAATAAGATAAACATATAATAAAAGGAAAACGATAATATTTCCATTTGATTAAATTTACCCTGTGACTTTTTGTGTAGAATTTAGTATAAAAATTAATATCGGTTCACATATAAAATTTTCTAAAAGCATTTTGAATGGACACTTAGGCGGATCAGTGTTTTCACTGTTCGTTATTAATTGAGAAAATCAAACTCTGCAAGAAGGAAGTCAATCTAAGAACAAGAAGAACGATTGTGATATGTAAAATATCATTCTTTCTTTTAAGTGCTTTATCTCTATGATTTGAAAATATTAAAGAGAAGCAAAGGAAGAAAATAATACGTTAATCTAACGTGTAATTATGTTTTAGGATAAATAAAAATTCCAAAATGAAGTAAAGTCTTAAAACTTTTAATAAATATTTCTGTTTATTTCAGAGACACAGGATCGTGATGCGGAAAAAGAATGATGATTTTATTCTAGAATAATTTCTAATAACTATTTTACGAAGAAAGTGAATTATGTTTTTCATTGTCAGCATGCCTTAATAATTTAATTTTGTAGTATGGTTTTAAAATTGATATCGATTAAATTTAACAAAATAATTTACGGCCAAGTCTGTCCATTATGTTTAATTGAAATTGCTAGTGTTAGCTTCTTAATTCTTTCAAACAACTCCGATAATTCCTCTGAAAAAGCCGGTGTTGTTGTTGAGACACAGACCGTTCGACCTACCAGAAAGGTGTAAGGTAACTGCTTGGACGGCCGGGAAGTGCCACCCAATTTAGACCGGAACCCAGTGGGGGAGGCATCCACAGGGACCGTACCCTCCTTCCCCTACCACCAACCTCTCGGAAGGACTTACGGACCCACATGTTTAACGTGATCGTACTCCGCATGAACACGGCGGCAGTTTTGGCAGCGGCGAGAATCGCGCGCTAACCACTGAGCTGCCGCGCCCGAAAAGAGCCAACAACACGCGGTGTTCCCAGGTGGTCACCCACCCAAGTACTAACCGCGCCCGATACTGCCTGACTTCGGTGATCTAACGAGAACCGGTGTTTTCAGCACGGTACGGTCGTTGGCCTTGAAAAAGCCGGTGTGTATATGTCCTTATGTATATGTCCGAAATAATTAAAATGTATTTATCGAATTGGATGCAAGGCCTAATAGCATGCAAAACTCCCATTGAAGATTTTGTGCTGGAACAGAAGTCGTTTTATTAACCTTTCATTCATACTTTAATGGGAGAGGAGGAATCTTTTCCAATACTTTCTCTCCATTGCTGGGTAATATAGTTCCGCTGACTCTCAAAATGGACCCAATAAAAATAAATACGCTTTTATTAGGCATACACGTTGAGTGCACTTATTTATACCCTTTAGCTCTCCAAGAGAGAAGTTCCCGGATATCTATAAATTTAAGTTTTATCGAAATTCTTCGGGGGTTATGCTTAATCTTCAGTTCTTGACACTTTTTGTGTGTTTTTGATACGCCATCGTGCGCTTCGGTTTATATGTGTAATTTTCCTTATGTTTTAAATTATTTTTCCTTGCAAAGTATAAGGACAGACTTTGAACTTCAGGTCGTTTCCTAAAGGGTATATAAGTTTTATCGTCCAGTAGATAGAAGAGTATATAAATATAGTGGAAAAAAATTAACGGTGTTAAAAGGAGTATGGTTAAAGTTACAGTGAAATCGATTTAAAATTATAATAGATGGCGCTAGTTTTATTTTGTGTATTTTAATACCTATTTTACAGGGTGAAGCCGAAATCATCAAATATTAAAATCATAATAGCGGGGTTTGTCCGTTGGCCGTCACTAAATATTGCAACCAGTTTTTATAGTAATCAGTTTTTTTGCAAGTTTTACGCTCGCACAGGTGGCGCAAAAGTCTCCTGGCTCTTTTTTGTGCGACCTCAAAAGTCGCAAAGCAGCAAAATTAGGTCCAAGTTTAACGTGAACCGGTTGAGAGTGCCCATTTCAGATTTGAAAATGCAACTAGAAAATTGTCTCAAATCGGACCAAGCGTCGCCAAACAAATAACTTGCAAAAATGATGATTATAGAAATCTTCTCCGGTCCACCTTCTGTTTCAGTATAAATTGATCCTTATTGAAGTTGAATGTTAATTTTAGTTGCTAACATTTTAAGTTTTCATTGTAGTGACATAATAGTTTTGAAACGAACAATGTTACTACCTTATATGTATAAAACCAAACCTCAATCTGTAGAATTCGCAAAATTAGATTTTTGCATTTTAATCACTTTCCAGAAATCGAGCTAAAATATGCCTCTCCAAACGTTCAAAGATTGTGTTCACCACTCACTCCTGCTGCTGTGTTGGAAAATATCGTAAAGTGAAATAATAAAAAAAGTGAGACTTTTCGGATGAAAGCTTCTGAATCATAAATTTTAATGTAAAAAATTAACTAATAAAGTCAAAACAGAAAGAATTGAAATTTCTATAGAAGACGCTTTTCGATGATAAAAATTCAACACCATACCTGTATATTTTAGAAGTTATAATTTTAAGCATTACGTCGCTTTGAAATGAAGGTTTTCAAATTGTTTATTTAATTGTAAAAAAATAACAAATAAAGTTAATATGAAAGGAGTTTAAACTGTCTAGAACTAATACTTTATATTCCACGATGAACAATGTTGAAGACGCCACCTTGAAGCATTATTGTCAAATTTAAATATGGAGCAATTTAAAATTTGGCGGAGAAGCGGAAATTTTCATCAAAATCAGTGAGTTTTTTAAGGGAATCAGGGTTTTTCAGGAAATCACTGTTAGTATTTTTGAGGCCATGCTTATAGTACTGTTACAATCTTATGTGTAAAAATTCTAAAAATACGGGGCATGCAATCTCAATCTGTAAAACTCGGTATTTTAAAATTTTGCTTCTTATCTCCAATACCACTTTCCGGCAGCAATCTTAAGAAAAAAAAATGTTTTTCGATTAGCATTATGGAAAGCCAGACATGTCGTTCCGGATCTCAACCTTTTGTTTAGGGCGCGTAACTGTGATTTTCGTGATTTTTAAAAATTTATAATAAAACCTCTCGACTTTATCAACATTCCGGTTTCAAGAGGTTTTTCGAAATTTATCTGTCTCCCGTTCACATAAAAAAAAACGAGATTCTACCTTTTTTATAGTAGGAGATACATGTTTCCCTCATCCCTATTTTTACCCTAAAAAAAGAAGCTTTTTTTATAAATAGTTAAAACTTTAACAAATGTTTTTTTTTAGTTTGGAAGCTTCGGTTTAGCACTTACGTTTGAAAACAACCCTGAGCTTCTAAGCCAAGTAGGGACTTCTGAATAGTGGTTAAATACACACAAGCAGGTTTCAATGGGAAATGTGGTTTTTTTTTAACAAATATTTCAAAATCTATCAAATTTATTGAATTTTAGAAAATTACGATTCGATCTTTGGTTCGATATCTACGTTAAATACCATCTGCTAGATTCTAGACCGTAGGAGGGATTCAGAATGATGGCTATATAATACTATACAGGTTTCAATGGGAAAATATATTTGTACAACACTTTAAGAATCTATCAATAAGTTTTAACTCTAGAAAGATTCGGCACCATCTTTGGTTCGGCACTTGCGTTTAATAGAAACCGCGAGCTTCTATGACGAATAACGGCTTTAAAATACTGGTAGAAAACATACCAACACGATCAAGTTTGAATAGTATAGATAATTTATCTGGAAAGAGAAACAATAGATTTTTTTTAGTTACATAGAATCGTCATATCCTCAGAAGAATATCAGAAATATCGTCTGCTGTTGGACACGAAAGACTAAAGTTCTATTACTGTCGTCCAAAACTATCTCCATGTCAATGCGGAGTACGTGCACGTATTTCCAAAAGTTCACAGAGAAGGGATGGGTTAGAAGTATGATACAGACCCAGTGGTTGTCAACCCTAATGCGTTCTGCTCTAAATTAGGTGGCACTGATGTCCAAACAATTACCTTATACCTTCGGGTAGGTTGGACTCTCTAGGTGTAAAAAACAAACTTAAAGGCTACGTATTATAGGCTAAGTTTAGATAAATTGCATATTGAGTTCAGCATGTACTTTTACTGGTACCACGTCAACAACTCAACTGAACGATGATTATATACAACCCTCTGTAAAAATATGAAAATGCACTGATGTCCGCACGATTTCCTTACACCTTCGAATAGGTTGGACTGTCTAGGTGTGACGGACAAACTGAAAGGCTATGTATTATAGGCTAAGTTTAGAAAAATTGCATATCGAGTTCTGTATATACTGTTATCGTACCGTACCACATTAACAATTCAACTAAACGTTTATTATATACATACCCTCCGTGAAAAATTTGAAAATGCAAGTAAGTCGTGAAGTTCTTAGCCAGTATAGTCAGATTCGTAACCACAGTTATCGAATATGTCTGCAATGTCAAACGACTCGGCCGTGTAAATTATAACAATGTTTTCCACTTTAGTTTTCGTAACAATGTGATGCCACATCCGTTACATATATCAATCTCTTCCTTGTCACGTTTTTTTCATGTTGTATTCCGTACCCAAAATCATTTGTTTGCGGATTGAACATGAAAGTTTGACATCTGATAAAATGTATCTTGAGTATTTTGAAAATATAGAATGCTTTTAAAATGTATTTTCGATACATTATCAAAATACATCATTATTCCAGTTTAAAATATAAAATGCAAAATACAAATGCATTTTGAAATGTATTTCAAATACATGTATTTTTGAAACGGCCCATCTCTGATGTGGCCCCTCTATGCATCATTAAGAATTTCACTGCATGTTTCATTTGATGAAATTTGCGTATGATATGAGTTTGAATGATTAAATAACAAAGAGTATTTTCCTGTGACATCTGGTGTCGATCGTGGCAGAATTTGTGAATTATGTTCGATTCACTGTTGTTCATTGCATAATTTTTGGAAGGCAGTTTATATGAACTTCAAATAATTGCAAGAAGGGCTTTATTTTTGCGTAGCCCAGGGAACGGCAACGGCGGCGGCACTATGCCTCTTATAAGAATTTAGACAATTGAAAATTCTTATAATTGTATTCAATAATAAAAAATACGTATTATTTGAAAAAAGCTACAAGATTCAACTTTGAATAGCAGCGACATATATAAATTGTGTGTATGGCCACGCCTACATTTATCGCTCACAATAGCATTATCGCTCACGATAGCATTATAGGTATAGAAATAGTATATATTTGCAATAAATATAAAAGAGAGGGGGGGATTTTAAGCAGATGTTCGCAAACCAAATCATTGTTTCCGTTGACGCTGAAATGACAAAGGAAATATTTGGAAATTCATAAAGCTTTTGGTGTGGATTTGATATTTTCACTATTTCTGCCATTTCAGGTCTAAATTTTATTTTATTCTGTAGCTTGACAGCTCCTCGATAGCAGCCATGTGGACAGCCGGTTAAACGGATAACAATATTTTATCTACTCAAGAAGTATGAGATTGCGAAAAATCAAAAGTAAAATACTTTTCTCTTACTCTTAATAGTCATCAATAATAAAATCATATATAATTATGTATATAAAATAGGATTTCGTTCATCATCACCGTACTTTTACGACTGCATGACACTTCCAGGAAGCTGTGTCCATGAAGATCACAGTCGAATAATGTAAGCGGAACAAAATTTCACAGACAACCTCTACTGTTTCTGGAAATATGGGTCAACCTTTCTTTTGGGTTGCTTAAAATTTCGACAACGTTAATTGATTTGGAGCATTTGACTACTATTTCGTTTATTCTGCATACATTATACTATACGTCCACACTTCTGCAAGATTGTCCAGTTGCATTCCAATCCGCGGGATGCTTCATTACTGTGAAATAATTTTGCAAATAATACATCCAACATTTTTTACATGTTCAACAAATTATTTGATTTTTTTACGAACTCCTGAATGAAGTCTTAACATAAAGGAATGAACACCACCGAGGCGTGACTTTTAACAGGGGCGTGTTGGAATGTATTAAACAGGGTGTGTCGATATGTATTTTTTTCTTAAATGGAAATCACCTCTAGTGGGAAAAGTTGTATAATGATATCAAATGTTGGTAAGCATTTTTTTTGTTTTAATTAAAACACATTCAAATCACCACCAGGCCCTGGAAATTTTGCAAAAGTATAAAATACAAAAATTATTTTTTTTACTTGTCAAAATTTTAATGTACTGTATTGGAAATCATTGCATAATGCCTTTGTTTCTGAAAAAAATATATTTTGATATCGTATAATATTTAAAACCCGCACTAGGTCTTTGAAATTTGTAATATTTGTTACTTTATTTATATTTTAATGCAGCTCTTTTAAGCATTTTTGGTAACCTTTAAAATTAGAGTTCAAATTAGTTTTAAATACTGATAGGATCTCCCCATTTGAGTTAGAAAAGTAATAAATAAAGTCCAAATTTTCGACAATGGATAACTGTAAATAAGACCGTGAAGGGAAGACTTGCGGAAAAGATTTGTGGAAGATAATGCAGCGTTGCAGCACTATATTTCTATGGAAAAAGGATCCGAACCATGGCAATTGCCAAAGAGGTAGTCTTTCATACTGAAAAATTAAAGTGAAAAGTGTATAACCTTAGTATAGAGCTAGAAAGCATTTTCCTCGATCATGTGTCACCAGAAAATGGTATCGCTAATGAAATACTGTCCAGCAGTCTAGATAATGTGAAAGAAATTCGGTTATCTACTATGGATTTAGTGGCAGTAGGATCGGATGGAACAGCTGTCATCACTTGTGTGAAAGATGGCGTGATACAACTGTCCCAGATGCATGTAAGAAGACTGTTGCAGTGGCTGATATGCTAGTTGCACACGAAAGAGCTAAATTTGCGTCATTTGACACGGCATTTAGATAGAAACAAAATAGGCTCTTTTACATATTGTAGTCATATAGGGAATCTTCTAGACTCATTTGAAAAAACAGCATTTTAAGTTTAACACTAGACAAACGAATGTAGCCAGTTCAGATTTAGATTTACTTTCGAGCGATACGTCTTTTTAGCAGTTTCAGATTTACTTTCGAGCGATACGTCTTTTTTGTGACCTCAGGATTAAATTTTATGAATTTTCCTAATTTTACGGAAAGGATATGGTGACATTTCAAAGACTTTAATTATCATTATTATTATTTTTTATTATGTTGTATACTCTTTCAATCTATAACCGTCATTTTGAGGGCAGTAAGGAAAACAAACAGAAATATGCAAAGCAATCGCATGTAAATGCTATTTGCGTTAATAAATTTTATTGACATTTAAAAAAATATTTTAGAGTTTTCTTTTTTGTACACTTCGTGCGAAAGACAAGAACAACTTAAGCGACATATGAAAGCACAAGCAACACAAAGCAATGTAGCATACAGTTGTTTCGTGCATACGCTGGATACCTTTCAACAGTAAAAGATAACCAAAACAGGATTGGGCGCGAATGCTTTGTTGGCTTTTTTTCTTTGGTTTTTTTGGACTTCGGGTTTGTGGTCATCCTGTACTGATGAAGGGAGTTCAGCGTATCCGTGAAACTTTGTGTTACTTGTGCTTATATTCGTTGCTCAAGTTTCTCTTATGCATCGCACACAGTGTATTTTAATTATAGGTATGAGACCAGGAATTGAATTCACACCAGATCTAAGAGAGACAGTTTTATGTTCAATATTTATGTTGGACTGCAATAGCCAACAATACTTCAAACGAAACGACGCCAGTTTTTACAACACTTTGACCCGAGAGGTTCATTAGGCCATAAACATAGAAGCTCAGGTGTAGCCATGAGAGTGGTGAAAGATTTTTACCAGTGGCACGATATCTGGGCGCATTGCCCTAAATTCAGCCAATCAGAGCCAAACAGGCATGTCAGACCTCAGGCAAAGAGAGACGGCAACCAAGAAATGATATTACACAACTTCTAGGAGAATATATGAGATATTTCTACGAGAGTACGGAGGCAGTTAGATGTAAAGTCACGACGACTTCTACGTGAGACAGAGGCAAATGAGAAACGACAATGTCTTGTTTATGAGTGTGAGAATTACACTACGAGTTGATTCCAGTAAAATGGGCGACATTAAGTACAAGCTGGTGACAAAGTCCAAGACAGACTTGAAGGTATGTGCTTGTCCATTGTTGTTGACTGTCATAAATACACTTTAGACATATTAAGTAACAAGCTTTTCCACATAGAGCTACCTTTTTCGAGGACTTATTTCTGAAGGCAAGTATTGAATGCATGAAGTATCTAAAATCGTCCTCTGATCCTATTCTTATTGAATATGTTTGGGATAACCTTGATAGAACTGTCTGTAAGCTAAAGTTCTCACACCCCACTATCCTCCAAGAACTAGAAATCACACAGGATTGCCCCAATTATTGTCCCTTGTCTCCCTAAATCACTTGATTGAGAAGATGAATCATCGATGGCAAGCATCTGTCAGATAAGAGGGACCATATTTCATATTGTTCATCATTTGCTCCCTCTATATGCATCATTAAAAATGTCTATGCATCTTTCTCTTGAAGCTATTTACTGGTGAATAAAAGCCTTGCATGCTGTACATGTTTTATCGCATTATAACTAAATAACAAGAGTATATAGTATTTTGATGTGAAATTTGGTGTCGATCGGGTAGAATTTCGTGAATTATTTCTCATTTGCCGTTTTGTGCGTAACTTTTGGAGGGCTGTTTATATAATATTCTAATAATTGTAAGGAGGGTTTAAATTTTGTATGGGAGTCAAGGTAAAGGATACGGTGGACGAGCCTCCTATAAAAATATAAACAAATGAAAATTATTATAAATATGTTAAGTTATAGAAAATATATTTTATTGTGAAAATATCTGCAAGGTTAAATTTTGAGTGGCTGGGACGTGCATAAATTGTGTATATGGCCACGCCCATATTTGTCGCCCGCAATAGCATTATTATCGCTCACAATAGTATTTTAAACATTAAGAGTTTTCCTAATCTTATAACACCGTTAAAGGTATTGAAATAGAATATTATATAAAAAAGGGGGTAAATTTTAAGCACATGGTCTCATTTCTCATTCACTGTTTCTGTAGGCACTGGAATGACAAAGGAAAAATATGAAATATTTTGGTATGGATTTCATATTGGTACTAATTCTGCTATGTTAGTTCTAAATTTTATTTTATTCTATGTGTAGCCCAACAGGTTATAGTTGGACAGCAGTCATTTGGCCAGACCTTAGTTAAACGGTAACAATATTCTATTATTATATACCCCTAAATAGTACGGGATTTCAAAAAATCAAAAGTGAAATTATTGTATGTGTATTCATCGTATTTACCAGTAATTGTTTATTTCTTTCTTCTTTATAAAAAATATGATTTCAATTTCTTGAAGAATGAAGTGTTTTTATCTCCTCGATCCAGAACACAGCGCCCATGAAGGTCGCAAGTAAATGAAATAAGCAGAGCAATTAATCGCAAACAAAACTCTCTTGTTATAGGTAAAAGTGTTAAAATTTGGTGTTTGGTGGTATGAATATCCTATATGTAGGATTCCTTAAAAATTCGATAAAGTTAAGTTATTTGGAACATTTGACCGCTAGTTCGTTTATTTTGAAAATATGTCATTTGCACTGCATACATTATGCTATATATCGATACTTCAGCGTGGTTATCCAGTTGCGTTTCAAGCCGCAGGCTGCATTCTTACTGTTGAAGACCCAGACCGTCCGACTCGTCCGAGGACTTAGAGCATCTATTTGGACGGCCGGAGCATTCTTACTGTGAAATAATTTTGTAAATAATGAATCCAACACTCTTTTTACATTTTGAACATATTTTTGAATTTACATTTCATTCGTGCCCTAAATTGGAAAAGAGGGATATTTTTCAACACCTTCGCTCCATTGCTTGGTAATGTATTTCTGCTTGCTCACAAGATGGACGCCATAAAAATAACTACACTTTTATTAGGCATTCACGTTGAGAGCACTTATTTCTACCCTTTAGCTCTCTAAAAGAGAATTTCCCTAGATAACTATAAATTTAAGTTTTATCGGAATTCTTTGAGGGTTATGACCAATATTCAGTTCTTGTCACTTTTTGTGGGATATTTTACGACATCGCTCGCTTCGGTTTATATGCGTTAATTTTCGCCATGTTTTTGAATATTTTCTTCCTTGCCAAATATAAGAACACACTTCAATTTTCGGATCGTTTGCCAAAGGGGATATAAGATTTAACATCCAGTAGATGGAAATGTATAAATATACTGGAAGGCAAAATTTTACTTCTGTTAAGAGGGATATGGTCAAAGTTACTGTGAGACTAGAAATAGATCTCACATTTGATGAGACACTTTTATGTAGGAATTTATGGTGGCCAAAATGGCAGACAAATCTTGTAATCTGGCTGGTACCGAACTTTATAACTAAATAAAGACTTAAACTTTAGATTTCTTTCCCACAGTTACAGTACAGAACATGAAACGAACAATAATTGTGCATGTCGTTAGTTTTAGTTTTGTGTATCTTAATACCTGTTACACAGGATGATAGAAAACCGCACTCATCACTTACTAAATCATGTTAATAGAATTAACATGAGGATAGCATTAACCAGCAGCGGTGTTTGTCTGCTGGTGGTCACTAAATATACCTAATAGTTTTTATAGTAATCAGTTTTGTAACAAGTTCTGCGCACTCAGAACTGGCGCAAAGATCTCCCGACCACCTTTGTACTCCGCCCCAAAAGACGCGAAGCAGCAAAATTAGGTCCACGTTTAGAGTGAACCTGTTAAACGGGTCCACTTCAGAGTCGAAAATACAATTTGAGAATTGTTTCAAATTAGAGCAAGCGTCGCCCAACAAATTACTTTGCAAAAACTATGATTATAAAATACTCCACCGGTCGTTTCATTGAAATGAAATTGATCCTTATTGAACGTAAATGTTAATTTTTATTGCTAACTTTTAAAAGTTTTATCGTCGGAACGTGGTTTTCTTCAGGAAATGCTTGTGATAATATTACAATCTTATAATTATAAAACCAATTAAGAAATTATAAAATTCAAAATATTTGATTTTTGCATTTTAATAACCTTAGATGAGGAGCGAAAAGATGACTCTCCAATCGTTCAAATATCGTTTTTACCACTCAACCATGCTGTGTTGGGAAATATCTTAAAGTGAAGTAGAAAAGGCGAGAAACTTTCTGAATGAAAATTTCTGAATCGTGAATTTCATTGTAAAACATTAACAAATGAAGTCAAAACAAAAGGAATTGAAGTTTTATAGAACTAAGACATGACACTTTACACTGACAAGATGGCACCTGGAACAGTATATTTTGAATGAAATTATAATTTTAAGCATTAAGTCGATTTGAAAATAAACGTTATCGAATCTTTAATTTAATTATAAAAAAATAACAAATGAAGTTACGATAAAAGACGTAAAAGCAATCTAGAGCTAAGACTTTATACCTCAAGATGACTAATGTTGAAAAGTATACCTTGAAGCTTTTTTTTTTGTTAAATTTAAATATTGTGCAATTTAAATATTGGCGTAAAAGCGGATGTTTTAATCAATAATATTTTTTTCAGGGCATGATTATAATACTGTTATATTCTTATATTTAAAATTTCTAATTTACAATCTCAATGTGTAAAATTAGTGATTTAAAAATTCTGCTTTTTATCTCCAATACCACTTACCGCCAGCCATTTTGATAAAAAAAAGTTTTCCGATTAACATCACGGAAAGCCAGAATCATCATCTCAGATCCCGAAATTTTGTTCTGAACATTTAACGGCGTTTTTCTCGATTTTTAAAAATCCTTTAAAAGTCTGCCGACTATCAAAATACGGGCTTCTATAGAGGCTTATCAAAATTTATCTGCTTCCCTTTCACAGAGAAAATAAAGTTCTACCTTTTCATGTATTAGGAGATACGTTTTTTCTGCATCACAGTTTTTACCCCACAAAAATGAGTTTTAGTTTTATAAAAATTCATCAAATTTTATACATTTTGGAATTTTTCGGTGATATTTTCATTTAAGTAACTTCCGATTATAAAATTCGAGCAATTAATGCGAGCAATATATCGTTTAAAGGCCGAGTAGAGGTTTTAGAATATTGACTACGTGCATACTATACAGGTTTCAATGGGAATAGTGGCTTTTATAAAATTTTGAGAAGCTATTTTTTGAATTTTGGAAAGTTTGAGCACCGTATTCTGTTCGATACCGACTTTGAATAAAACTCGAGTGCTTTTGGGTCATATAGGAGCGTTAGAAAAGTGGTTACATGCAAACTATACAGGTTTCAAAGGAAAAGGAATTTTTTTTTACAAATACTTAAAAATTTAACAAAGTTGGGAAACTTTTGGCACCATCTCCTATTCCATATTTACCTTAATATTAACTGCGAGCTACTAAGCCGAACACGGGCTTCGGAATACATAATGCACAGGTTTCAATGGGAAAAAGAGGTACTCTACAAATATTGTTAGAATCTATCAAATATAAATATCTGTCAAAGTGGAGGTTAGATACCTATGGTTAAAATAAACTCGAGCTTTTTGGACAAGAATGTGCTTCGAAATAGTGGCTACATATACACTATATAGGTTTCAATGCAGAAAGAGGCTTTTTACAAATATTTAAAACTCTATTAAATATTTCGAATTATAAAAAGTTTCAGCACTCTCTTCGCATCGATACCTACGTGTAAAGACACTCAAGCTTCTAGGCCAAGTAGTGATTTCAGAATATTTGCTATATACATACTATATAGGTTTCAATGGGAAAAAATAATTTCACAAATATTTAAAAATCTATCAATATTTTTTAAATTTTGGAAAGTTTCGGCGCCATCTTAAGTTTGATATTTACGTTTAAAAAACTGCGAGTTTCTATGTGCTGAGTAACGGCATCATAATACTGAGAGCAAACATTATTACTATTACGATCATGTTTGAATAGTATAGATAATTTATCTGGAAAATGAAACAATAGAATTCTTTTAGTTACACAGAATTAACATATTCTCAGAAATATAACAGAAATATTATCTTCTGTTGGACGTGGTAGGGCAAGGCTATATGCCTGCCGGTTAAAACTATCTCCGTGTCTACTCTGAGTATGTGCTCCAAGGTCTAAAAGTCTACAGTGAAGTGATGGGTTGGTAGATGGTTGATACAGACACAGTGTCCAAGATCATCGAGTTTATCGGCAAGATCAATTGATCTGGACCTTCAAATTTTAACAATGATTTACTTCAACTTTGGTATTCTTAACATTTACACTTTTTCGTTACTTACCTCAATCCCATTCCTGTTATATTTATTTCAGGATTTTTTTCAGTACCCAGCCCCTTAAATACATTAAGATGTTTCACATTGAATGTAGTTTTTGCTGAAACAGCTGATTCGAAAATTGAAGGACGTTATATGTCTGTATCCGAATTATATTAAATTTTGAAATTAAAATAAATTCCGTTTCTTCATTGCACGAATTACAGAAAATATATTAGTTTAATTTTAGTTATTGTATATCACTCGTTGTTTACAAAAATGAATATTTGAAAAAAGAAAAGCATATAACGCTTCGCATAAATCAGCAGAAACAAAACTTAGTCTTCTATACATAATATATCTGAAACAAACTCACAGCTATCTTCGTAGGACAACTACAGAAAAGCAAACTTTACCCTGCAGAACAAGACCGGCATCGGACGATAGTAATTCTCAGCGGGTTTGAGTGTATGAAGGATTTGAAAAGAGATTTCTTTCAAAAATTTTTCAAAATTTTCTCGAATAATATATATCTCACAAACGATCCTCTCAATGAAAATTGAATTTCTGGTTCCTTGAAACTTCAACATTCCTTAAAAGTTAGTGATTTAATACATTAAGAAATTTTTTAGCTCGTGTAAGACTACGAAATGCAGTTATTTAAAAAGTTCATTATGTTGGAAATAATATATCTAGAATATAATTTATTTTTATCCTCAATTAAATTTTTTTTGAAGTAATAAGAGAAGATAAAAGCAAAAAAAAAAAAAAAAAAAAAAACCCAGCAATTTTACTTGATAAAATTCGCTTTGTGACATTTGTGCAAATAAACGCAAAAAATATTGCATCTATTAGCTTATTAAGTTTTCTAAAAGTATTGGCAATTGACCCTTAAGCAGATTATTATTTCCACTTTATGTAGTTAATTGCTAGCACTAATTTCTATGCTAAAATGGAATCAGTCTGAAATATATTTTAGATTGTACAATGCGAAATTCATTTTTTTCTTCTTCAAGTATACTATCTGACATTTTTGAAATTAATTTCAGGAAAAGAGCTGATAAATATTGTGTTAATTTGGAGTTTAATTTTACATAAAAATAAATTTAATTAGAATAAAATGCTTCACACGACGAACCTCAGTTTCTTTGAATTGTTCCAATATTTATGCTTAGAAAAAAATGGCAATGGCAGAATAAACAGAAGTAAGAGCCTTATATGAAGAACTTCTAATACCTAATTGTGGAAGAACAATATCTGTAATTTTGTTCCGTATATATCTTAATCATTATTTGTGGTTTGTAATTAAAATTGAATGAAAAGCAATGATTCTCAGTGTGTTAAGTTTTGATGTTTCATTTATGTTTTTACTCTCCTTATAATACACTAAAATAAGTAGGGAAGGATTAAATAGTTCGCGCATATCACATTTTAAAATCACTTCGAGAAATTGCATAGAAAAATTCTTTTTGCAGTTAGGTAGCACAAATATACCGCCTGAAATGTATGAGAAATAACGTCTGCTATTTTTAATACGCCAAACGATGATTTCCGTTCTTTTTTATTTCTATAAATCGAAGAACATGATGTTTGCACATTATGAGAATATTCTTTTATATTTATAAGCAATATTTCCTCGGATATTCTTATCATTTGGTTTAAGCGTCACAGGTCTACCATAACCATAACACTGGTCCCGAGTTATGTCCTCCTAAACGAACGGGAACACGAGGGATCACCCACATTCTGAACAATTTATCAGTTACGAGATTAGTAAAACTTTAACGAAAAATTGGATGTATTAATGGAAGACCTGCCTATTTCGTTAAGTTTGCAACAGATTATCTTCTCATAAACACTTTACCAAACTTTTAATTGCTTGTACAAAGCATGTCTGCCCTGTTTGGAGTTCGGCAGCAAAAACACATATTGGGAAATTACAAGTTATCCAAAATAGACTTTTGCGTACGATTACCAAGTCTTCTTGATTTGTGCAAATTCTGGTCTAAATTTTATTTTATTCTATTTATAGCATACCAAGTAGGTAGCCATGTGGACAGTTGTTAAACGGTCTACAATATTTTCCTCGTGTTTACGAATTTTTACTTTCTTGCCAAGTGTAAGGACAGACACACTTCGATCTTCAAATCGTTTCTCAAAGGTGATATAAGTTATAACATCCATAAAATGGAAGAGTATATATGTACTGAAAAACAAAAATTTTATCGGTGTTAAATGGAGTATGGTCAAAGTTAAGCACACATGAAATCGAATAAAAGTTATTATAGATGGCGCTAGTTTTATTTCTGTGTAGTTTAATACCTGTTATACTGGGTGGTAGAAATTTCGCGTTCATCAAATGTTAAATTCATCCTAGAGGGGTTTGTCTGCTGGTGGTTAATAAATATAGCAACGAGTTTTTTAACAGTATCTAGTTTTTATCAAGTTTTGCGCGCGGTCTTAAAAATCTTAAAGCAGCAAAATTAGGTCCAAGTTTAACGTGTCCATTTCAGATTCGAAAATAAATTGTGGGAATTTATTCAAATTGAAGATAGCGTTATGTAGCAAAGAATTTTACAAGAACTATGAGTATAAAAATTCCCTTCCTCACAACCCACCAGCCTTTTCAATATAAATTGATCCTTATTGAAGTCGAATTCTTTTACAACTCATTCTATAGCTTGATGTGTTTACTGTCTGCATATATCAAAGATTGATAATCATTTTATCTCAAAAATATTGTAATTGAGTTTTTCGTAGTATATTGATGCACAGAAATTACACAAAAATAAAGCGATTTTAGGACGAATGCAACACTAAATATAAACTAAAAAGAACTTTAAAAATGACGATATTGACACTTGGAAAAAAAAATGGATGCCATATTTTATTATGAAATGAGTCATGTGATCTCTTCTTATAATATGGGTGTAATTAATATTTTAA